>JAOUZG010016587.1:8091400-8171402 GCA_026289955.1 Argiope argentata | reverse complement strand
TATATATATATATATATATATATATATATATATATATATATATATATATATATATATATATATATATTAAATGAATACATGTAACAGAATCATGATAAAGACATAATAAAGAATGGCTCATATGGAAATTTTCGAGTCAAGTTAACAGCAAATATATAATTAAATAACTGTATTGATACTCAATGTCCATACTTTGTCGCTCACTCATAAAAATTCGAGATTCATTACTCATGTAAGTGCACAGCTAATCTTTAACCTCCTTTAATGTAAATGTAAAAATGTGGTTTATATGTAATTCTGAAGAATCCTTAGCTTTTGAGTTCTGTTTGAAGAAGGGTTCTTAATTTTAGCATTTTGTAATTTTATTTTTTGTCCCGAATGGTCATTTCATTCATCAAGGATCTTATTTAAGAACATATTTTCTCTATTGCTTTTAATTACAATTTAATTTACAGTTTTTATGAGGCTTTTTAACTAACATGATCTAGAGACAGAGGAATAACTAATGAATGTTCGCAATTAATAATTTGGAATCAATAAATAATTTTGTATGTGGAATATTTTCAATTTTTTTTTTAACAAATAATATTTGTGACAGAAAGGTTACCGGAATCAAAAGTGTTTTCACATGGCAAACTGGGATGCAAGTGCTCATTTATGCCTGCTTGCATTCAATTTTAATTATCTGAAAATACATAAGCATTGAGGATTTAAAAAAAAATTTTTTTTGTCTGGTAAAGCCATTAATTCATTTTTAGATAATAATTAATACTTATTTTTTGAATTTGAAAAGGAAATTTGAACCTCTACTTAATCCATTAAATGTCTTTATATCTGAAATATTTTTTAATATTATTTTATGTATTTTTTTTTGTTTGGTTTGTTAAAACTGTTCTGTATAAATTGTGCTGATATGGACACATAAGGCTGCCTTATGGATTCATAAGGCTATAATTAGGGTACCTGGAAAGCATGAATTTTGACTTTCACAGATAAATTAAAAGCAATTGACTGCGGTTAACTATTAAACCATTATGAAAAATATTTCTATTGAAGATTACATCAATTTTTCATACTTTTTTAATTTCTGTTATTTAACTCAACTTGTTTCTTGTATATATGTACTGGATTTTATATTGTTTTAATTACTTCCGTATATTCTAGAATTTTACAGTTTTGAAAACTATTGACCGTAATAGCAACAAACTATTTTAACATTTTTATAGCTTACCATTTATAGATTAAGAAAAGCTATTTAAATTTTTGTAGTAATTATAATTATAAATTAATTAAAAAGTAATCTGAATGAAAAATTCCTATTTTTTTAATTCTTGTATGAATGCTTTTGTTTTTCAAGATTATTGAAAAATCACCAATAAGCTAGTGTTTTCTAATTAATTTTAAAAGTTTGAAACTATATTTTGGATTAAAATTAGACAGGAAAATAAATGAGACATAATTCTTAAGAAATACGATTAATATCAGGATGAACGTGGAATTTCAAGGTAATAAAGTAAAATCTACATTTAAAAATACTGGTAAAAATTGCTAGTACTCTTTATTATATCGTGACGTTTCTCTTAATTTTTTAAAAATGCTTTATAAATTGTGCTAGAAGAAGGCTTTTCTTTTTTTTGTGTGTGTGTGTTAAACTATGAATATTAGAACTATTTTATAAAAACTGAAAATTGAGTACATTTTAATAAGTAAATACAATAATATTTCAGAAAAATATCTTGAATATAGATAAATTGTTCCATTTTTAAATCTCAAATTGCCATAAGATTCAATCCTTTATTTACCGTTAGTTTAGAAGGATTCAATGGAATGTTTGAATATCCAACTTAAAAAAAAAAAGGATTGTAAATTTATTATAGGCCATTATTGTAATTATGCTTTTATCAGTTTTAGGTGTATATATATATATATATTCTAAATGCAAATAATTCATTTAAATGATTTTTATTTATTCATAGCGTGCTTTTGAGAGTATTATGTATCTATGGGATAGAAGGCCTCTACTCGTTTATGGTGAAAGAATTGCTGAATCGATGTTATCTGTTATATGTCATATACTAAAGGGAGAAACAATTATAAAAGTAAGTATAATAATTATTAAATAATTTTAAAAAAATATATGATGTATACTTTTCATAAATGTTGGTTAGTTTTTGTCTTTATATAAGGATTCAATTTTCATTTCATGTTTTTTTTTGTTGTTTTTTTGCTTATCAAATTATTAAGGCTTAATTTTATTTTTGTCAAAACATTTTTATGTTGTTTCCTGACTGTCGTTTGAATAAAACAGCCAAGTTAGAACATAGAACATTATGATCAAATGTCAATAAATCAGTTTCATGTTTATATATATATATATATATATATATATATATACACACACACACACTAAAAAAACATTATCTGCCTTATGAAAGTGGTATGATTTTCTGACTTATTTAAATATTTTAAACTGCTTGTGATTGTCATTATTTGATTGTAAATATATTACATTTAAAGTTAGCATATCAAATTTTTATACTTCAAACTGTGGACAGAAAATATCCAAATAATTTTAAGTTTTTAAATGTTTTAACTCTTATTTACTGAGTCTTTTTTATAAATGTGTGACTTATATACTTTTGTAAATATATTATATAACTGTATTTTATTGTTTGTTCATTTGAGTTATTAATTTCTTTTTGGTTGCCTTTCAAAATATGATAAGCTTTTTGATCATTTTTGAAATACAAACTAGCCTTCCTTTTAGTATTTGAAGTAAAACCAAAATTTTTGAATTACCTCAATGTTTGAGAAGCAATTTAAAAGTTTGCTATTTGATAATTCTCATATTAAGTTCTCTACCAGGAGATGGTATTTATGAGGTTTTTCTTCTAGGAACGTCTTTCAAAGGGAGAAGATATCAAACCATCTGCCCCTTCTGCAGCAACAGCTTCAAGCCCAACTACAACAGGTTCTACTAATAGGATAGTAACTAGAAATAGACATGTTTTAGATGGTGATGACAGTAGTGTAAATGAAGATCATTTACAACAGCTTGTCGATATGGGGTTTTCCAGAAGTTTAGCTACAGAAGCTTTACTCAATACTCTTTCTTTGGAACAAGCTACAGATTATCTGTTGAGTTATCCTTCGTCCGTAGGAAGAACTTCTGCGACTCCTGACGCCGCACCCGTATGTTTTATCTATTTATTTGTCTAAATGGGAGAAACATGCTCTCATGTAAAATTCTATATTATACCGTGTTTCTATTACAGATCATGTTTTTCATTGCAACATAATTGGCATTTTTGCATTTTTGCCTTTAATGGTTAACTTTCAAAAGGGAGGAATTGAAAACATCAGTTTTTTCCAAATTTTGTTCATAGCATAAAGTATTTTTTACAGTTATTGCCTTGTTATTATTTTTCAATGACATAAATGTAATATGAAATGGTAATGAGTTTACTGAGTGTACTGGAGGAAATGTAAAAGGGAAATTTATTGGCATGCTATATTTTAAAATTATTCACCATTCCCAAATTTTTGTGACTATTATCCCCTTATTATTATTATTTTTCAACTTGCACATATTTTATTGTACAGTTTTTTCAAAACCTAATTTTATAGGTATATAGTTTTTGCACTTATTTTTAATATAATATTTTTTAAATTCTATTTTATATACATATGTAATGGCGTGCAGTCCCCCCCCCTCTTAAAAATTTTCACTAAGTGTGAGCATTTGATTTGTACTTCAGCTTTTCATTTCTTTTGCTTAAGCAGATATAAATTATTTTTCATGATTCAGTTTTTCATATATATTCTTTATCAGTATTTGTTAAACCATACAGCTTATATTAAATAATCCAGAACATCACGAGTTTAAAGCATTAAAAAGGCCGAAATATCAAATTTCAAATATCATATTTCTCTTATAACTATAATGTAATTTTTCAATATCCTTTTCTCGAATATTAATAAATGGTGAGAGGCTGGTTTAATATGAAAAGGAACTCATTTCACATATCTTTACTGAATATTGTCACCACTCTTCTGAAATTTATTACTGAAACAAACAGCAAAATATATAGCTTATCTTAAAACAAATAATGTTGTGCACATTTAATAAAAAATTAAATTTGTAAATTTAATTGCTAATATTATTTCATAAGAATTCTTTATCAATTCGTTATTATTTTGACAATAGAAAAATAAATCACTCATGCTCAATTCTTTGCTATTTTATACTGATGTGACACATTTCCACTGATTGCAGTGTTTCTTAAAATCAAATTTCTACATTTTTGAGCTATATTTTATTTTGTGTAATTATTCTATAACATTTATAATACCTGAAGCATCTTTATTAATTTTATTCTCTTATTAACAATGCTTAGCTCTATTTGGCACAATTTTTGAAATGTTTCTCATTTTGCTTGTTGGTTTTGAATAAATAAGAGTAAAATGAGTAAATTCATTGTTTGGAATATTTTTATTCCAGTACAAAGTTCTAGAATAACATCATATTCTGTTGTTGAAGGTTCTATGTAGTTACTAATTTTAGCATTTCGCAAACTACAAAATCCTATAAAAATATACTTTTCGACCTCCCTTCCCTTCATGAATTATATATATTTAATATAAGAAGGCAGAGGATAGACTATGAATTTTTAACTTGTTTTGTTCTCTCCTGAGAGCTTGACTACAAGAGGCAAGTACAAAGCATGTCCGCTCACAATGTGATGCAAAAGCAGAGGGTAAAAGAAAAGAGAAATGAATAATCCCTGCTCTTATATGCCGTAAAATTTTGGTTAGGGCTTCTCTCCACACACCCTCCACAAACAAAGGAATTAGGGTTTTAATTAGAAGAATTGGTTTCAGTCAATAATTTTTATCCCTTCAATCAAAGCGTGAGAACCTCTGACGAAAACATTTTTTCAAAGCTTCTTTTCAATTAATTAAATAAAAAAAATGATATATATATATATATATATATATATATAGTATGTCACCTGAGGCAGCATAGTGTTTATTCATAGTCTTGAAGGTAGAAATCATTCCTAGAAAATTTGTTTATTCTACTGCTTACTATAAAATGTCTTTGAAAAAGAAAATAAGTTTCTGAACATATTTATTTTCTTTCATTAATATTGAGTATTAATGGCTATTTTGTTTAACGTGTGTGTGTTATTAAGTGGACAGGATTCTTCATTTATGAGGGATTAAATTTTCAGATTTTGTATATTTCATATATTTGAAAAATGTTACATATTTCTCTTATAACTATATTGTATATATTTCTTGTATTTTTTAAATAAATATTTTTTTATAAGTAAAATAAAATTATGAAGAATTTTATTGATGATCATAAATTCAAAATTTTTTGAATTCTTGTCATTTGTGTTTGTATGTGCTCACATCTGCCATCCTTTATAGACCTTCTGCTACTGTCAGCCAACTTTTCAATATAGTCATGTTTGTAAGAGGGTGGAATTTCTTGGGTAACTTTTTTATAAGTTGTAGCTTTGTTCCTTCTATCTTAGCAGAATCTTCAAAATGTTTAGTGGCATCGAATTCACCGTTTTGGAGCCAAGCATATAACATGAATTCTTCTTATTCCCTTTCTGAGATTTCCTTTCTATTATTAATATCTGCAACTTGTTGTACTTTTAGTAATGTATAATTGTTTTCCATTTGTTTTCTTCATTTTCCAATAGCAGTTCCCATGTATCAGTGGAATGCTTGTATGTTTTGTGTAAACATGTGTATATAAATCTTCCATACCAAAATTTCATCTGATAAAATTCAATTCCTAAAATTATGCTCGAATTAATATATTATTATTGAAATATTTCACTACATTTTGCTGGAGACCAATATGGTTAATTTAATTTGATGTCATATTTAGCTTAGAATAAATGAGTTGGGGAAAATTCTCAGTTCAGAAATGTATGATGTGACAAAAGATTACAATACATAAAAAATGAAGTAATAGTAATTATTGAAAAATTTTTTTAAAAAAAATTATTGCCTGTCACGATATTTTTTATTTTAATGAAAGCAACTATAATCGCAACATTGGCCCGTTAGTTCTGTTATGATATTTGATTATAAACATTGCACTTCATTAAAGAACAAATCTATATTTTATCAGTAAGCATCGTTAATTTTAGGCAGCTTTAATAGTACGAAAATAATCATAATCCAACTTTGGAATTGACCTTAGTTGGCATTCACCCATTCTTGTAGAAGTCATTTCTTATTATTTTCTTATTATTTCCTATCATTTCATTAATAGTAGATATCATTTATTTATTGTTTAGTAGAAATATTTTTTTCGCATTTTTTTCTTTTATTTGTTAAACATGGCATTCTACCAAAATAAGATTGATTTATTTAAGGTTTTTTTAATCAATTAGTTAATTTCTAAATTATTTTTTATTTTTTAAAAGAAATTTGGAACAACTCTTTTATATCCCCCCTTTTTTCTCATGAGGAATTTTTATTGCAACATACTTGTGTTAACTGCAAAATTAAGAATAATATAAATAATTTTTATTAGGCTTTGGGAATGGACTGGGAAATGTCAGAGGAAGATCAGATGTTACGTGCAATAGCAATGTCATTGGGAGAAAATGTTTTGGTGTCCACTAATCAGGTAATGTTGCAAATTGTGTTATTGTTAGGATATTATTATTGTTTTGTATTTAAAAGCTATTGGTTGGCAATCGTTTTTAGTGAGCAAACGTGATGTTATTAATTTTAGTTTGAGCTAGAACTTCTATAGATTTTTTTCTTTATATCTTTAGTTTGTGCATTTTAATAGATCTGGGCTGTGTTTTTCTAACAAAATAATTTTAATCTAACACTACAATTTCTATTGGTAAGTGCCTTTTTTTGTGAACTTTTAAAAGGATGTTGACGAATTGGCTACAATTATTGAATATAAGAATTACCATTGATTAAAATTAAAGCATATCTCCTATCGGTAAGATGCGACTTCATAATTGATATCATTGTATTTCTGAACTGATTATTTTCTATTTTGTTTGAAGTGAGTTATTTCAAATTACTATAAGAACAACATATAATCTGTAGGAGTATTGAAGAAAAATTGAGACATTACATAGCTTGTTATAAATATCAAAAACAAGAAAACTCTTAAGGGTGCTGAAGAAATAATTTTGAAAGCTATAAATGTCGAAGTGTTAGTATTATTAATAAATAATATAGAAAATATTGCTATTTTTAGAAATTAAAAAAGATAAAGCAAAAGAAAAATAGATGATTCAGGAAAGTGTTATGTTTGTTTTCAATTTTAAAGATAAAACAACTTGAACTATCATAAGAGAAAGATTTAGTCAAATTAATATATACTATCCTATTAGAAGTGAAGAGCTTAGGAATCACATGAGCTTCTCTGTCTAATTTTGGTAGATGGATAAAGATCCAATTTTTTGATCATCATGATAAATTTGTGTACCTCTTGCAAGCAATTGAAAAGAATGAATTGCTTAAGATCTTTCCTCCAAGAGGTGGCAGTTATAAAAACGTAGTACTGATATTAAAGGAACATTTTGGGAAATATGAGCTGCTTATTCAAGTATATGCTCAAAAGTGTCTTTGATTTGTTCATAAGTAGAATATTTCTAATAAATGTTTCAGAAATTTTTATTCTCAGAGTTAACTTTTTAAACTAGAAATTTTGTGAGTCATTCCAGACAAATGTTAATCAAATATTCACGCCTGCCTCTCTTGGGAGGAATACATATATTAGATACTTTATCAGATAATTGTTGCTGTACAAGCCATATATTTACAAAAGAGCATAGTAATCTTGTCTAAAGTGAATTTCATTTGAATCTTGAGTTTCTTTTAGATGAATATAAGGTTAATGAATGCTTCAAAAAATTAACAAAAGTGAAAATTGCTAGGCCTACTACTAAACAATTTGAAGAAAGAAAATTGGGGGTGATGAATTCAGGTTTGCTTGATGATTCAGTTTGCAATATGAATGAGAAATGTAATTGGCATATAGGAAATAAATTATTTTAATAAATTTCACTTCTTTCTCCACTAAACAATGCTTTGCATGTATTTTTTCATCCTGATCATGAGGCAGACAGTAGTGACCTTTCAAATAATTATTGAAATACTTTTTGTGTTCTTTATTACATTTGCAAGGTTAGTGAAAGACAAGTTCTAGAGACAAATCTGTTGTTTTGAGAACTTCAACTTTTAATATTTTTAAATGGCACTTTTTTTTATGATGCTTACTGAATAAATTTCAAGCTATGAGTTATTTATATTATCTTTGTATAGAATGCCTTTAGCTGCACATTATCTGTCTGTGCCATTAAATCCAAGCTTTTATTTTATAAATCTAACTCTCATTAATATTTAGCTGGTCATAAACAGTGTTCATTGTGAGATGGTTAATAATATAATGTTTTTTGAAAAAAAAATCATGATTTTTTGTTTGTTATTTTAAGTATTTTTTTCTTAAATGAAGATTGAGCTAAAGTATATAATGATCAGTTTGGGAAATAATATTAATATAGCATGTTAAGGAATTCTTCAATTAAAAAAGGAGAATATGTAGCATTATTCCCCCAAATGTTTTAAATGTCTACTACCATTGATGCTTACATGGAATGTATTTTATTTTCATATTTTTCTGTTTTCTCATTTTTTTCAACTGTCTTCAGTACATTGCAGCCTCATAAGGAAACTTACCAATAGCAATTATGGTGTAACATATTGACTCTTTTGCAAGAAAATTATAACCCAGATTTATTAAAAAGTATAAAATATATTTATAAAAAGAATTCTTCAGAGTTTTTAACTCAAATTGAAATTAATAACAACATGATCATACACAAAATAATTGCCAACCAATAGCTTGCAAATACAAAAAGAAAAAAAAATCAATAATACCCTAACATCCTCCAACTAAGTTAACATGTATATCAGATGTTAACTTATAAAAAATTTACTAAAAAAACACAACTTATTTTGTTTATAACTCCAGTAGTCAAATGGTTGAGATATTTTGAAGACTACCACCTCTTGTCTTCCTAGATTTTGATATTGAATAGTCTTGGTCTTCAGGACACTTGGCGTATTCAACTTTGATCGCTCTTCCACTGTTTTAATAAGAAGGGATATGCAGCATGTGTATAAATCATATTTAATCGACCCAAATAATTCGCTCTTCCTGTTTGAAGTTCCAAAATGCTTGTAACATCCTCTCTTCCCTAGATCAATTTATTAACTTTTCCAAGTGGTTTCATTTATACCTAAGTGTTTATAATGTCAGCTGCAGTCAAATCTTTTACTAAAAACTGATTTGGATAGTCAGCTTGAAGTCTCTTTTGTATATTTTGTTAAAATTTGGCTTTATTCAAACTAATATATTGAATGGCATTCCTAGTCTAAACACCAAACATTTTTAATAGATTGCAGAAGCATGGATTTGAGGAATATTGGATTTGAGGCTGTTCCTGATTAAGTTCCATTGGTGGCCATAAGCAATGCTAGTGTTGGGGCCCATCATTTGAACTTCTGAAATTAGAGGGGAGGGGGGAATCATTATTGTAATTTAATTTTTATAAATAGAGTTAATTACTTATTTTACTTAATAATAATTACCGTAATATTTTAAGTAAGCCAACAGGTTTGATTCAAGAATTCGTGCATAAAAAATATTTGGTATTAAAAAGAATTATTAAATATGGTTTAAATTTTCTTTAACTCTCTAAACTTTCTTTACAATATTTGCTAGTTATTAATGTGAAAAACAGTCTGATAATTACGGAAAAGACTAGATCACACTGTTCTGTAGTTCTATTTTAAAACTTTAAAGAAGTCCTAGTATTAATTTTCTGAAATTGAAATGTTTCCTAACCATAATTTAAATTTGATTCAATGCATAATCTTGTTAATCAAGTGAAAGCATGAATTAGATTAACCTTTAACTAAACCCTCTCTCTCACACACATGCAAAAAGAGAAAAAAAAGTTTCAAGAACCCTAAACAGTTGCCTACTTTGCTTATTTGATAATTCAATCCTTCTTTTTTAAGCTAATAATTAATGATATGCTTGCAGCTCTGAAGAACACTTTCCATTTCATCATATGTTTTGCAATCTCTACTTCCTTCCAACTCAACTATCTCACCTTGAAGCAGTAGACAAATTATCCATTTTATGAAATAGAAAGCAGTATCATTCCCAATACGATCCCAATCTGAGGTCGCAAGCCAGTTTGTTGTTTAACAAAATTTGTAACATTATCTGAGTAGATAATGTCATACCTTAGTTATAAATTTATGAAGAGCGACCAAAATTGTTTCTTTATACAAAGATGTCACGAACTTAAAATGCATTGCCCTGTAAACAATGATAAGGAGTAGAAATTACATGATTTTTCTTACCTTTTGGGAAACAGTCGGCCAGCCAGATTTACTCTGTATGTTCTCTAAAAGAGAATCTGTAAATAGTATCAAATTTCCCTGCTGAATTTCTGCTGTACACAGTGCATTTTGATATGATTGGACTTTCTGTATTCCTTTTTAAAAGAATTCAAAATCTCACAATGTTTGTTCCAGCATAAGCAATTTAAATATGGTTATAATTAATCATGTGATGTATAACTTCCTTGTTAGAATTAGCATAATTAATTCTCTGCTGACTTCTTGTAATAAAACCTTTAATTTTACTTCGATTGTATTGTGTTAATCCTTAAATATTGCTTTTAATTTTTTATTCGGCTCATTTATGTAGATCCTTTTAAATAGTTTTGATGACAATTCAATTGCTTACTATAATTTTATTGTTCATGTCCATCATATGTTTGATGGAGCATAGCCATATCGGGCCATTTTAAACCTCAAATCCATACCTTATAAATTTCATTTGAATGCAGTCAAATTCCACTTTTGTTACATCCTTTAAAATTAGCTTTGCAATTTTCTATTTTTATTTTAAAAATTGCTCTGTTATTAAGAATTCTATTTAACAGTGAAACTGAGAAGAAAAATAAAGACAGAAAATTAATAAATTTAGCATATGCAAGCTGAGCTGAAACAGGCTTTCACGCAAGGCTCAGTTTTGCCGTTTTGATTTATTTTTATGTTTTTCTTGTAAGCTTTAATTTGATTTTTATTGATATTATACACATAATTTTCTTATTAGAAGTTGCTTTTTGGAAGACTCTGTAGATAGTTTTCACAAATATTACTAAAATTTTGAGATTATTTAAAGTTAAATCACTTTTATAAAAACTATATTTTGTTGTGAAATATTTTTAGCTTTACTTCTCCTTTCTGAATGATGATCCAGGGCATCTAAAAGAGATATCCAATTAGCCTCTTTTATTATATTCACTTTTAATTATCACTAAGATAGATAATTTATATGCTATTCAGCTTTAAAACATTTTCAAAAATTGCAAATTGACCATGACTTGTTTATTATATTGTGGTGGTTAGAAAAAAATTACAATATCTAGACATAGTTGTTACTGTGTTTATTAAGCTTGCAATATCAAAATTTTGGGCTGCTGGAAAGGTTACTGTAATATCTTATGTGGAATCCCTATTTGAATCTATAAATGATGAACTGACAAAAAATGCTGTTTTATTGTGAAGTAAGTTTATAAAAATTAAGAGTATGTTGAAGAATTTCGGTTGTATTTGTATTTTGACCTTTACAAGTCTAATGAAATAACATTGTCTCTTCTGATCATATCATATGATATATATCATAGTTTTGCTATGATCCAAATCATAGTTTTGCGCTCTGTATAATTTTACATCACATATTTACTTAGTTTTACATCCTGACAGTTAATGTTTAAGAGAAAAACTAATTAATAGCTAATGATTTTAAAGAATGACATAGTTTTCTACCATTCTTAGACTGATATTTTTATCAGCTCATGCATGTTATATTATAATGCCCTTTTTGCATTTCAAAGGCCTGGTAAGAATTTTATCAGGAAACTTCTGGCAGGGTAATTGATTTTTACTTCCTTGATGGGTAAGTAATGGCGAAATACATATTTCCTCCATACATATGATGGAACATACCTCATATGAGAAAAGTTGTATTATGGTCAGTAGGATTCTTCTCAATATTGGAACGTTTGATTTTTCTCAGATGCTACAGGAAAGCGAGGATAACTTTTTTCTAGTTATCAGGCTGTGTAGTATCGTGAATATGATCTCAAAAGGCTATTGGAGCAGGTTCCTTTGACAACTGCTAACTACTTGATTGTGTTCATTTCAGCCATACAGCTGTTCATATTTAACTACTTTTGATTGTTCTGTATAAAGGTCAATGTATTAAAAAAATATTGCAAATCATTAAAACAGTCTATACTATATTTGGCATCAAGAAAGGATCTCACAGAGATTTCAATTTTCGGAATTTAAGAGATAAATTTACAACCTTCTTTTTTTTTTTTCATAATCTATTACAATGGCAAGATGAAAAATATTTTAAAATTAATATATATAAAATTTATAGACCTCAAAAATATATTTAAAAATAAATGACCATTTTATTGTCAAATTTTTTCCCTTCTGTCCTTTTGTGAGGTATCATTCTTTGAAAATTGTAATTCACTAAAGTTCTGAGTTAACTAAGAAAAAATATACTGTTCTGTATGTATATCTAAAATACCAAACCTTAAGCTATTGTTTGAATATTAAAAAGGCTACTATAGATTAGATTAATTTTCAAGAGACTGAAGGGGTTTTACCCTTTTTGACACAATTATGTTTATAGAAAGTCAATAAATCTTACTTCTCTGCTTTAAGAATTCGTATATGCTTATTATAAGCTAAGTGCTTGCATATAACTTGCAAAGGCACATTTGGCTACCATTTAAGGCACACTTTATGTTCTGTGAAATGAGTGTCCATTTTTTTTTAGTTTCTGTATAAAAATATTATAGCTGTTAAGAATATTATTATTTTACAAATCTAGTAAGTAAAAATTATTTCAAATTCAAATATTTTCTAAAAAATTGTCTAAAAATCAATAAAGTACTTATAATGCAGTTCAAATATTAAATTTTATTATTGTAAGTCTAGTCTTATCAGTCTTTTTATTACATATGAAAAAATTTCCATATTTTATGATTTACTATTATTGTTACATATCAATTATTTGTAATTATGATTAAAATAAATAACGTTTCTTTAATGTCAATTTTTAAGTAAATCAAATATAAAACCTTTTCATTCTATTCTTTTATAAAGTCAGTATCGATCTTAATCAACATTTAATTATGTGCTGTTTCATAATGAATAAATTTTTTGTCCAGCTGCAAATTCTGTCATTTAATATGAAAAATTGGATGTTTGCCATTTTAATTATGTGCTGTGAACAGTTTTGAGAATATAAAAGAAATAGCTTGTTAACATTGTATATCATAATATATTAATAGAAGATAAGTAAAAAGGTTGGTGATGTTTTTTATGTCTTATTTTGGAGAATGATTATTAAAAGTTTATTGTTGAATGTTAATCTTGAAACATTTCATTTATCTGGTAGGTCAGTGGCATAGTTTCTGTAGTGTTGTTACAAGTATACTCTAAATTCTGTTTCTACAGCAGGTAGCTGATTAGTGGTCAAAACTTGTATCATTATATCTTTTAAAATTTGTTTAACCTTTTCTATATCATTTTATTTGCACTATTATTAATCCATTATTTCAAAATGTCTTCTGAGTTTGATTAGATTTTGATTCATTATTGTGCTAATTTCAGATGGCATTATACTTAATTTTTTTTATCCATCATTGAAAATTCAACTTTCAAACTATTATCTTTTATTATCACATAGATCATTATCAAATATTTTCTGAATTCATTCTTTAAAATTTTATACTTTATTTCCATATTTTTTACATCACATGCTTTTTTATGTCTCTACAACTTTTCATAAGTTTTTTATGTATAGAGTGTTATTATAACATTTATAATTATTTTTATGTATAACATGTTGAATATTAATATATCTGCTCAGTTGAGAATTATTTATCATTTTTGAAGTTGTCTGTTATTTTGCAATTGATATTGAAAAAATTTGATCTGATGAGATTTTCTTATAAGAGATTTTCTTTTCTTACATCTTCTCATTTGATCCAAGTGTTAGAGGAAGGCTACCACAGCTGTCATTTTTTAAAATAACAACAAAAAAAAACATTTGACAAGCATTGGGGATAAGGCTTAGGTACTGGAAATTCAATGGCATGAATTTATTTCTAAATTGCTGTCTTCTGTTCAGGTAGATTCATTTCCGTAGATATCTCCTGATTTATATTATTCATTATCGAAAGAATGCTATTTTTGATGCTAAGTAAACGGATGTAAGTTTTAACTAAATTTTTTCATAAACTTTATGTTGAATCACATTCAAAATCATGCCAGACTTAATAGGTAAAACAAAAAAAAAATCATTATTGAAATATTTTTCAGTTTTTTTTCGGTTCAGTTTAGGCTGTTAAATGTAAAATGATAAGCAAAGACAGGGTAGTGACAAAACCGGGAAATCGGGACTTCAGGTAAAAGTCGAGCGCATTAGTAAGATATCTAAAGATCAGAAAAACTACATTGCGATAGCAATTCGCGAACGGTGGTTTGGCGTAATTATTTCGGTACTTATTAACAGTGTAAGAAACAAAACTGGCCAAATGTAGCGCCAAAAACCAAATTTGTGTTGCAACACTATGAGTGCGCTTCTAACTTACGAGAAGAAAATAAACATCTTGTACAAAGTTTATAGGAAGAAAAGCGTATTTTTTAAAGGAAAACTTCATTCGAGCCTATGAATCGCTGTCCTTCACCGTCGATTTAAAAGTACCATTATTTCTGTTTATCCGAAGCCTAATGTCGCCAAAATGAGTCGGCAACCCTAGATAACTTTTTTTTCCAAGAATATTGTAACTTTTTCGAATTTCATTATCGTAACAAGCGAGATAAGCAGATGAATGTTTCTAACAACAATCTCAATGAAATTTTCGAATTTTTTCTTTTCATAACAAATTGCGAATAAATTTTCGTTCAAATTGCTCTCAACTCACAACCTTGCAGTGACGTCAAATTATTATTGAAGATGATAATGATGCTGTCTCATTGTAATGGTTTTAGTAAGAGAAAATTTGTGATCAGTAAGGATTGCTTATAGGAGAATGCGAATGAACAAACATTTATTGAAAAAAAAAATGTTTATGAGAGCATTCAAGCAAAGAGTTGAATAAATAATTTGAAGTGTAAAAAGAATTTATTTTAGATGTGATGATTTTATTAAATAAATATGAAAAGTTTGAAGAAAAGGAAAGAGATGGGAAGAAATTATGTGAAAATTTGTAAAGAACATAGGGAGGCAGACTATCAGCAGAAAGAATGAAAAGCAGTAAAGAAAGTAAAATGAATGAAAACTCATTAAAGAAAATAGAAACAGTTGATAGAATCTTAAAAGAACTCTGAACTTTTGACTAAAAAAAGATGAGAAAGCAGTGTGCTTAAAATGTGGTTTATAAATGACTATAATAAACTTGGTGTGATGACTATCATACATAAGGTGTGTTTTAGTTTTTGCCTTTTTTAACATAGCATTTTTTCTATTAAATCTTTTTGAGTAATTGATTTTCTTTATCCATTTTCTTCTTTTAAATTATGATCCAAGAACATTTTTACTATCTAAAGAACGTTTTTCATATTGTTCAATCAATCAAGCTTATTTTATTGTTTGTTTTGCATGATACATTAAAATACAGCAAGAAAAGTACAAGTACCGATATCCGTGGATATTGTGTTTGTAAATGCCATAACTTTTTAATAGTTGAATTAACATAAATGTGATAGTAAATAAAAAAATGTTGTGATGAATCACAAAATAAACATATGCTTTGAAATGTGTTTATAACTATGAACTGTCTAAGTTATCACATTATTGTTAAAATTTATATTTGTTACCAATTGAATGAGAAACTGGGCAAACTTACTAACAATTAGAAAGCCTTTATTCCCAAATAATATTCCACTGATTTGAAATAGTAGGAACTTTCTCTACTTGAATTAACTAATCCAGTTGTAATCTGTTATTATCTTTCACTTATTTATGTATTTAAATGCATGTATATTATTCTGTTAACGAAAAATAATTATTAGTAGTATATGCAGAAATTAAAGAATATGATAAGACATCATATTGTTTCATTGATTAAAATAAGACTTCCTAAAAAATATAATATTTTGCATCAAAATAAACAATAGAAGAAACAAATTTTGAATAAAATTATTGTTGGAAATTATGTGTAAAATATTGTTCTGCAATATATTCATTAGTTATTACTGAAACATGGCTAAATTTCCATTTTCCATCATTCTGCATACTTTAAAGCTTTTTTACAAGGGTTATAATATTCCGCTCCACTTTCTTCCCTTCTTTCTAAGTGCTTATTTTTCTTGAAGTTTTTTTTAAAAAAAGGCTTTTAATGAAAAAACTGAATGAATTAAAAAGTTTTAGATTGGAAATTTTAGTATTTTTTAATATTCTGCCTCTTTTTTCTTAAATATTTAAGCTTTTTAAGAATTGAAATGTTAATTAAGTAATAGTATAACGGTTTTTTTTATAGATACAGTTAATTTCAGTTTGATAAAGTAATTTCATAAACTTAATGGATTTCCATTAGTAAGGTCTTTCATAAGCTTTAAAAACCTTTTATTTTCTGTGAAAAATATCCTCTAATTACTGGTGTTATTTTATATATTTTTATAGAGATGAGTATTTTTTTGGACAACAGTGAATTTAATTGTTTCATAATGGAAAATATGTTAGTATGAGTTATTATTTTTTCTCTAAAAGTGCCTTATGAAGTCTGTATATTTCAAATAAAATTTACTATTCTCTCTGCTAACTAATTACTTCTTGCTACTTCCCCCCCCCCCCCCAGAATATATTTTTAATACCTCATTTAATTTTACAAGCTTTTGAAGTTTTTGAAATATAATTTTGTACTCTAGCTACTTATTTTCCTAAAATTTTAAAAGTTATTGCTGGAAGCTAGTAGCTTCTGGAAGAACTACTTGTTCTTCATTAATTTCTTTAATATCTGAATTTTTTATATCTGATATTATTCATTCTAGACTTCAATACTTGTGCTCTCCATCAGCTGTTCTTTCTCTTGGCTTTAGGGTTGAGAACAATTTGACTAAAAGTTGATTTCAAACATAAAAATAAAATTATTATTATGTGTGTAATATATGAAGTAATGTAAATGATATTAATATATCATTAAAAAAAACACTTTTTTTTTGCTAAAAATTTTTGCTATTTTTCATTTGAAATAAAAAATTTTAAGTATTCAAACATACTCAGATTTATTCTGGTTGTAAAGAAAGGAACTGTATCAACATTTTCTTTCTTTCTTTTTAATTTTGAAACATGCTTTCTTCTATCATTATTTCTTATTGTTCTTTATCCTGAGGATTAATTATTGTAGTATTGTTTGCCAATTAAAATGTTGTATGCAACCATTTCATTAGAGTTTTTGATCTGAAAAAGACTAAAAGAAAAAAAGACTAAAAAAGAAAAGACTAAAAGTAAATAAGAATTTTTCCAGAATGGTTTATATATATATATTCAAGAAGTTTGTTATTGTTTTTCTTTTTCAATTAGCACTTAATAATTGTTACTTTTTACTGCTTCTCCCGAGATTTGTTTATTTCTTTAGACTCTAATAACATTCATAATTTTCAACTCTTTAAAAAATCATGTTAATATAGACAGACAGAGAGAAACGTATTATTGGAATTACTTTAATGTTAACTCTGCAGAGAAAGGAAAATTATTTGTTAGACCTCAAAGAGAAAATGTGTTACAACTTTTATATGGGAAAAGGGGGCATGATTGTCACTGTTATCATGACTCCTGCTGCTAACTGAGGCTGCTGTATGACCTGCTGTATTTGGCACCTTTTTTATTCTATATTATCTCCATTACTAACTCTTAGTTCACTAGCTGAAGCAATATCATTGGGCTTATAACTCCATTATTTTAAAATGTAAATAAGTTTTAAAAACTTCCCTTTCTTCCTAAGAAATTACCCTTTTTTCACCAGCCTGGACTCTTCTATTCCTTAAATTAGGAGCTGGGATGTATAATTATCATTACAAGATTTTTTCTTTCTTTTGATAAATTGCTCTCCTGTGTTTAGCTGTATTTTAATATTAAGGAATTATGAATGGGATATTTTTCAGTAACTGATTATATATAATTTTTTTTTCAGAATGAAAGTGAGCAAAATAAAACAGATGAGCAGAAGGAACTGGAATATGTGCAGCATAAAGAAGAACCTTTATCATCTCAATTAATTGACAAGTTTACTGAAAGAGTTGTTGACGGGTGTTTAAAGTTGGCTGATGCTTTGCCTGAAACAGTTTATCGTTGCTGTGATTTGTTAATAGCTGTTGCTGCCAGGAATGGAGAGAATTGGCGTAATCGATTTTTGATACAACGATTGATTAATGAGGTACAGTGTTTCCTAATGAATTCAAATTTAATTGATAGCATTTGTGTTTTTGATAAATGTTGCTTTATCTTGTACACCATTAAAATTAGCACCATTAGCTTTGTCACCAATACAACTCAGTTTATATTTTTAGATCTTCTTGGTGCTTTTTACAGTACAAATATTAAGTTTGTTATTATACTTAGATGTATTTAACAATGACAATCCTGTCTTAATAAGAAGCTGTATAATGTATTCTGAGTATGATAAATGTTGTTAGAAATAAGGAGGTTTTCTGATCTCTTGGATGTGTAACTGTTTTTTTTTTTTTTTTTTTTTTGAATATTTGTCTTTAAACATAATTCAATGTTAGTTTTTTTATGAAACTAGTTCTTATTGTTGTATGGATTTGTTTCTTTCCTTAACTTTTGACAGTAATGTCTTTAATGGTTGGTTTAAGCAGTATCATGTTAATAATTCTCCCAAAAGCTCTCAGATTTGGATTTTAGATCAGTACTTTTTATAAGAGAAAATTTTTCGATACATTTTGCATGTACTTTTTCAGTGTTTGATGGCTTAAGTATGTCAGAAATTTTGATAGACTGTTTATAATAATTCATAAGGTTAGTTTTATTGTTGTAATGAATATAATAAAGTTTGTTTTCTGTTTCTCTAAATTGGCTCTTTTTTATAAATAGACTATAGCATTTAAAAAAATAATTATTGATGCAAATTATTTACTGATTGTTAAATTGATTTTAAATTTTTAATCATATTTTTATAGGTTCATTTTAAAATGTATTATCTTCTGAAACGTTTAAATCCTGAACAAATTCCAGTTGAGCGTAAGGGATGGGGCATTGGTTCTAAGTTTCCATGGATGCCTGTTGAATGTAATTTTGCTGTGCGATTACACTTACTTACCCTAATATTTGAAGTAAGTTATTTTTCTTCCAGATGAAACAATTTTCCATATTTTGCTTTAAGTAACTACAACAATGAAATGTTCATTTAATCCCTTTTTCAGGAAATGAAATTACCAACTGCTGCTGCAATAGAAAGCAAAGAAATCATTGGAACTTTCATCTCTATCTTAGAATTGACAGCTTCATGTTTGAATTTTTTGCAAGATGAACCTACTCCAAAGTATGTCTAATGTTTGCCAAAGTTTCATTAACGAACATTTTTCTATAAAATTAGTTTTTAAAGTTTTTTTTTTAATTTTCAGGTGGCTGCCATTTGTGGTTTTAATTATTGATGAATATGAGAAAGCTGCAATTATGTCAAAAAGAAAATCGCCTCTGCTTATGGTAATTTTCATTTTGCTGCATTAGAGATTTTTGCATGAGCAGAAATTCAAAATATATTAGTTTTCCTATAAACTGAGGCAGGTTAACCAGAGAATATGAAAAAGCTATACTAACCACTTCACTGAAGAGTGTTTTAATTTTTGTTTCAATGCACTTAAAGGGGGCAATAATTAGTGAAATAATCATTATTAGACTTAAGTAAGCCAAATGAATTATTGTTTTCATCTCAAAAGTAAAAGGGAAACTTATTAGGGAATTGATTCTTTGTGTATGTGTCTGTATTTTAAGATTCATTTAAATTCCTATCTATATTAATAATGGAAAATATAAATTTTGAGTTTGCTATTGATTCTCTTTTTTTCATTTTTCATTCAATTTTATCATTTATTAATTATCAGTTTCAGAAAATTGAAGTTTAAAAAATGGCAATTCATGCAGAAAAAGTATGTGACACCATATTTTAAACTTGTACAAGAAAGGAATGGACTATATAAGTTATTTTGTGGTAAAAAATGAATTTTAGGCTTAAGAATTGAATTATTAATAATAATAAATAAAATATTAACATTGAGTTATGTCATAATTTAAATTTTGTATTTAACATACTTGATTTAAATTGCAGTAGACATTTTAGAGCAATACTGATTTTAAATTGTACATACAGATAAATGTTTTCTTTACACTTGGAAGAGAATTGTTTTGCAAGCTTGGTACTTATATCGTATATATTTTAAATATAACACAGCTATATTATATAGTGCAAATGCGATCCTATTTGGAAATCACAATTTTATGGGTTATTTTGTTCCATATTTTTCATTCTTTTCTGGAGTTTGGATATATATATATATATATATATATATATATATATATATATATATATACTTCATGAATGGTGATAAGTTTAAACAAAGTTGTTCAGTATATTTAGATAAAAATTATTAAAAACCTTTGTGCAAGATTATTATTATTTTTTGAAATTTAAATATTTCTTTTGCATCTTTCATTCTCTTAGAAATTCATATTTTCTCTCGGTAGTGATTTTTTAGGGGGTGAGGGTGTACCTGGATTGAAGTATTCTCTGCTTTTTTTATGATGTTATTTATTAGATTATTTCATCTAACATTTAACCGATTTTTGTTCAAGCACACTAGTTTGTTTCAAAACTAGATTTTTGAGCAGAATGATGCCTACTTACCTTTCAATCATCAACAAGCTTTTAGAAAACAATTATTTTCTTTAATGAGTAGATATTCTAAATATTCAAATTTTGGATTATAAATAAGTTTTATTGCAAAATTAATTATTTATATCATAAACAGACTTTATTTGAATTGAAAAATTGTTTCAACTTATGGACAGAAAAATCAATTATAATTTATGTATGAATTAATTCTTTAGATTATGATTCAGATAGGTATTGCTACTTTTCGTCATGAAACCTACTGTATGCTATAATTTTTGCTTGTTTCACTAATTCATAATAACTTATAAATATAATTTTTAACTTTTTTTCATTTAAAGCAACTGCTGTTATTTTGGTCCAGTTGTCTTTGAAGTACTTTTTACTTTTACACTTACTTGCCTTTTCTGTATTAAAATCTAACAGGGTATCCTGTAAAATATGATATATTTTAGAAAGGATTTATTTTTATCTAATTAATATACTTTTCAAATTCATTGAAAATGGAGTAATTGTGAAAATATCTGATTTAAGATTGTGAATAAAAATTAGATTAATTTTTTTAAGGATGTTACTGTAAATAAAATAGATACAAACTGATTTTTCTCCCTTTTCTTAATTCATTGCAGGCTCCTAAAAGACAATGGAAGTGGTTCGATGATCGTAGTGGGAAATGGAATAATTACACTCTTTCTAACAACAAACTTATAGATGATGCATATAAAAATGGAGAAACAAGTTTACGTTTCAGTGCTGGTCGTAGAAATTATACTGTACAGTTAACTACAATGGTGCAGGTAACTCTTGTGCAATCAAAATTGGAATTTATAATAAATAAATGCCAATTTTTTAAAAAATTACAGCTTCTAGCACTGTAGCAAAAAATATTTACTTTAAGGAAATTATCGGAAAGTTTGTAAAAATAATAAATATAAAAAAATTAATGAATTAAAATGTTTATTGTTTCAGAAAACTGTGTTTTTATTAGTATTATTATTTTTCGAAGCTCAGTCACCCTATACCAGTTCTTGAAAAGGTTTTAATTATAAAACAACAAACTAAATATTCCTTTCCTATAGGATTTTCTAGATCGTTTGAAAGTAGGCTGAAGTTATAACTTTTTGTGTAGTAATTAAATCAAATTTGATAATTTTTTCTTTTTTTATATAAAAAAAGCTAGTAAACGGGTTTTTTTGTTAGAAATTTCGAGTTTCATTACTTTATTCGTAAAATTTGGCATTTTTTTTTCTGCAGTATTTATAGCTTGTTATTTAACAGTTCTTATGGGTATTCAGAGTCATTTGGAAAGAAAAGGAAAGTTTTTTCTTAGATAAGTTTCATCAGTATAACTTCAACATTTTGAATAATATTTATTGACCAGAAGAATCTTTTTCTGTAAAATATTACATGGCATGTGTTACTGTTCTGTCATTTTAAATTTTAATGGAATTTGAAAATTTGCATTGTTAGTGGTTATTTCTTAGATATGGATCTACATTCCTCCAAATAAGTTTTTAAATTAGAACATTATTCTTTTTATATTTTAATAAATATATACAAGTGATTGTTGTGGAAATTAATTGATTTAAAATTTTGCAAATTTATTAGTTATATAAGAATTATTATCAAAATTTTAAGAATTATGTACTTACAGTGAGTTATTTATATCAATAACTCTTATTGATAACTGATTATTAATAATGGCTATTAATTTTTAAAAGTAGCTTGCTTTTCCGATATTGGAAATCAAAATTCAGTTACAAAAATATTACTTTTCTACATTTTAAATTGTGTATGACTTATTAAAATTTGTATAAAATTGAGAAATGATTGAATATTCTGAAGAGTTGAAGACCTTGTTTCAAAAGATCCACAATACTACTAATATGCTCATTTATGATAATTAAGTTTTCATGTTCCTAGTTAGGAGATTTGGTGTTGCAATATGTTAATTAACTTTTATTATGTATTTATTTCCATATATATATATATATATATATATATATATATATATATATATATATATATCGCGAGTTTCCCTTGAAAAGAAAAAATAAATCTGAATCTTATGTATTTCAGGAGAGTGAATTAATTTCTGTTGCAGTCTCAGTGTAGTAGAATGTAGTTTTTATCACTGATAGAAATATTTAATTAGGCATGTTATTAACAATTACATATCCTTGGAATGATAATTTTGCATTGTTTGTTTCTTTCATTTATTACTTCTTCTCTTTGCTTCTAATTGCAAATATTCTGAGAATTGATAAAATATGTATTGAATAATATATTTAAAATTCTGGTATTGATTAGTTCATTAATTGGTGTAAATGTTGAATACTCATCATCATAGCTGATGAATAGTGCCACCAAAAATGATGGTGGCTCTAAATATGTTTTTCTCGCTGGTTGTTACATATAACTCATTGTATTTGTAGTGCTCTTGTATGGATTTCTTATGTGGAATTTTCTCTGAAAGTTTATGAATTAGGGCAAAAACTAGAGATATTAGCTAGTTTGTAGGAAACACTAGATTCTTCTGCATTTTGTATTCTGAAGTATTGATTGTATTTGTTCATGGGATTGAAGTATGCAAAATTATAAACTATTGTAAAATTAAATAATCTAAAGGAGATAAATATCAGTAGATAAAGAAATTGCGAGACAAATTGCTGTCTGTTAATGGTGTTTCAATAATGAGTCCTCAGTATTGTAAATGCTATTCACATGTGTATGTTATTACTTGGTTATATGTTAAATACCTTTAAGAAAAGAGTATGTTTTATAAGAATGCTGAATAATGATAGAAAGTATATCATATGAAAAGGGAGAAGATATTGATAAAAAGGAGGACAATTTGAAGATTGGGATTAGATTTAGTAATAGCTGATAATTATTGCAACATCTACTTTTATTGGGATTTAAACTAGAAAGCTCAGAATTTACAAAGACTATAAAATGCTTTCTGGTTGAAAGAATTCTACAAAGTACACTAATTGAGTTAATGTAATATCTAAATTTTATGAGAATATATGATGTTACCATTACTGTTAATCTTTCACATATCAAATTAAATTTGCCTGATTCAACTAGTTCATATTTTTATGAAAATGCGTTTTAGCTATAAATACAAATCATTGTCCAATTTTTTGTACTCAGAAGAGCTTTAGTATAAAAGTCTAGAATGTTAGACTGTAAATGCTAAAAAGTAGTAAATGATCCACTCTAGAACCTGAGATAGTACATAGTTCAACTAGCAAGATTCTAGCTTGAGAAATAGTGATAAGAGGATTGCAGCTGAGAAAAACAACTCTAAAGGAAAACGATTGTTGAATTCTTCTTAACAGAAACAATTATGAATCTTTTAAAGTAATTTCTCCTTCTTCAGCTCAGCTGGTCTTTTCTGTCATGGGCTCATAATATAGCCAATAACTATGTTGAGTAATAAAAGCACATTGTTTCTTTAAAGTTTTGCTTTAAAAATGAATTACAAGTACTCTTTATTTATATATTACAGTATATATTTTGAAACTTTATTCCTTAATCAACATCCTTATTTTATGCAATTGTTATTTCATCTATTAAAAAATATTGTATATTTACTCGCCTTTTCAAGTTTTCATGCATATTTGAGAAACATTGGAATAACGTTATGTTCCCAGAAAGGTAGGAATTCAGATACCCAAGTAGATGTCCCTCACAATTAAGAGCGAAGTTATCAATGTAGTAAAAAGACAGCTATTACAATGTGATGTTAATGCAATAAAAGTGATATATTAATTCTCCAAAATAACATGGGATACATGTTATTTTTTTCTGCATGTGTCAAAATTAGTGTATTTTTTAATTTCATAAACATTCAATTAAATTGTTATTTACTCATTATGAAAACATTTTTTACAGAATTTAAAATTAAAAAAGCCTTTATTTTTTACAAATCGTTTTAGGTAAACGAGGAGACTGGTAATTGGCGTCCTATTATGCTGACAACAGAAACTAAAGAAGAGAAAGAAAAGACTAAATCTGAATTCAAGGGCAAAGAAGATATCTTAAATTTAGATGAATCTTCTGATTCGTTGTCTTCCACTGATAGTAGTATACAGAGCGTTGACATGTCATATTTGTATACTCAGCCTGTTCAAATGAAAATTATTAAGAGATTAAAAGCGAATCAGTGCAGAAATTTAGTTCGGTAATTATTCAGCTCTACTTTTTAAAAGCCTGTGTTATAATTTAAAAAAATACTTATGATTTTACTTTGATGAAATAATAAATATTCCCATTGAAGTATGATTACTTTCTTAAATTTTATCCCCCCCCCCCTCCCATTTGGGATGTTGTACTATTTTTGTCATTCATCATCTCATTTTAGTTTTTAATAGAAATCACAAATGCCTAAGATGTATAATTTGCCATACCTTCAGAATCACATTGAAAACTATAAATTTAAACAATATACATAAATATTCCCAATGTTTATTTGAACTTTCTTTATATTATGAAAATTAGCTATTGTTCAGATTCCCATTTTTAGTTAGTGGCAAATTTGATTTGTTAAATGTTTATTAGCATAAAACTTCCTTTTGTATTATTGTTATAAAGTTTCCATCCATGTTTACATGGAAATTTTTCTAAGAAAACGTTAATGTTTCAAAGAAATTTTTTGTTTCTATTATTCATATTTATTTTCTTATTTTTATATCTTTTAGATTTTGTGTGATGCTTATGAAAGTGCCTCTTGATCCTGATACTTTACATGCAGTAATGAGGTTGTGCTTAAGGCTAACTCGAAAGCACTGTAATGCTGTGATGTTTGCAATAATGGAAGGACCAAAGACTCTTTTATCTTTAACTCAGCCTTATGCATTTATTGGTTTTACTTCTTTAACTGCCTTGTTGTTTCGTCACATTCTAGAAGATCCAAATACTCTTGCCCATACTATGGAAAAGGTAAGTTAATTGATATGTAGATTAGTAGCATTTGATTTATACCTTGTTGGATATTGCATGCACATATTTGATTTTGAGTACTTGTAAATGAATATTTTTAATTTTAAATAATGTATCAACATTTTAAAGTTTATCTGACTGTAAAAAAGGGTAAAAACTAAGTACTGAGCATATCTATGGATGCAGGATCCTAAATAGTGACAATATCTTTTAATATCAAGATTTGCATTCTCCTCACAATCTTTCAATGAGCATTCCTTGATTCCATAGAATCAAAAATTTTAATTCTTAATAACAATTACTATGAAATTATCTTTCATAAATTATGACAATATTTATCAAAATATTTTGTTCATTTAATGCTCGGCAGAATACTCTTCATTTGCTTTATTATTTGAATATAATTTAATAACCGTTTGTCCAATGTGTAATTTTTATCAGCTCACATTTGTTTTATGTTTGGATGTTTTCTTCAGTGTTAATAAAGTAGGATTAGTCTAATATTCAGTGAATGTTACCAGGTGATCAGATCAGCAACTGCAGGAGGATCTTCATCATTGTTAGTATCAAAAGAAATGCATTACATATTCAGAGTTCTGGGGCCAGCTGCTTGTCGAGATCCAGATGTTTTTTCCACTGTAGCTTCTAATACTTTACGAATGACAATTTTACCAATGACCAAAAGAGGTAATTGCTTTTTATACTCATTAAGATTTGGAAATTTCCGTAAATTTGAATACACATGAAGCAATATTTTTAGATCTTACTTTAATTGTAGATTTTATGTGTATAGATCGTGTTACTATTAATGTTGGGAGCTAAATATGTATGACTTCTGTCTTTATTCTCTTTTACTATTTTAATGACATTGCGGTACTCTCCGAAAATGACTAAATATTTCTCTTAAGGGCATTTCAGAATAGATACTTCAGCAATATCTTGGAGCGAATTATTAAAGTATCTGGATTAATAAGAGGTTTGCACTGCTGATCTCATACATGTTTGATATATCAGACAATAATCATAAAATATTTTAATATTTGAAACACTTCCTATTCTGAATGTTATGCAAACTGACATTTTGTGTTGCAAAATTAATCTATATATTTTTGATACTTTGCAATGCTTGTAATGATGTAAGTCAGGGGTGGGTAATGAGTCAATCGCGATCATGAAACTTTCCAAATACATTTTATGTTTGTGATAATGTAAATTTTCACATTTAATGTATTTATCTATTGTATTCAATTTTTCAGATGATGATACTAGTTCTTCTGTCCAAATGTTGAAGTCTTGTCCTGCAAAAAGTAGTTCATCTCAGTCTGATTACGCATATGATGTTGAAGTAGCAAGTAATCTAATTTATGATCTTTTGAATGCTCTCATTGCAAAGCCTGTTGAATTACCCGAAGAAGGTAATTTTGATTTTTCAAAAATGTTTTATTCCCACTTTCATCCCCCAAATGATGACTATCTTTTACAGATTTTTTTGTTTAATGTAATTTTGAATTGTAACATCTCTTCATGCTTAATTCCAAGTTATAATTGCTTGTTAAGACAATTCTGTAAAGATAGAGTTCTGAACTGATTATTAAGTTTCATTTAGTGATAAGTATAATTTTAAAAAATTTCAAAATTCATTCAAAAACTTTAAAAAAAAGTGGAATCTTTAATTCCAATAAATTGTATTCATCTTTTAGAAATCAAAAATAGAAATAACTTATGAGAGATATAAAATCTAAAATGTGCAGTGTATAAATAGGGCATGCTTTGAATATGTCACATGGATAAGAAATGTCCATGTAATGTAACCTTAACCCTAATGCATAGTTTTTAAAATCTATTGTATTTTCATCATCCATTTGGGAATACTTTTAATTTTGGACAGTTTGGTTTTTTTTTATTTTCAGCTGGATTAGCTAATAAAGCATTTTTAGAATAATGATTGAAGTATCAGAAATTAGTCTAATCTTAACTTCTCTATATATTTTCCTTAAATATGCAAAATCCTTTAAATGTGCTTTGGAATGTAAAACTATCAGAAGTACCCATTCTAAAAATAAGTATTATTCAGCTTTACTTTTGAGTTAGTTTGATAAAACCATCGTCTGTATAAACTGCCATTTTTCAGTAGAATAATAAAACCGAATTTTCTCTATATGTATCATGGATGAAATTCAAAATCCTCTGTTATCCTTTAATATGTTTCTAGTAAGGGTGGAAGATTTTGAAAGCTCTCTATGCCTAGACATTTAAACCAGGAAAAGGTAGTTTCATGTAGGATCCAATAACATTATGGTTAAGGTTCATTTAATATATGTCATCTGTTTGATTGAATTAAATTATCCCCTCCATCTAGATGTGCTTTGATTGCTGGATGGAAAATATTTCAAGCACAGCTGTGTTTTTCCTAGATTATTCTTAAATTTATTATTATTCTAAAATAATACTTCTGAAAGTTATTAAGTATTAAAAATTGCTTAAAATTAAATACTGTGTTACACATTTTTCTGCAGAAGATTGAACACTTATTAATATTTAAATCTATTTCCAATTTTTAAAAGAATTTTTCCCCCCTTGTAAAATCATCTAACTAAAGTTTGGATATACTTTTTATACATATGAAATACGTTTGCTGCTTTTCTAATATTTGAGTGATAGTCAGTGACTACCATTCAAAATTAGTTCTGTACCAAAATAGAGCAATTCATCTTTTAAACTGGACATTAAATGTATTATTCAATATTATTATCGTACAAATTCCGTATTCTCTTTCAACTTTATTTTTTTTAAAAAAAAAGGAGAAGTGAAGTTTTGCTAGTGAAACTGAAGATCTTATGACTTTTTCCTCTCTTCCTCCATGAAGATCGAAATATAAAGTGAAAACTGATAATGGTGGATTTCCTATTAATCCTGTTGTGAAGTTTTTCCTTGGGATAGCTCTTGTTCTGTGGGTAAATAACTGCATATTGTGTTCAAAATATAGGTGGAACTAAGATATTATATATATATACAATGAAGTGACAAAAGTCATGGGATAGCAATATGCAAATATACAGATGGCCAGTAGTATCACAGCGAAAAAGTATAAATGCGCAGTTCGTTTTCCAGAGCTTTCATTTGTGTTCAAGTTATTCATGTGAACAGGTTTTTCGTGATTTATGGCGGCACGACGAAAATTAACAGACTTTGAACGTGCAATGTTAGTTGGAGCTAGACGCATGGGTCATTCCATTGCAGATATCGTTAGTGAATTCAACATTCCGAGATCCACAGTATCAAGAGTGTGCCGAGAGTATGAAATTTCAGGCATCCCATCCCATCATGGACAGCGCAGTGGGCGACCACCTGCACTTAACGACCGAGACCGCCGACGTCTGTGTAGAATGGTCAATGTTAATAGACACGCAACACTTCGTCAAATAACTGCAGGAATCAATGTGGGGCGTACGAGGGACGTGTCCGATAGGACTGTGCGGCGAAATGTGTCTTCTTTGGGCTATGACAGCAGAAGGCCGAATCGAGTGCTTTTACTGACAGCACGACATCGCCTGCAGCGACTTAATCCTGGGCTCGTGAGCTTATCGACTGGTCCCTAGACCAGTGGAAAACCGTGGCTTGGTCAGATGAGTCACGATTTCAGTTGTTACGAGCTGATGGCAGAGTTCGAGTGTGACGCAGACCCCACGAAGCCATGGACCCAAACTGTCAGCAAGGCACTGTTCAAGCTGGTGGTGGCTGCATAATGGTGTGGGTTGTTTTTACATGGCATGGACTCGGTCCTCTGGTGCAACTGAACCGATAATTGACTGGAAATTGTTATGTTCAGCCATTCATGAACTTCACGTACCCACACAACGATGGGGTTTTTATGGATGACTAGGCGCCATGTCACCGGGCCAGAACTGTTCGCGATTGGTATGAAGAATATTCCGGACAATTCTAGCGCATGATCTGGCCACCTAGATCGGCCGATATGAATCCCATCGAGCATTTATGGGACATCTTCGAAAGGTCCGTTCGTGCCCAAACTCCTACACCATCCACACTTTCACAATTACGGACGTCTATACAGTCAGCATGGCTCAATATTCCGGCAGAGGACTTCTAACGACTTGTGAACTCCATGACACGTCGAGTTGTTGCACTTCGCCGGGCAAAAGGAGGACCGACACGATATTAACAGTCAACCCATGACTTTTGTCACTTAAGTGTGTGTGTATATATATATAATCATTACAGCCATGGAATATTCGGGGGTAATTTCAGATAACTTTTTGTTTCGTCATATCTGCTTCCTTTGTTTCTTAATATGATCAGGACCGTATTCATTTAATCAGCAGAATTATATGTTCATTGATATGATTATTGCTTCTTGTAGCAATCTAGTTCAAGAAAACCTTTGTGATTCTCATTAATTGTTGAGCACTTGAACCTCATTGTTCCTGTAAGTGCAAGTGAATATATGTTCTTTAGCACAATTCAGAACATAACTTTCAGTAGCAACTCTCAAGGTGCTTGTGATAATTGGAGCCAGGTCATATTTATTACTCTGCAAACTCCTACTCAGCTTATTTATTTCTTACTTAACCAATTACAAAATTAGGAAATTTTGAACGTCATCCTACAATCTCCAGGGTTGGGGGAGAGAAGCCAGTGCCCGACTTAGCCTATTTGGGACCTGGGGAAAAACTTCTTTGGAACTCCTCCTCTGTCCTTTCTTTTTAACAAGTGTGATCTTAATTTGTATAATGTGTCGGTATCATTACTTCCGTGCGTTAATACTTGTGTTATTGTTTTCCATACATCTATCCTACTTTGTAAACTCATTTGAAGCTTGAATTATTTGTGGAAGTATTTTGGTACGAAGAATTGTCTTAAATTTCTTTGCTTGGTTGCAAAATAAATTGGTCATATCGCAGCTTCTGATAAAATTGAAATTTTTGTTCATTTTTTGAGAATGTTTGAAGCTGCTGGTACAAAGGTTTGACGAGTTCCCTTTTCTTGACTTAAAGAATACTTCTACAGGGTGAATTTGATGCTGTAAATATTACAGTAATCCATTTACCCCTAATACTGCTGCCCTGAAGGGGTGGGGAGGAAAATAGCCTTACAAATTTTTTTCTGAGAGTTTAGTTTGGTTATGTATTTTATTTGAAACTATTTGGAAAATATCTTTATCGTTGTCATAATTTTGATTCATAGTTAAACAGGATTCAATCTTACTGGAACTTGCTCCAAATTTCCACACAACATTAGCGATTGTATATTGATGCAATAATCATTGTATATGTTTAAATAAATAAATAGTTTTGCCTAAAAATTTTGTTATGATCATTTGTCCGTATTTCTTTCAAAATAGAGATCATGATACGTTTCTTTCTATTTTTAATAAGTTTTTGTTGTTCCTGAACATTATGTAGTGGTGGGATTCAACTACACCCCAATTATTCACATTTTTTAATGCTAGATTCTGGCAAATGTAATGACCCTAAGGGCTGCATTGGACTTATTTTCTATATAGGTTTATATTTCCGCAGACACACGGACGCGGATTTTAAGTTTTTTTTTTAAATCGAAATTTTAACAGTTGTGGAAAAGATTATTTTATGGTTTCTTTTATTTATATAGTAATTCTAGAATGTTTTTTTTAATATCTCAAGCAATTTTTGTATAAATTTATTCAGTTTACTGTTCATTTAATCGTTTTTTTTTTTTTTTTTTTTTTTTTTTTTAGTTATCGGTGTTTATGTTTGGTAAAATTCGTAATATTATAAAGTTCTTCTCTCTATCACCACCATCACCCTATGTCATCTTGATTTCTTTTTGCTGTTTGATCATTATTTATCTAACTATGATTTCAATTTAATTGCATCTGATATATATAATACTCATTGACATATATAATACTCATATTATTTTCTATAATATATATATAATACTCATATATAATAATACTCATATATATAATACTCATATTATTTTCTTCTGCACTTTTCTTTTCTTATTTTTCTTTTGCACTTGTCTTTAGTTATTCTGCGACCACCGTATTTTAGGTATTGTTAACAGGATAACAGCATTTCTTTCCGAGCATATCTGCCTTCGTAGAATATTTCCTTCAATTTTATGGTATTTCTTGTACCCAATTTGATTTGAATGGTCCGAAAGTAAAATTGATTTACTTAACGTACCTTTAACTTTACAGTTACAACCTACTTTTATTTATGCAGTTTGATTTTTTTTCATGTTATCATTATTTATTTTTAGTTGGTGGAATATCAGAATCAAATCCTGATACTGCAGTATCAACCAATGAGCAAACCTCACCACTTCGGGAAGCAAATACTAATGATCTGTTACAAACTGATGACGACGATGGCTTGGTAAATGTTTTATTTTATAATAAAATTTTGTATTTAAATAATTTCAGGTTTTCTATATCCCTAATTTATTTGACCTTTTTTTGATTGTGTTGTTTTAAACAATTTAAAGTTAACCATTGTATGGGAACTAAATGGGAATAGGCAGTTAAAATTAAATTTCTATTACATAATAATTTTTAAATTTGTATTATTTATGTACAGTTTCTGCAGTCAAGTCAGTTATGAATGGGAACTTATTTACTTTATTATAGTCTCTGAATGAATCCATTAAAAGTATATATGTTAAATACTGTTTGAAATGCAATGTCATGCCAGTTATCCTTGTATTTAAAGCTGCAAAAATTATACTCGTGTTCAATTCGTTGGCCACCCAATTTTATTCTACCATAATTCATTATGTGTTCATTAAGAAAGTATTATTAGAAATTAATTAATTAATTAAAGATCTGGTAAACATTTTTTCATAAGAGACCATCTATATACTGATATGAGAACACACTTCAAAAATTACAGTAGCAAAAATTCATTTATTTCATTACATTTCAAAACTGGGAAAACTATTCTATTTTCGTAATTTTACAATTTATGTTTTAAAAGGAAAACGATTTGCGTTTCTGATGTATTGATTATGTGATATTAAAATTACTTATTAGTCTCATATTTCATAATATCAATCTGCCTCTGCTATATTCTATATTACTATAAATGGAATCAAAATAATCCTAGCATCAAAACATTAAAATACACATTTGCGAGTGTTGTTGGCGTTACCACAAAAATAATTCATCATTTGCGCAGGAAATGAAGTTTCCTTTTTTAAGAATGGCAACATTTATGTTAATAGAATTGTAAATATTAAACTTTATTACAGAAATGGAGTCAGATTAACATGCTTGTTATTTTGTTTTATGGAACCATATCATAAAACTATTAACATAAATATTTTTAGTGGAGAAGCAACATAGTGTAAGGAAATTCAGATAGTCTCACCATTGTGGTGAACTGAACGTGATTATTAAATGTATGATATGTGCATTGTTAATGAATACTTTCAGAAATGACATTAAAGAAAAGGGAGATGTTCATTAAGGAAAGAAACCCTTTTCACAAGATTATATAATGTGAAAAGATATAAAGATTTTCAAGATTATATAATGTGAAAATTTAAATGCTAACCAATCTTTGGGAAAAGAAATAAATTTTTTGTCGAGAATTATTCAAATGTGGTGAAATTAAAAACGGCTGTCTTTCTGGGAGCAGTTTTAATATATTCTTAATGATGGTAAATTAGAAAATGAATGAGTTTCAGTTTTTGATACAATTCAGTCAATTAACAAGAACACGTGAAATATTAGAGAGTTATCCACTGGCCTGCCACAGCCTGGACAAACCAAGGAAATTACAGGGAATCATAAGTTCCATAATTTTTTTCTTTTATTTCAATCTAAAACTTACCTTTTTTTTCAATATTGAAAAAATGAAATATTGTAATCAAGCTCCAAAAATGGAACAGCTGTGTAATCTTCCATTTTCTTCTCATTTCACTTTCAATTTCAATGACAGTGTTTTTCTTACCATGAGATTCCCAGATTGCTGCTTAAAATTATGCACGGGACTGCTATAACTGCAATGGAGAATAAAATATCTTTACCGGAACAGCAATGTTCAATCTACGGAGCCATCTTGATATTTAGTCATTCATGACTTTATTGAATACTTATATATATATATATATATATATATATATATATATATATATATATATATATATATATATATATATATATATTTTTAATGAAATAATGAGTTAGTAAAAATCTGTAATTTATACAGATTGAATGGATAATATTATGAACTAATTTTGTTGAAAGGGTTAGAAAAGGGCCGTGAAATCCATTCGCTGTGTGCTGCTCTTATATATATATATATATATATATATAAAGACTATAAACTTAAATGGAATCTGTGTACACAGGTGCATATTAATAATGTCAAATGAAGGAGACCAAATGATTGCCAGTTCAAAGAAAAATTAGACATGACTTTTTGTGTAAAAGAAATACATGAGAAGATAACGCTTGTAAAAATTTGATGTCTGAAATTATAACTTTTAAATTCAAGATCAATAATTTAAAGCTGGATTCTTAAGAGCATTAAAAACTTGTGTGATTTTCACCCTTAATTCATTCAATATTTGTAGAAAATATTTTCTTTTATGTGTTTGGCTATATCACTCATAGTGAAATAGCCAAAATATATGTTTTAAGTTGTATAAAATGGTGCCTTATTTGATGCAGATTAATGCTGTTTTTTCAACAACCTCTTTAAACAGTAAAAAATTCCAAATATTCTTTGGCAAAATCTGGGATCGCATTTCACATAATTGGTATTGGATATTTTTAAGGCATACCATTGCTTAAGAATTGTTTAAGAGTTTTCAGGAAATTGCACCAACTTTGGGTTGTAATAAAATATGTCAAGGAATTTCTTTGTAAAAATGACTAAAATTTTGAATCTAGGTAGTTCTAGACTTCACTTAACCCATTGTGCATTTCAATATGAACATAAATTGTTAAAAACGATGTACTGAAATGTTCGTTATTTTATTTTTATTACGCACGTGCTATTAAGCATGAGTCATGTCGGATGTTGAGTGAGTAATGTGACAGGTTGTATATATATATCATTTTTTGGAAGAAAATGTAATGTTTTTCAGTGTATGATCCTTTCTGTTAAAGTAATGTTGTTCAGTTTTTTACGCTTCGAGTCGTTTATATTTTGCATTGAAAGTTTTGAGTTTTAACATTTTATGGCGTCCGCGACAGGACCATACTTTTAATCGTAATGTTTGCTACTGTTAAAGGATTTAAGAAAGAAGATCTGTTACTGGTTGCAGAAGAAATTGGTGAAGTAATACCAGAAAAAGCAACCATTTCAGACTTAAAGAATTTAATTCTTAACAGCGATGAGTATAAAAGGTATTCGGACTTCGTCACTTCTGTTTTAATCATGGCTGTTGGAGATCGGAAACAGAGAGTGGAAGAAAAAGAAAAACAGAGGCAGTATGAACTGGAAGAAAAAGAAAAACAGAGACAGTATGAACTGGAATTAGCGAGAATCCAGGCTCAGTCTAACGTAGAAGTAAGTGAAAGTTCACAGCTATCTGAAAATAACGCTAAGAAAAAATTTCATCTACCAAAATTAGAATTTCGAAAATTTTCTGGAAATATTAAAGACTGGTTGCCATTTTGGAATCAGTTTGAGCACATTCATAAAGATGGCGACATAGCTCCAGAAAACAAGTTTCAATATTTAATTCAATCCACTGTTTCTGGATCTCGTGCTCGGGAGATTGTAGAAAGTTTTCCGCCAACGAGTGCCAATTATTCCAAAGCAGTGGAAAGCTTGAAAGCTCGTTTCGGTAGAGATGATTTATTAGTAGAAGTGTATGTCAGGGAACTTCTGAAATTAGTAATTTCTGTGCATAAAAATGAGAAGTTTTCTATGACATCTTTATATGATAAACTGGAATCACATATGAGAGCTTTAGAGACTTTAGGAGTCACGACGGATAAATGTGCTTCATTATACCCAATGGTAGAATCCTGCTTTAATGAAGATTTCTTGAAAGCTTGGAATCGGCATCCTACATCATCTGCTTCTGCTGATGCCGAGGAGAGATTGAGCAATTTAATGCAATTAATAAAAACTGAGGTTGAAAGCGAAAAACGAATAAACTTGGCGATGTCGAGTTTTGGATTAAACGAACCTAAGTGTACACAAGGTTACAAAAAGAAAAATCCTGCCTTTTGTAACAACATTCCAACTGCTGCAAATTTGTTGACGACAGCATCAACTATAGCTGTATCCAAGTGTATATTTTGTGATGGCAAACATAAGAGTTCTGAATGTTTTTTGGCTCAAAAAAGGAGTTTTCAGGAAAGACAGAATATTGTTAAAGAAAAACGCTGTTGTTTTGCATGTCTGAGTATCGGACACGCAGTTAAAAATTGCCGAGCTGCTTTAAGATGTTTTATTTGTTCTAAAAAACATGTGATATTGATGTGTGATAAACTGGATACAAAAAAGACTGAGAAAAATGAAGAAAAAGCGCCAGTTGAAAATAACGTCAGCATGTCTAATTAAAATGAACGTAATACCAGAGTATTTCTACAGACTTTAAAGGCAGTGCTGGTTTCTGGAGATAAAAAGAAAAATGTAAGATTACTTTTGGATTCCGCATCACATAGATCTTACATTTTTAAAAATGTTGCACGAGAGATGGGCTATACTTCTCTTCGACAAGAAAAACTAGTACATTCACTTTTTGGAGGTGTTTCCAGCAAGCAGATTACACATGATTGCTACAAAATATGGTTAAGGGATTTAGATGAAAAATTCGCTTGTAATTTTGATGCATTGGAAACACACGTTTTGGGTTTATTATGGAATAAAGACTCGGACACTTTAAAGATTGACATGAGTTGGATGAATGATGTAGACACTGAAAAGGTTACTAAACGTAACATATTATCTGTAGTTCACAAAATGTTTGATCCATTTGGTTTCATATCATGCTCTGCCGAAATTAATGCATGATGCTCTGCCCGAAATTAATGCTGCAGAAAGCGTGGAAAAAGGGAATAAGCTGGGATGAAGACATAAAATGCGAGTTACGAAAAGAGTTTTTAATATGGTTTCATGAGCTGACATGTTTAAAAGATCTAGAAGTGCCTAGATACATTAAAATAACTAAAGAAAATCTCAGTAATTGTACTATACATACTTTCGTTGATGGTAGTTAAGATGCGTATGCGGCTGTGGTATTTCTGAGGATTGAAAAAGAAGATGGAGCCGAAGTGTTTTTTCTGACTTCCAAATCTAGAGTTTCTTCGTTGAAAGGAACCACGATTCCAAGAATGGAACTTTTAGCTGCTGTTATTGGAACACGATTGGCGAATTCTGTCATTAAAGCTCTACAATGGGAGAATATCAAGAGATATTATTGGAGTGATTCGACTACTGTGTTGGCGTGGATACAGAGAGACGATAACTGGTCGGTATTTGTACGCAATCGTGTAAACGAGATTCGAAAGCTAAGTGATCCCACGTCCTGGAGACATGTGCCTGGTGAAAAGAATCCGGCAGATTTGCCTTCGCGTGGTTCTAAAGCAAAACAATTCCTATCGTCAAAGTGGTGGCAAGGTCCTAAATGGATGAAAGATCCTTTTGAGTTCAAACATCTAAATGATGTAATTAATAATTCTTACGATGAAGATGATATTGAAAAGGAGAAGTCGAAATCCTCATACACATTAACAAATAGTGAAATTTGCCAAAATAATAATTGGTACTACGTCAAGTTTTACAGATATGAAAGCATTGTTAGACTTATAGCATGGTATCTCCGATTTAAACACAATTGTGTGAGACCAAAAGAAAAAAGATACGGAGAAATAGTTGCTTCAGAATTCCAGGAAGCTGAAGAAAAGCTAATAAGCTTGATTCAAAAAGAGTGTTTTTCATCTGAGAATGATGATCGACTTAAAACTCTGCAAGCATTTAAAGATGAGAAAGGCATCCTTCGATTAAAGACCAAAATTACCAACAGGAAAGATAATGATGCATTTTTGAAACCTTCTATACTACCTCCAAATCATGAAGTGATTAAAAGATTGATAGTCTACACACATGAGAAAAATTGTCATGCAGGTGTACAGATACTTTTGAATATTTTAAGAGAAAAATATTGGATTTTACAGGGAAGAAGAACTGTGAAACAAGTCTTGACAAGTTGTATTACTTGTAAGAGGTTTAACTCAAGAAATATGGAAACGATTGCCCCTCCACTTCCCGAAGACAGAGTAAAAGATGCAGCTGTTTTTCAGATTACCGGGATTGATATGGCTGGTCCACTCTTTCTTAAAGAAAATAAAAAGAGCTGGGTGTTAATATTTACTTGCGCCGTATATCGAGCAGTACATTTTGAGCTTGTCACTGCCGCTACGACAGAAGCTTTCTTAATGGCATTTCGAAGGTTTGTTTCGCGTAGAGGAAGATGCTCAACTGTTTATTGTGATAACGGTACAAATTTCGGAGGAGCAGCCAATGCTCTAAGGCTATTGGATTGGAAACAGGTTAAAAGACAAGGAGCTGTAAACGCTATCGAATGGAAGTTCAACCCGCCAACTGCTGCATGGTGGGGTGGTTGGTGGGAGCGCCTCATAAGAATTTTGAAAGATCTATTAAGAAGAGTGCTAGGAAAGGCTAGCTTGAGTTATGAAGAAATGTTAACTGTCCTAGCTGATTGTGAAAGCGTGATAAATTCAAGACCACTTACTTACGTTTCTGAGAGCGAAGCTATAAAACCAATATCACCATCGATGTTTTTGCAAGACCTTCAAGAATATAAACTGATAGATATTGATGCCGTCGATAGTAAATCCCTTACAAAAAGAATAAAATATAGACAGCACTTAATTAAAGATCTAAGGGAGAGGTTTAGATCAGAATATTTAGGCACTCTTATACAGCGAGTACAGAAAACACAGTCAAGAATTATAATTTCAATTGGAGACATTGTTTTGATAGGATCTGATAACAAAAAACGCATTGACTGGCCATTGGGACGCATTTCAGAGCTGATTCCTGGGAGAGACGGAGAAGTTCGTCTTGTCAGAGTGCAGACGTCGACTCATGAGCTGCTTCGTCCTATACAAAGGATATACCCATTGGAGATCTCAACCTCAGATGGTTCTCAATATTTGAAGAGCATAGAATCAATGGATCATTCCGAGGAATTCGACCATCGCAATGGCACCACCATCCTCGAGCACACACCGAAATTTAGTAAGCGTGGAAGAAGACTGAAAGTTCCAGAGAGACTAAATTTGTAGATTGTATTTACAAGCTCAAAACAGTTTTGATTATGCTCCATAATCAAAAGGTGGGAGGATGTTAAAAACGATGTACTGAAATGTTCGTTATTTTATTTTTATTACGCACGTGCTATTAAGCATGAGTCATGTCGGATGTTGAGTGAGTAATGTGACAGGTTGTATATATATATCATTTTTTTTGGAAGAAAATGTAATAATGTTTTTTAGTGTATGATCCTTTCTGTTAAAGTAAAGTTGTTCAGTTTTTTACGCTTCGAGTCGTTTATATTTTGCATTGAAAGTTTTGAGTTTTAACATAAATTTTCTGAACGGAAAGCAAATGTTATTTAGCAGAACTATAGATATTACTTAAAAACAGTCCAAATAGACTTTCTGATTTCCTAGAAATTACTGTTTCTGAATTTTCATTGAATTTTTTCTTCTTTTTATTGGGTAAAAAATATTAGTGTTTGCTATAGATTTGTCTAATGTTTTTGACAGCATAGAGGTAATACATGGATTTCAAACTTAAAAAAGTTTCCTGCTTCTGCGATGAGTGAAAATACTCTACAGGCTTGTCAGGATAAATTGATTCTAAAATCAGCTTATTTTATATTTCAATCTTCATTCATTCATAAAAAATACAGACATCTGAACTAGTGTTGCCTGTTGTATATATGGCTTGTTGAACTAAGAAATCTGAAACCGACAAAGAAAAACCAGTATTGGAATAATGATTACAAGTTGCTTGATGTTGTATAATCATTTTTCCTATTGTTAAAATTTGCATCTGTATTGGCTGTCATTTAAATAACAATATTAAAAGTTGGATTAAATTAATTAGTGATCCTCTAACAGAAAGAAATCAGGCATGACACTGTCTTGGAAGGGGGGGACATCAGAATTTCTTTAAAGAATGAGTTCTGCCCAGCATAAACATCAAGGGGCAAAATAAACATGCTGAAATTAGCGTAAAAGGGGGGAGGGGTTAGAAAGGGCTTGAGACAATTCTGTGTGAAAAAAAAAATTAATCGATCTCAAGAATAATAGAACTCGATTTTGAAGACTTTGAAATACCTGCCCACATTTCCGAGGAAATGCAAAACGAAATATGAAATAAAAATATTGCAGGCATTGGCTTCAATCTACCGTTAAAGAAGTGTAAATAAATTATGTTCTTTGCAACTGCATAACTAAGTAATATCTCATGAACAATAAGTAATTATTAAAATCGGTTTGAAACAAATTCTGATCGTAAAAGCGTAAAATAAACTGCATTGCAAAGTACTGAATTAAAAAAAAAGTTTATTGAATAGGAAAAAAAGAAGAACCCAGTGCTGTGTGTATGCACGCTCAGAACTCTTTCGATTTCTATGTACAAGCTTAAAAAATAAAAACTTATTATTTGTGCATGGTTTCATTTTAAACTCTCATTTAAAATTTAAAAAAAAATCTTCAAAACAAAATGCACGTAATGCATTATTGTATGCGTTGGATAATTTTTAAAGAGATTTTGATTCTATATTCCATTAATTTGTACTTTCATTATTGCAAGTATATGAATTTCAAAAATGTGTAATAAGTAAAAAATTGTGAATGTAAATTTAAAATTATTTATTTTCTTTACAGGTTATACCTCTTGCTCTACCTAATGTTGATAGCTTTAGTGATAGTAATGAATCTATTAATATTTCTCGAGAAAGTAGATTAAATAAGGATGCCTCTAAAGACAGTAAATCAGATACAAGTTCAATGAAGAATGTTCCAATTATTAGAAAATCGGGTATATGTCGATTATTAGCAGAATTGGTTCGATCATATGCCCAATGTGCTCGGTTGATTGCTGATTATTCCTTCTATGCTGATGATTCTGAACTCATTATAGAAGTATGTGCATTTATTTTTTCTTATATATATTTTTATTGATTAAGTTAATGAATATAAAAGTGCTTGTGAGCTGATATTCGCATACAGGAATTTAGAATTCTTCATATTATACCTACAATTATTTGGGGAAAAGGATAGCAGTGAATAGATAGCTTTGAGATTTCATCCTGATAAAATTATTGTTTAGGTATTTTTTATCTTTCAAAGTCAATATTCTCTTAATTATTAGAACATAAGCCTCTTTATTTGCATAGCAGTTCTAATATTGCTATGCTTGATAAGTACATTTACTGTGGAGGCTATTCTCTAAATTTCACACCTCTCTTGTGAATTAGTTCTAACAAGTGTAGTGATTGTAAAAATTTAAAAAAAATTAAATATTGTTATATGTCTTTTAATTTAATTTTCTGACCATTGTATTTGATGTAATGATATTGAAAAGAAATTGAAGTTATGAATTATGTTTTTATTAGTCTGAGTTTGATTTAAAGAGAAACAAGTTTTGGGATTTATTTTAGCTTTTTTAAATTTTATTTTGTAAAGTAAGAATAAACGTTTAAATGTGTAAATAAATGATTATCATCCCTATTTGTACACAATCGCTCAAGGTATTTTTAAAAAATTAAATTTATAATGTAGAGTATTAATTTTTTGTGAAGGAACTTTAAACATCTTTAATCATGTGTAATCAGACTTTTGTTTGCTAATGATCTCCAATTGTACTTTGAGGAAACAAAAACACTTATTTTTTATAGTGCTTGATTATACTAAAAATTTAAGGTTGAGAAAAAAATATCCAATATTGGAATAAAGGTTACAAGTTACTTGATTATTTGGGGAATTACTGGAACAAGGAAAGAAAAAAATGCGTTTTAGCAAGGTGTTTGATATTTGTGAAGAATTCTAACAAATATATATAATCGCGTATCTAAAAGTGAAACTATTTTGAAAATTGCATCTTGTTTAAATTCATATTTGTTGAAGAATGTTGCTTTTTTTTACTACTTTCTAAATCTACGGTATTAGATTTAGTATTGCAAAGTATTGCGATTTAATTTTAACTAACACATGAGTGCTGTTTGCTTATTTTTTCTTAAATTTCATATACGGACAGGGGAAACAACAGGAATTTCTTTCCAGCTTTCAGTGACACAGCTGTATATACAAATATTAAATATTTTTAACTCATCCTGCATGTACATTTCTAGGATTGCACTGCTCTTGCTTTTATCTTGGATAATTTGCTTCATAATAATCAAACAGCTGGAGATAAAGAAACTCCTGCTCTGGCTAGAGTTCTCATTGCAGCTATAGCATCATGTAATCATTCTGTCGAGGCTCAGACATCTCTTGTTAATGAGGTAAATTAAATACATTTCATATTTTATGTTTTATTGTATTGAATTATAATTATTTTGAAATCATTTGTATCATGGTTGGAATATTTGTTCTCAGTTTGATAAAATTAATGTAAAGGGAATTTTGTATTAATTCAAAGTGGTACTTAGTTTTTGATAGTCATTGGTTTGTAATTTAGTAGAATCTTGAATGAAGCTTTCAAATATTTATTTTTACATAATATATGCAAGCTGTGATTAAAGTTCCATATAGATTTTATTAAAAAAAGGTGTTTTTCTGTGATTTACAGCAAGTATAATGTTGTATATCAATGTGATAAATTTGATTGAATGAAAACAGTTTTTTGAAATTCAGTATTAGTGATTGATATTACAAATGGAAATTTCTAATGCAAGTAGTTGGGTCATTCTATTCCAAATTATAAATAAACTTAAAATGTTTACATTTTTATTCAAAAAATTAATTACTTTCACACAATTTTTAATTCTTGTTCAAATGTAGAATTTAAAATTTTATGAGAGATTGGGTAAATTTAATTAAATAAGATAGATGACATTGGAGGATTAGTTCTTTTTTCTGCATTCAAGTGTCTTTTTTAAAATCCTTTATCCATCCTTGCAAGATCATACAAGATTTTTATTGAAAATATAATTGAAATTATTTAAATCGGTAAAGTAATTAATTTCTTTGTTTAAAATTAAATATTTTTATTTATCAAAATTTCGTATATCTTCATATTTAAAAAGACAGTGAGACAAATGAAATGAATACTTTTTAGATACATAACTTGTCATTGTTCAGATACTTTCACAGGGTTTCCACAATACCGGGAAAATACAGATGATTTTAAAATCAACTAAGAAATAAGGGGAATGCTGAGAAATTTGAATAATTTAATAAAAGGGGAGGGGGATACAGAAAAATATAATTTTCTTCACCACCACCCCTCCTTTCATATTAAAAATACTGAATAAAAGATATGAGCATTGAATACTGCAAGAATAGAAGATCGTTATCGTAGCACCAAGAACAAAACATCTATTGAATCGTGTTAACACGTCCATTAGTTCTCGCTCCCCCGCCCCCTCCTCTCTTTCTATAAAGATTAGTCTAATTTCGATTTCAGAACTAATGAAATGTTACTGGGTTGCAGCTAATAAGCCAGACCTATAATTCGTGAGAGAATGAATTAAAATTCTCTGACGAAAAATGGCAACATTTAGTCTGATGTTTAGTCGCGCATACGTAAATATATTGAATGAGTTATTTATAATTAAAAAAAATAAATAAATGCGAGTTTATTTAGAGTAGATTAGAAATTTTTTAAAAAACAATGATCTGTTCAAAATCAATTCTTAATTCAGATTAGACGGATAAAATTATGAATCCTGACTTTGCTGAATGGGTTTGAGATGTTCTGCAAAATTCCTTTACTGTGTACTGTTCACTTTGTAAGAAGATAATAAGGTTAAAAAATGGGTAAATATGAAAATATTAAATCATACCGAAAAAAGGAAAGGAAAGGAAAGATGCAGTAAGTGAGTATAGAAATGGATGAGAAAGTGAAAGCAGAAATTATATTGTGAATTATTGCTAACAAAATTAAATTAAAAATTGTGCATCATCTCCAGAAGTATGGCTTAAATTAGAAGTAATTTATGAATCTAAAGTCCTCTGCCCGAAAAGCAACATTTTTGAATCGCTTATCCAGTACAAAATGGCGGACAATAATGCTGATAAGATTTAAGATAATCTTTCGGTGTAGTGGCAGATTAATCCGATCAACGAAAACGAAAATAAAACATGGTGAATTTGGTGCACCAAAAAACATATCAAACTATTGTAAAAATACAGTGAAGCCTCTATGGTACTTTCGGCATTCGATCTTCATTCTCTTTAATATGACGCTTGAATGACTTATTATATTGATTTTAATTACTGAGATGTAATTAATTGTGTTGATTAATGTAATTAATTATGTGTAATTATGTTAGTGGATAGCGTAAAATCTTTTTTGATGAGATTTTAATTCGAATCCATAAGTTTTCAATAATCTTGATTCCTTTCAAGGTATACTTTTCAAATGAACTCATTCATGTGAAAATTATTATTTGGTTGTTCAATCGCGCCAGATTTTTGTTTTTATTAGAGATAGGGGGAGACTACTAGTTCTAGTACATTAGAATTTTAATGACATAAAAATAGTTTTGAAAAATTCTTCAGGGTTTAGACACTATAATTTTATTACGATTTTTGCCCTTTTTTTAATTTACTGAATTTTCTCTCAAAGAAATTTCCTTGGTTTGACCTGATTAAAAGAGCAATGCGCTACATATGCCATTGAAGTTAGGAACAAAACAGTGTCGACAGTGGCTATACACGATTATATAGCAGCAGATTCATATTCGTCATCCTTGATGGCTCAGACATTACCGCAATGAATTTGGTCAACAGTGGAACTAGAAATTTGAAAAGCAGTGGCTAAAACATTATTAAAATCGAGGTGAACGGCATACAAAGTATGGAAATGAATGATAATTTTATATATGCCCAAGTTGAAGTAACTTTCTTTCAGTAGTAAAACTGTGATTAGGCATACACTATGATATTTAAAGGTGGTATTACTGTTGTAATTAATCAAAAAACTAAAGTGCACTTAATAGCAGGAGGGGGGAATAAAAGATAACCCCTTTTTATTTGTGTGGTAGTGCTTGCGATTTAAATAGAAGTCCTCCACGCAAGTGAATCAGTGCTTCGAAGAATAGATGTATCGAACTTGAAAAATAGCATTGCCGATTGGTCATTTAAATATGAAAGGTTTAATCGAATACATTAAAAAGACTATTATCAGAGGCTTAAAAATTTGAAAATCTGTACTAATTTTGATTTTGAAATATGTGCCCTTAATAACACGGTTAACGTTTCCCTAAAAGGTCTAATCGCGTTATTAAATTATTGAAAGTAGTCCAGTCTGATCGACGCGTTCCATCCATCCATGCATTCCATAAAAATAAAGTCTTAACCAACCGGTAAGACCCTTTATTTATTTATTTATTTATTTATTTTTGGCATTCTTAAGTAAATTCGTGGTTTTTAATAATTTGAAATGTTTTTTATGCTTAACTCAGTGGTTTTCTTTAATGAAATAGGTACGTCTTGCTCTTTTGAGAGCTTTATCACTGCCAGAAAGCAGCGAAAAACATGCACGCATTCAAGCTCTTACTGGATTGATTAGTACCATGATTGAATCTTGTCCATCAACATCTTCCCAAAATCAATTAGGAGGATGTGCTTTAAGATCTCAAACTCCGTAAGTAAAACATTTTACTTTGCTTCTTTTGTAACTTTCTTTTTCTTTTAATACAAAAACTACATATCATTGTATAATAAATTTTATAATATATTGGGTAAGTTTGACTCGCTATACAAACTGATACTGTCTACCTAACGAAAGAAGGAGATAACTCATGTTGCCCTTTAGCTTACCATTTTAAAGTAATGGTGGATAAAATGAGTTTAAAACGATCCAGGGAAGATCCTAATTTAAAAAGCTTTTGATTGACCTGCATTTAAAGTAAGCATAAATTTATCAAAGGGCATTGAAAATACTATAAAATGACTCCCTTTTCATCTAGCTTACCTGGATTTAAAATTGAAACATTACCGAAGTGTAAATATTGAATTGTTACCAAAATCTTTCACATGGAGTATTGTAGTTATCGTCCTGTCAAACCTTACGTTGTATCAGCTTTCATATGAGCCCACAATAATCCATATTGCTCTAATTCATGAGAAAGGTAGCTTTTCTTTAGCAATATCATTGTAATTGGCATTTGTATGAAGAAAGGTCATTGGAGCTCTTGATTTTAATTTCATGTCTTGCTTCAACATGTGTTAGTTAGTATCAAGAAAGCAGATTTTTAAACTAAATTATTGAAGTAGTATTTTTTAAATTTTATGAATTCTGTGGTTACAAATCAAAAGACATCTTAATATTCGAAAGAATTCATATTAAGGAATTCCTATTATTCATATTAAGGAATCATCCTTTCATTTTCCTGTGAATGTATTTCGAAGAATGGCAAATAGAATATACAAGGTTGCAAAAATTTCACAGATTGTATACTGAAAGATGTTTACGAGATTCAATATTAAAGACTAATGGGTTATACCACCTACTCTCTCTGCTTACCTATACATTAAAATCACACAACGATTTTTTTGCTTCACTATTTAGTTATTCTGTAGAGATAATATAATATTATAACTATAATCATTTCTAAACTCAATATTATTTCAAATTGCAGGAAATTTTAACATTAAGTTTTTATCTAAATTGGAAACTGAAATAAAACTAACTAGTTTTCAATTTTAAAAAAAGTGTTCAGATCTTCAGAGGCAGACTGTCAATAATTCGAGCGTGGAAGTTTTGGCCAAACAATGATCTAGAAATTCAGTCTGATTTTGCACCCGCATAACCCTTTAAGGAAGAGAAATTTTAGCGTTAAATCGATTTCGCCATAATTTTGGTGCTTGTAATTGGCAAAATCCAAATAACTTGAGAAAAATCATGACACTTATATGATTTTTATAGGTTCTTTCAAAATATGTTCGCATTTTACTTGCAAATCTGTTAGAAACATGATAAATTAAGATTTTCTCTTCAATGGTAACATATTAATTTTATCCACCATAATTTTCAGTGAGATATAATATGTTGCTGCAGTGTTTTTATGGTTCACATCACTCTCATTTTACAGACTAAATCAGTTTCACTTTGTGTACTGATGATTATCACACATGTCCACCTTTGATATGTTCCCTATAATTTTAAATGGTTTGCTTTAAAAGGTTATTGAGTATTTGATTCCTTAATAGAATTGAATTTGCTCCTCTATATAGTGAATGAATGAATGGATCATTTTCTCCCTACCTTTGAGCTTGTAATTTCTAATTTATTGCTGAGTTCTAAAAATCTTTTCAAACCTTTGAAATGCCAATTAATTCTTATCTATTGTATTCCGAATTCTCCTGAATTATTATCATAGCATATCCCCAATAAGTTTCATCAATAATTTAATGACCCGTTTCTGTGCTTTTACAATGAATAGCAATATTCACAGCTATTTGTGTGCTTCCCGTTTCCAAACTCATCTTGAATTGGATTACTTGAAAGTTCATCTAAAAACATAAACACCTTTGGATTTAACAAAACATTTTTAAAATCCTGCTGTGAGATCTTTCATTGGTGTGAACTGTGTTTTCTTGAATTATTATCATACGAATATGTACATTATAAAGGTGTTAATTCTGTATTGATTTGTAACTTGCCTGTAAGTGTTCTTTTAATGTAAATAAGGATAAGAAATCTGGCCATACACAGGGCATTGCGATTGTATGTTGACTTAAACTTTTTTTGGCGCTTTAGAAGAAATGTTACTGTTGTATTCTGCAAATTTAAATTTGTTCTATCGGTATTTAAAAAATATCCGAGGCATCTCTAATTAGTTGAATCTACGAATGTAAAAGTAAAGGAAAATATCCCATTTGATTTATTCAAGTGTTCTAATTAATATTCAAATTGCTTTGACGTAAAGTTTAGTCAGATTTTTTTTTTTTTTTCAAATTTTTTTCCTAGGGTTTACATAGTTTAATATTTGTAGAATCATAAAAATATTAAATAAATGTAACAAAAGTAGTTCAACCTCTAGCTTACATGTAGTACATTGTGTACCAGCAAAGAGTTTGGATTTTTTTTCCCACTTAAACTTTCCAGCTAAACCCTAATTGTCTCATTCCCTATTGTGTCATAACCCTTAGGGTCGGGAAATTTCGTCCTTCACATGTTGTAATCACCATTGGGGATAGTGATTTTTGTAACCCATGCTTTGGACACATTTCTTTTTAAAGTAACATTCGTAGAGGTTATGGAATGAGTTAGCATAATTTCAGTTGTGAGAAATAGCTAAATTCCATCTGCAATAAAAGTTACTTTTGTAGTAAAACTTATTAAATAATAATAATAAATTTTTAGAACCAAAAAATGAAACGAAACTCATCCGAGACACAAATGGTATTTTTTCAGAGCCAAATAATTAAAACAGTGGGAGAAAAAGAACCTGGGTGTTTTCAGAATTAAAATTAAAACTCAAATTTATTTCAAGAATTAAACACTGTACTTTTCAAAGGAAAAAAAGTGAAGTTTCTTTAAAACCAAAATAAGTCATAAAAACTTTTTTTTTCACAGCCACAAAACAAAACAAAGGTTCATTTCTATGATATTAAAATGTGGCAAAGGTTTTTTTCAGAATTAAAAAAATGAAGGAAACGAAGATTCTTCTTAGAAAAAAATATTAAAAATAAAATATATTTTGGAAAAAAATTAACGAAACTTTTTTTTCAACGCTAAAAATTTAACGAATGATTAACTACAGTTATAGAAAAAATTCCTTTTGTTGGAAATAAAATAATTCATTCTTTTATAATAATAAAAATTAAATATTTGCTTTCAGAACAAAAATTAGTTAGAAAAGCTTCCTTTATCACTAAATAAAACAGCAATTTCGTAATAACTAAGAAATATTTTTATAAAAGTTCTTTCAATTTTAGTAATATGTGTTTATAATCGAGCTCATCTAATCGAATGATAAGTATTAGAACCAAGAATTACTTGACGTTTCGTATCAAACAGTGGTGTATTGCAGGTAAACGGTGTCCAAGACAAAATGCTACTTCCTACATTTTTTTTTCAGCTTTAAATTTTCATACTTGAACTCGATTTATTCCTGCTAAAAATATATTTCGGTTTTGATGTTTATATAAACTTTCAACTTATACTAATTTTGAATTATTTATGAGAACGATTGACTTAATAGTTTATAATTAATCATTCAGTAAAAGTAAAAAAAAAAAAAAAATGTAATGTTAAAATATTGAATCAAAATAATAATTAATTAGGTTTTCTGTGCATTCAAATATCAGAAGAAATATCAGAAGAAGAAAGTCAGGAATTCTACATCTAATTTTAAGCATTTCTCAAAGATAATCTAAATATTTTTCTAGTAAAAATTCTAACAATTAATAATGAATGCTGATAATCGAGAACACCATTTAGAAAAAATACCTTCAAGAAATGAAGTTAACTTTTTAGCATAATATTTTCGGAATCAAATCTTATCTATGGAATTCTAAGTAAATCATATCTATTCTTACTTTGGTTATTGTGTTAAATTTGTTGATCACAAATTACTAGTATATTTTTGGGCAGATTTTTTTTTAATTTCTGTTATTGAATGTATATTAAATTGAGAAAAATTTCCAAAGACACTATTCTGCGGTGAGTTAATGAAATTCTGAACACAAAATAAGTTTTCATTAATAATGTTAAGCATTGACTATATAATGAAAAAAAACGCTTCTAATAATTTATATTACAAACGGTTCGAGGTATGTTAGAAATAAAAATTATATTCGATTTCTATTGTAGCAATATATTAATATAAAAACAATTAAAGCTGTTTTTAATTTACAAAATTGCAGAGAATTGTTGTCTGTCTAATGTATAAAGGGATGTATATTTTTCAAAAGAAAATATAAAAAATTAGGTTCTTTAATACATTATATGTGAATCACTACATCTTATGAGTTAGAATAATAAAAATAAGAAGTTCATAATGCTGTGTTTAAGCTTCGTCAAAATTCACAGCTTCAGTAATGCTTGAGAAATTTGTTTAATGTTAAATTAAAATGAAAATAATTTGTTTAATGTGCTAATAACTATACAGCAGATATCGTATTTGCAATTTAATTAGTATCATAATATTTAATGCAATATTTTCTCCTACATACAGGATGAATGAAATAATTTTCAGGAGGTAAAAATAAAACTGCTATCTAAAGTCTTCTAAATTTCGGACAAGGCGAAACAGCAAAAAAAAAAAAAAAACCTGTTGCGGCAGATGACTTATTAACTTTACGGGTAGTTGAAATCAAAGAGGTTATTTTCAACAAATGCCGTTAAAAGATGGAGATAGCATTTTCTATGCTCTCTCACTTGAATGCTCACATTTAAAGTAACTTTTCTGGTTTTTGAGTTCCCGAAGTTTAAAAGTTAAAAAGCATTTATAGTTGAGTGAATTTGGTTAATCAGCAAAATATTGTTGTTTGAGTATATATAAATAAAATTATTATATATTATTAATAATTATATAATAAAATATTTATATATTTAATTAATAAAAAGTTTCTATTAAGTAATTTTGAATACTGTTTGAAAATAATTGTTTTAAGAATAATTATTACGGCTTCTTTTAAAATTAAACTAAATATTTGATAAATAAACTTACAAATTTTTTAAAATATAAATTAAATTTCTTTAAAAATATCTATATTTCAAAAATTGCGGTTACTATGTTATATGCAACATATCAGTTAGAAGGGTTACCTGATGGCTGGTTCACCATAGTTGGAGGGTATGTGGATAATTTCGAAGCTGATAAATTAGATCTAGTTTTCCTTAGGCGAAAAAGTTTTTATTTATTGTAAATTGTGTTCATTTAGCCTTTGTGGTTTGTACCAAAATATAGTGCTCTATATATTGAATTTTGTTGGAATGTATTTGTATGTATTTTTTGGCAGAATGAATAACATCGTCAAGATACTTCTTAGAAAAGGAATAGTTGTTGACTTAGCAAGAATACCACATTATCTTGATCTGTCTAGTCCGCATATGGCTGCTACTGTAAATAGTGCACTGAAACCTTTGGAAACACTTTCTCGGATTGTCAATTTGCCATCAGGTCATATTACTAGTAAAGCAAAAGGAAAAACTTCATCTGCAGCTATAGAAATTAGAGATGTAGTTCCAGAAGCGATGGAAGAAGATTCCAGTTCCCGATGTATGTCTGCATTATTATGCGATTCATTTTTTTAAAAATTTATTGATTATATGAATGTTATTTTTGGTTAGAAAGTTCAACCATTATTTTCTAATTGAATTTTTACTATTAATCAAAAAATTTAAAATATAGCTATTAAATATTTTTGTTAAATTTTAAGTATACCGTGGGAATTTACTAAATGTGGCTACAAATATATATCAATAAATATTTTATTTGATGGATACACTCCTGTGACCATTAAAACATTTATTAATAGCTTGTTTAATATAAACTAGTTTCTAGCATGTTTGACTCTTTTGCATTTTTCTGTTGAAATCGAGTGTATATAATCTTTTTTCCCATCAAACTGCTCAAATTAAATTCAAGTGTTTCTTAATTCAATTAATATACCTCATTTGCTTTTTTCCATTTATATTTCTCTAGATTACTGTTTAAATAAGATAGATCTGACAGATCATAGCATAAAAATACGAGCATCTTTTTTACAGCCAATTTTTTCAGCCATCTAATCGCGTATTTTTGTTACTTTTTTCAATGACATTGCTTATGGTTAAAACTTTTAAAAATTTAATCAGCTTTCATGAATTTAAACGTTCCTCATATAAAGGTGATGAGAGAAATTTGGATGGAGGGGAAATTTTTTAAAAAAAGAAGATTTTTTTGAAGTTTAGCCTTCCTTTCGATATATTTAATAAGCTTAATGCTCCACAATCAAATACTTATTTTTCCCTTCTGAATTCTTAATTTTAAGTGATGTATTCTCTTCTTTTACGGAAATAAACTGATGCTAAATCTTTCTTTTGTAAAATACTGTTCCAATCCTATTTATTTGTTGCAAATTTGTATGATAGAATAAAACTTTTTTTGTTTGTAATAATCTTTCTGTCATTTGAAAAGTTTGATTAATTCATAATAAACGATTAATTTTTTCATTGATATCTTTTGTAAATAGAAGCAGTAGCTGGTGCATGCGCAATTTATTTATTAATGTATATAAATTGTACACTAATATATCAATTTATATATTAGTGCATTATTGAAGCTAATTAAGTTAAGATTTCTAAATTTTAAATCGAAATAATTTATTTTGATAGCGAATGTGTCTGTACCATATCGTGCTACTGAAACTGGAGGTCAAGATATATCAGTAAGTTTTTTTTAATGGTATTTTTATTCCATTTCATATAAGGTAAAGAGTACTGCTTGGTTTTTTATCTTTGCATTTTATTTTTTCCCAGAACGACGAGTTACCAAGATAATTAGCTAAAATGGTTGTTAGTACTTTGGGAAAAGACAAGCTAATTAAAGCTCAACTCCTGCTACTGTTAGGATTTTAAGTTTTAATGGGATCTTTTATTTAAAAAGATATATATGGAGCTATTCCTCCCACTTTCGAACGTCAAATCGATCATACCATATGTTACGAGTATTGAATTTTGGGTATAATTATTGAAAACGGATTGTAAAATATCGACCCAATATTATACTTCCAAATCATTAGGTTTTAATGAATTATTTTACAGTAATTAGTTTTTTCTCTTCATGGAGATCTTTTTATTGAATTATGAAATATCGGACATTGGGCCTATTATTTCTGTAAAACATTATTTTTACGTTTAATTTTCAACATTATGAGCATAGATTAATAAATTTTTCTTATGAGTGAATACTATGGACATCTTAAAGCGAACGTTATTGTTTTCGTTATTTTCTTATTTATTTTCGAACGTTATTTTCTTTCAACATTTTTTGCATTTAAGGAGCAATAATTCGTGTGTGTAGAGTATTCAATCGTATAGTGTGAGTCGGCAGTTTAATATAATTCTAGTGAGGAGTGATTTTAGTGTAGATATATAGCTATGCAGATTCCCAGCTCCTGCCGAGTTTTGTCTTCCCGCTTAGTGTATTATCTTTTCTGTGAACCACCGATTAATACTTGTAGACTGCTGTGTATTACCTGTGTAAGGGTGACGATGTTGCGGGCGCGGGAGCAAATTTGAAAAGGCAATGCACCGACCCCCTCGATTCAAAACAATTTCCAACTCCGAACTGCGAATGCAAAAATTGCAAGGAATACAAAATCATTTTACAAAAAATCAAGGACTTTGAAGACCAAACGCAAGCGTGCTCAATGAAGATCAAAGAACTTGTCGCCACCAAAAGATCCCAGACTCCTGAATACTTCAGTACTATCCTTGAGAGCATGGAGGCACAGAAAGCCGTGCAGGCACTATTGGGTGAGACTAATTTTATTGCTAATGCAGGCTGTCTAGCTAAAGAGCGAAACGAGGAATTTCTACCACCCCCTAGGAGGAAAACGGCTAGGGCTCAAACTAATAAAGAAAAACCGGATGAAATTGAGATAATTAATAAATATGCCCCACTAGAAAATGAACCTGAAAATATGGCTATAGATACCCCCACCTCCGAAATTAAAGATAAAATTCCCCCCATTATGTTGAAGTACACTAAAGTCTTTAATAAAATTCTCGAGATTCTAAATAATAAATTCGGAGTAAAAAACAATATCCTTGCTAATGGGTTCATTAAAGTTTTTCCAGGAACCATAGAGAATCATCAAGGAATTCAAAAATTCTGTAAAGAAAACGATCTCGAATACTATATTCTTCCCCCCCCCCCGGTCAAAAAGACCAGTTAAAGTAGTAATCAAAGGGCTTCCCATTGACTACATGAACGAAGCTCTGGAAAATAACTTAAAAAACCGCGGATTTTCAATCTCAAAAATAGTCAGGCTAACCCAAATGAAAACTAGGCGTCCTCTACCAATCATGTTAGTTGAGCTAAATAAAAATGAAATTGTAGACAAAATATATGACGTAACTGACGTAGAGTATTTAAAAGTAACTGTAGAAACGTACCGCGGAAGAAATTCAGTTGCGCAGTGTTATAACTGTAATCTATTTGGCCATGTAGCTCCCAACTGCAACTTAAAACCGAGATGCCTAAAGTGCGGAAATAATCACCAAACCAGAAACTGCGACCAAAAAGATAAAATAAGTAACCCTAAATGTATTAACTGCGACGAACATGGCCACACTGCTGCATATCGAGGCTGCCCAAAATTCCCGAAATTACCAAGCCCCCAACAAAATAGATTAAAATTTTTCAATTCAAATCATGTTAAACAAGATGTTTCTTTTGCCAGTATGCTTAAAGTCAATATACCAGAGACTAACATAAATGATAATGTAAATTCTAATCCCACAAATAATGCCCATGAAATTACTGAAATGTTAGAAGCTGTTAATGAAATCAGAAAATTATTCCTCGCATTCCCCCAACTAATTAAAGCCACCCAAGAGATGAAGAAAGTCTCAGACCCAATTACCAAGATTCTCATCCTCTCCCAAGCTCTTAACTGAACTTAATCTGATATTCTCAACTTCATTATATAGTATCAGCCGACAACCAATAAAAACTCAGTATCCTGCATACCCACGCACCTTCCCCAGTGACTCCTCCAATAGACAGCAACAGTTCAAGCCAGTCCATCCGAAGCAAAGTCTCATTCCATCTGCAACTAAGTTCGAGGATAAGCTCATTCCGAGCTAGGTGCCTCGTTAAATACCATCTTGTCTTGTATTACCTGTGTACGTCTCATGCGTGTTTTGTCGAATGTTTATACTTGTAAATAATTACCATTATATGTTATTGAGACCTGTTGCCTGTGTCACCATGCACCCATTACAGCGAAACTTTCGAGTATCTCCCTCTTAAAATTTTAGTTAACATTATTAGAACTATATAGTTGAGACTGAACTGTCCCTCACATAAAATGATCTACATTTTTCCAAAACCTTCCGGAAATATATATGAAGCCAAGACACACCGTAGGAATGGTAAGTCAACTGTTCTCATATATTCCTGTTACACAATATCGAGAGTTCCTTCCTATAACCCATTGTCTTGGATAGGGAGTTAAACATTGTTAATCTTTCTGAAAGTGGGGAGATTCTACGTGAATAAACGTTCGTAAAATATTGCAAATAAATCTATTTGAAATGTTGTATTAGGTGTAGAATTTTATTTTCACTGGTTTCTATTTTTTATTTACTATCCTTCCCCTTTAAAAATGCACTTTTATTCCAAAAGCGTGATAACCTCTTCATGATTCAACGTTCTGTCTGTTGCTAGCAACTTTTTTTTATTTGTTGGATATTGTCTAGAAAAAACGATTTCGATTTATATATATGATTTTGATATAATTAATAATTTATATATGTAATAATTTTAACTTGTTGGAAATAATACGATTTTATTTTTTCTACAATATCATTAAAATAATTATTGTAACTTTAGTATTATATATAATATTAATAATTTTTTTAGATTATTATTTTTATAATAGATATTAGTAAACGAAACATAGATCGTTTATATGTAGATAATAACCATAAACTGAAATGTTTGAAATAAACTTTTGATAATAACCATACATTGAAATTTTTGAAATAAACTTTTGGTAATAACCATACATTGAAACGTTCAAATAAATTAAAACGTAACCATAAATTAAAAGTTTTTGCAGTTATATTATTTAAAATTTTGCAGATGCCTCATTATTTAATTCAAGTTCCTTGTCTTGAAATATCTGCTTTTTATTTTATTTATAAATATATTTTACGAATTTTTCAGTATATATATGATGCAATCTTCCTTTGATAAGTAATAATTTTTATTTTTTTGTTAAGTAATAATTCAATGATTTGTATCATAGTAACAAAAATGTTTCCGTGTTAAATTTTACCCGTGTCCTTAATTTTATGTGATTTGTAGTTTTAATTTGTAGTTATAAGTTTTCATCTGTATGGAAACATAAAACTCTCTATTAATAAGCTATTATTTCGAATAATATTAACTTTTTTCTTCCTTTCCTTGCTTTTTTTAACTATTGGCCGCCTTGGTTAAATTTTTTCTGATATTTTTTTTTCTTTCCCAGCTTGATCCTACTCTTGAAGGTTTGATGAATGAAATTCTTGACCGTCATGACCGTCCTTCAAGTTCTGAACAATCCTCCCATGGTAATTTCTTCAACTTACAATTTTTAATGTGTATGTCCATATAGTACTAGGTTTGGGCATTTTGTTGTCCATAACCTACAAATGCATGCATTACAAAGCTTCTCGTTTTAATTACTGATAAGTTTAGTGCCACAATTTTAACTTAATCAATATTTTAGTAATTTTGTTTAATTTTTATTTTACTAATTTTTGAAAATGTGTATTTAAGTTATAGGTTTTTGAAGAGGTAAGATAAATGGCTAATGTAAAAAGAAATTCTTAAAAAATTAACAATAGTTAATAATTGATTTGCATAAAATAAGAAGTGTATCAGGAAATAAACTCTTGACAAGTATTATGCTGGTATTTTATGGAATCTATCTTGTGGTGTACATCATAAATTATTAAAAATTTATTGATTAAGTGATATATTAAAAATTCATTGTAATTACATTGTAACCTTTATGTTTTATATTTATTTAAACACTGACATAATGGATTGTTATGATATAATTTGATTGTTGCTTAAATTTTACAAGTGTGGGTGGAGATAAAATCTTCATTTGATTGGTGTTATAAAATTTCAGAAACTGTATTTTACCACTTTGTGATTCATTTTATAAAGCTTATAATCATTTGTGTTATTTTAATCTTGCATTGACCAGAATCCAAATGCAAATTTTGAAATGCTATACATGAATCTATTTCTCATATGTTTATGCATAAATTATTTGGAAAGCTTGGTTTCATTCCCATTTGTTCATTAAATGAGTTGAGAAGTTTGAAATTTTATCTAACTATGTATTATTGAATACTTTTAAATAGCTAAATGAGCTTTTATCATTTCAAAGTTAATGTGAGGAATATCTTATGCACACTTACTCAGAAAGGTCTTTGTAAAATCTGTTTCCTCTCCCAATTAGATACTGTTACCAGTGGACAAGATGCAAATGTTGCTGTTGAGATGGATTCTAATAATCCAATTGAAACTCGTCATTCTGCTACATTTGAAGATCACACTCAAGGTTTGAATGTCAGATATTGTTATTGATGTAGTTTTGTGCATACATTTTATAGCAGTTACTTATTGTATATTTCTTAAAGTGAATCTACATTGAAATATTTTATCCCTGAGCATTAAGGGATTAGACATTCTTATGCAGAAGATCATACTACAATCAAAATTTGCAGTGATTACTATTTTTTTTAAAAAAAAAATAGCAATCACTGCAATAAATTAGCAATAAAATAGCAATGAATTTTGGACAAATTCATTATGAAAATAACATTGTATCCTTGATATTTTCTTATTTTTATATAAATTCCATTGACTTAATTTAAATAAATTTCGTTTTTAAATGGTAAGAGCTATAGTATTAGTACCAATTAGTTAAGAAGTACTTTGCTTGAGCCTACATATTACTTTTCAGTGATCTCTCTCTATGTGTGTGTGTGTGTTATGTGGCTCGCTCGCGCGTATGTGTAAGTGGAACTAATATGATTAATGAATCATCTCTAAAAGCAACAAATCTTGTTTCAAAACAATTTTTATGGCATATCCACAATTCCTCATTATTATTTTCTTGTTTACTTTTGTATAAAACATCTTGTGTGCTGTGAGGAGTTCACAGAAAGTAACTGTATGGATATTATTATGAAATAATGCTTATTATTCTACCCTTGCATCATTTTTAGTACATTTTGAATTTACCTAGTAATATTAACTGTGTTATATATATAGAAGATCAGCAAGAGAGCAGCGATTCTGAAAGCAATTCCGAATCTGGTCATAGTCATAGTGAAGATGATGCTGAACGTGATGAACGAGCGGATGATCCTGAAGATGATGATGATGACGATGATGATGTATGTGTTTTTACTTAACAAAATTTTAGTATTGCACAATTAAAATATCACATTTGTATGTTCATTTCTCTCTACAACTGTACCTTTCTAGAATGTTTAGAGTCCTATAAAACTAAAAAGATTGTAATTTTCAGGGCTGGCTGGTAATGAATTTTATATTACATATTGTATCTAATAGATTATTCCCTATACTTCCATTATGACCTCGTAAGTTCAAATGAATTGATTTGCATTTCAAGCTTTTTCTATCCATTTACTTTCTTCTTAATGTTACATAGTTTTGCCCAAACTTAATTTAATTATAGTAGTTTTTGTTACTTTCTCTTCACAGTGATATTTCCATATTTTTGTACGAGAAAGTATTTTCTTCAATATAATAATTTCATTTTATTGAACTTGCAGTAGTTGTTTTTGATTTATTTTAATGCAACATTTTAAACTTTAATGCTTAATAATTTTTTACAAGCCTTTTACCCTATTCCATTTATAATTGTATTCACTGGTTTTTTATTGTTTTTCATCATTTTCAAATTTTATTACTAGATTTGCAATATGAGTTATTCTTGTTTTCTCTTGGATGCATCTTACTTTGAGTAAAATTTTGATGAATATTTATTATTTTACTGTGTAACAAAACGTTTTCTTCCGTGACCTATCATTTATTGATATTTTATAGTTTGATTGTATTCAATGCCTTAATTTTTTTAACCCTCATTTTATGATCTTTTACAGTCATCTCGTTTTGATGTTGGAGACGATTATCCTGGCTTGGATTTCTTCCGGGTTGAAGATCGTGATGACAGTTTATTTTTTCAATTAGAAGAAGTTTTCCCAGCATCCAGTAAGAATATTTCTGTTCATTTGTCACGTTTTTTTTTTCCTGCATATGCAACATTCTTAACTCTCATTCAAAACGTATATAAAGATTTAACTAAATATATTTAGGAAATAGACAACCAATTTTTATATTGTTTATGTTTGTATTTACACGTCAACATTTTCGAGTCTATTTTTGAAGAATTCATATCTTAGCAATTTAAAATTATTGAAGAAATGAGAGTAGAATAGATTTCTAATTTTCTTTTATATTAAGCTTTAATTTATCAAAACTGTAATGTTTACAGATTTATTGAGGAAAGAAAACAAATGATAAACATTCCATTAATTTCTATTAGGAAATTCAGATATATCATTGATAAGTATAATTTGAAATGAATGATTTATGAAATGTAGATTTTGATGTGTTCAAATATAGAAAGAAAAAAGGGGTTAATCCAAACTGATATTTGAGCTTTTCTTAAACCAGTTGCATTTTAAATTGATAAGCTTATGTTAATGTATATGTTAAATAATTAGAAAAAGTTATATAATGTCTCTATAAATGTTAAAATTCTAACTTTTTTTTGTCCTACGTACATTTTAAAATTTAGCATTCTTGTATCATCCATGATAATAACCTAGTTTTTTTTCTAAGAATAAATACATTTTATTTAGTATTTTTGGATTTTTTTGTGAACTATTATATAGCTATTGTAAATAATTATTTAGCTCCATTTTTTCTAATGTATTCAAGGTGGTTCTTCCGTAATTTTTGGTGGAACAGATGCTGTGCGTACTTTTCAGATACCTGTTGTGACTGATGATTCAAACAGTGGAAATGAGACTCCTGGTGAGCTTTAAATATTTGAATTATTAAAAATTTGCTAAATATATAAATTCAAAATGTTGCTTAAAATATGTTATATATTTGTTCTGCTTATCATTCCCAGCCAAGTATAGCCTTTGTTGCAGGTGAAATATCAATTAAAATATTAAGTTATGATTAAAATATTCAATGTTATAATTCTAAGGGTTTCACACCTAATTCTATGAAATCCCTGGTCGGCAGCGATTCAAGCTGGATTTGCTTGGACAATTCCGTAGAACTGCTCTAAAAAGATTTTGGTGCCTTTTAACGGATTTCTTTATCACTACAGGTTTGACATTTTTATAGAAATTGAAGGGTAGTCAATACAATGAATTCCGACAATGCTGGCTTTACGATCATTTATAGATGTCGTAGAATCAGGCGCTCCACTGATGCCTTTAGGCATGGGACTGAAGCATTTTTCTGCGGGTATATTTAGATCAAATCAATGAAATCAAAAGGTATGACAAAAAAAAAACCATCCTTTATTCAACTCGTTCGGATTGGACTCTGCCTTTCCGAAAAACGAATGGTATAATTCTTATACGAATAGTATATTCTTATACAAACAGTATAATTCTTAATAAGAATTCTATAAGACATAACCTTAGGGGTTGCCATAATTTCCTCGGCGCTATTGGCGCTCCGATTTGGGATTCACCAAAGCTTATCCCCCTTATGTCTGAGGATAACAACCTGAGGAAACGAACTTTTGTGAGAATTTGCACTAGAAGAAATACTCAATAGTTCAGAATATTCGTTCACAGATATATACAGTAAATTGGAACATAATTTTAAAATATACACATATGCAATAAATAAATAAATAAATAAATAAAAATCCAACAGAATGTTTTTGGAGGAGAAAAAAATTTAAATTATATAATTTGAAAATAAACACGTTTGCTTGTTTTCGTCTCAATAATGGATTATTCATTTGCAGATTTAGTTATAGGCTATTTGGCGCTTTTGTTCGAATCAGAGGGCGGTAATACAGTTTCTGTAAGCAGTTGGGCCGGTTTAACGTGCCCTAGAGAAACTTGTTTTCCCACCATTATTGTCGATAGTAACTGTTTTGTCTGTTCTGCTCATCACTTTGTGAGGATCAATATAAGGTTGGCGTAAGTGTGGTTGCACACGACCAACTCTTAAATAGATATTTGAAGAAGTTTACAACGAAGGGTAGATGTAAAATCGATCCGTGCAATGGGCCGATGTTGCAACTGGATTCAGTTTGACAAAGATCTTTGATGAATTCTATATCACACTTCGAAATTTCGGAAATGTGCATCATGTCGCAAGGAATACGTAAGGTTCTTCCATAAACCACACTAAGCATTCCCCCCCCCACATACACACACGCTAAGCACCAACTCTGCACACTAAGATTGTAAATATTTTACGGTTGTTCGGATGACTAAAGGAATTGTATGAATTAACTCTGAGCATTGATAGTTTTCATGTACTTTAATTGTCGAATTTAAATGGCTATGGAAACTTTCAAAGATTCCATTTGCGATTGGATGATATGCTGTCATTTTGATCTTTTGACCTTAACTAAGTTATTCTCTTCATTTTGAAGGTAAATTATAGATTTGTATATTTTCAAAGTGATGTATACTCTTTCAGTGTTAAAATTGCTTATTGATTGATTTTTTTTATAAACAAAAACTATTTAAATATAATTATCAATGCTTGATGCACTGAGATTACTTTTTGTATAATTTTTAGTTATGTATCAATAATGCTAAAAAAAATTGTCATTCGAATTTTTGCTTTTGTTCTTTAAATTTTCTATTATTGTGTTAATAACTGCCAAGGTACCGTCAGCAGTCTCAGTAGCTAGATAAAAGTGTTATGACACTCAATATGTCTTTACTTGCTTGCCTTAAAAATTTCGAGCAGTTTTGGAAGTAGTTAGAACAATTATTCAAGTTGCTCTACATTGCAAACAATTAAGCTGATACGGCAGAGAAAAGTAGACTTTAAGTGCTTAGAGAAATTGAAGCTTTCTTGTTAGTTTTTGAAATATTACAATGGGTCATTTTTTTTAAGTTAAGGTGTTTCTTCCTCTTTCATTTGCCCTTTATTCTGCCAAGAATTCGTTTAAAATAAGGTTTTAGATTCTTTTACGGTAAACATATTTTAATGAACTTTTCTTTGTATGTTGCTCGATAGTAATTTGTATCCCATTTAGTTTCTTGTGTTTGTCTTACATTAATCAATTGTGAAATGGCTTGCTGTTTGTTCTAAAATTTTACTTTGATCTATAAATTTCATTTTATGAATTAAAAGGTGAATGTAACATGTAACCTTAGTGCTTCTCTTAAAGATAAGATCTAGAAGTAGAGAAGAAAATGTCATTTACTTGTTAATGATGTAAATATATTATTGCATCAAGAAGCTTAGTGTATGTCTGTATAATTCAGTTTACATCTGACAAATTACCAAAAAAAATCCGTCTATCATAAGATTATATCAATTTATTTCTCTATAAAGCTCCTACAGTACCTCCTGCACCAAGATCTGTGACTACTATTCATCCTTTATTAGTGAGGCATGAAGATTCGCAGTGTTCTTTACAGCCTAGAGTTCATAGAAGACAAAGAGGCTATCGAACAAACATTGGTGGCCATACTTGGCACATGTATGCTACTCCCAACGGCAACAACAGCGGAAGGCAGACGAATCCTCCTGTGATACTGCAGAGGTAGCGTGTTTCATATTTTATTTTCTTGTGTAATTTTTAAAACACAAGAATTATATGTCATTTTTTCTTCCTAGAATGAATATTTGATATAAAGTGACTTGCCTTGATTTAAAGCAATTAAACTTTTATGAATAAAAACTAAATGTTGCAATGTTGCATCTGAGCAATTGCATTTGCCTTTAAATAATATTTGAAATTATTTCTGAAATTGTAACTCATCAACAGGTCTCTTTCATGCATCTAATATATATAATTTTTAATACTTACTTGATACAACAATTAATTAAAAGGATGAAAATTGCAGTATGTATTCGAGTGTTTGCATTCTGGTATGGTTTCAAATAGTAATAGAGAGTCATGAAATTAGAAAGTTAAATAAATATATAGTTCAAGAGGGTAGCAGAAGCATTTAATGTATTTTAACTGGCATCAGATTGAAGGGAAATTTGTTTTTATATACAGTATACTTCCAAGTATCCGGTTTATGGCTTCTATATTATTCGGATTAATTTTCTTTATATCATAATTAAATGATAAAGGCCAGGTGTTTATTTAGTCGCCTAATAAACGTTAGACTTGTTCAAAATCTAGAAACTGTAGATTTTTATCCTAATCTTACCTTGACATGTCTGTGTTATCATTTATCAGTGAAAAATAAAATCAGGTAAAGCCAGTATGCTTAAGATTTAAGCCTACGGTTTCTGTTAATATTTTGTTTAATTTTCTTTCATTTAAGTTGCTCCTAACATAATTTATGTTAAAATGTGAGCAGTTTATGGCTTTTAATTTACTTATTTTCTAATATATTCATAAAACGTGCAGTGCTATTTATAAATATTTATAAACTTTCAGTACCGAGCCTTCTATTTAAACCCTACATATTAGCAGCAACAGTTTATGATTTAATTGGCAACGGCTGCGTATATATTGATATAAGCAGAGGTCTTAGTATTCAATAAGAAAACGGAAAATACGTGTTATAGCAGTGAGTTTTCTGAATTAAAAGTTTGTCTTGTATTGCTCGGCAAAGAGATCGGTTTGCTCTGCCGCCATATTATGCTGAATACTCGGGAATGTACTGTAATACGATTAAAAACCTTAGCACAATTGATAATTGCCGAATTAATATTTTGATTAAGTTTTTAAAAAGAATTTTCATTGTTTTGCACAAAATTCATATGCAGATTAGTTTTCAAATAGTATTATTGAAATTATTTTTTTTCACTTATTTTTTGTACTTGGTTCTGCAGAAATTCTTATTCAATGTAGCTGCCTCCAAAGGTGTTTCGAACACATGAGTGCATTATATTTAGAGGTTCAGTTGCTAATATTATTTTCAGTTATACTGTTTGATTTTTGCTTTCTAAAACTGCCCCAAGGTTTAAAGAATTTAATGCAAATTTCAGCTCTCAGCCTTCATCTTCAGTACAGTCAAGAGTTGTCTTTGCAAACAGCGACTTCCGCATTCTTGCAACAGAAGATGAAGTCTTTGAAATTCAGGTAAATAGGAAAAATATTCTGTAATTGCACTTTTTTACTGATCTTGGTTTTCAATCTTATGTTTCTTTTTTCGTATGTATTTGAATTGAGTTTTCTGTTTTTTATAAATGTGATATTTAATGCTTAGGGCTTAAAATTCTGATTAGAACCATCATCAATAAAGTTTTAATTTCTTGTTAATTAGCAGTTTTGCTAGATTTTGCTTCCCCCCCAACAATTCGAAGTATATTTTCAGCATTCATTGTTTGTAAATGAGACACGAAGTTTGAGAAATCACGTTTGACATTTTTTTACAACTAAAGAATCCACGTTTGTATTAGGTATATTATAACTTGAAAGTATTGCATTTTTAAGATTTCTTTCAACGGTTAATGAAAAAATTAGTAATTTTTGTCCATATTTTTTTAGGACCAAACTCAAAATTTGACTGATCATTCAGGTACTCTGTCTGCAATTCCTACTACATTAAACAGATGGGCTGAAGAATCAAGGGTTCTTGATGGTGATAGTATTCATGATTGTGTGACAGGTAATAACCATAAAAAAATTTATTAGTCTGTAATGTATAAATATCAGTTGCATATGCATTAATACTTTTAACCATGAGATGTATTATTGGCAAAAAAAGTTTTCATATAACAAGTAAGAGGAATTATTAAAGAATTGCTATTTTCAAAAGTTATTGGCATAATTACGGATTTTATTTAAATTACATGCTATTGGAAAAGGAAAGGCTGCCTAACCAAAGCTCAACTCATATTGCTGTAATAATTTTCAGCTTTAAAGTGTATATATATATTTTTTATTAGAAAAGACATATAATGCTACCCCCTACTTCTTTTTTACTTCATTCGAGCATGAAATCAATCATACCACGTGTAACGAGAGCGAAAGTATGAATGTTTGTATTAATACCCGAAATTGATTCTTGACCATTATTATAAAACCAAAACAATTTATTTTAATTAAATAAGTACTCTACAATAATTGTTTTTACCCCTTTATATATATATATATATATATATATATATATATATATATATATATATAATATTTGTTGTTTATATAAGTTTTTTCAGTTAACTCATCATGTATGTTTTTCACGATTCATTATTTGTGAAACGCATTTTTTTTTAAAAAAAATCAGACATGTGTAAAGCAAAGAGAATTTGTCAGAGCTATTCACTTCTAAAAGTGTAAAAAAAAATGAAACCCTCTGTGTTGCCCGTTTATTAATAATTGGTCTACTCAGCTGAAGATAAGTCACACCTTTTTCTTTTACTGTTTGGAATCTACAGGTGTAGATTTATTTTTAATATGTTACAGTTAGTCAGGTTCTGAAAATTACTATCGTGAACTCAAGTGCAAGGCAAACTAGCAAATTCTGAATACATCCTCAAGTAACTATGTTGGAAATAAGCGCTACTTGCAAAAAAAAGTTCCTTGCTACTGTTGAGTTTTTATCTTGAAGTTCTGTAATTTACTTCCCTGTATTAATAAAATTCTATCTAATGAATGAAAGCATTCCTTCACATGCTTTCTTCTATTGTAATATTTATTTCTATCATATAGATTATAAAACTGAATTCCTCCTCAAACAAAAACTGGCTGATATATTATTTCAGATGTTTGGTTCAATACTGAACAAACTTTTCATAATTCTGCAAATATACCCAGGCTTCTAATAACTGAAATTGTATCCTGAATTAAATCCAGATAACTCTCCTGAAACGATAATAATTGTAATATTTACTTCAGTTCCAATCTCAAATTTTGATTTCCATATAAAATCATTTGAATAGCAGAAATCCCTAAAATTCATGAAAGACAAAAAATGTGAACTTTTTAATTTTCATCTATGATAAGGTTTGTTACTAAAGACTGTTCAATAGAGCCTTTTCGATTTGCTTTTTAGTAATAAATTTGTTTCCTTTGCCTCTAAACTTGTATTATTTTCTGTCTATTATATTCTTTTTTCTTTTAGATTTAAACTTGCTTTTACTTGTTAATTTCTTGGTATTTACTATTTATTTTCAAACCATAATTTTGATGCAACAAGAGAAATAAAAGAAAGAAAATGAACTCCTTAAAAAAAATAAATTTTTGTATTAATATATCAGTAATAGGTAGCAAAGTTTAAGAAATATCTTTTCATTATGAATTTTAGGATTAAAACCATCTATAATCAAAGCTTTAGAAGCCCATAGAGATGATGAATTAATTGAGAGAAGAGAGAAAAGAAGAAAGCTTCATGATAAAAATTCTGATAAAAACCATGAAACAATAATTTTAAGTGACACTGAAACTTTGGATGGTATGTCCAACACACCTGAACAAATAGCTTCAACTATGGAAGTGAGTGTATACTACTGTTTTTTCTATATTTTTAGATACTGCAAATTTTTAATTTTTAAGTGCATTTTAAAGTTATTTTTTAAAAATGAAGCTAATTTTACTGACTGTTGCATGAATTTAAACTTGTAATTATCTAAAATTGTTGTGGGAAACGATGACTGATAATTTACTTTACTATTTAATAATTATGTTTTCTTTGTTTCTCAAGGTGAATTTAAAAACTGGTTTAAAAAGTTGCTTATATTTTTTAATGGAAGAAATATATTTTATAATGGAAATGTCTGAAAAATCAGAAACTTTTGAGTATATGTTTATTCTAATTCTCCCTTATTTCATAGCAAATAGATACACATGGCAATATATGAACTCGTTTCTATGTGACTGAAATTCATGCATGTAATGTAATTTATGAAGAGTGATTGTGTTTACAGCATTAAATTTAAGTATTCTTATTATTTGTGAAAGTTTTTTTCTACTCTTATTTTCTCACTGTGTGTGTGTGTGTTTGAGCTTTCCCAATTTTATATAATACTTCAATTAATCTTTGCTCAACTTAATTTTATTAAAAAAATGCTTTTTAATAGATTTTTCCCAGAAGGAAGATGCAGAATGTTATCTTGTGAAATTCTTTACTTTTAAAGAAAGCATTGATTTTGGTTGGTAAACATGCATTTAAAAAATCTGTCTTGACAATTTAGGTTGCTGAACCAGCCAGTCAATTTGAAAGTGACATATCTGCTACCCGTAATAGTCCTTTGATCAGCCTCCCAGAAGATGTACCTGCTCGAGGTAATGTTTTTAACTTATGTTTAAGCATTTAATAATTGCTTTATTTGCTAAATTTAGCACTAATGTAGATATAATCCTTAACTTCATGAATGATGTTGATGGAAAGAATCATACTACTAATTATTTGTTATTGTTGTAAAATACTGTTTGTAAAAATTCTTATTAAAATTTGCTAAATTGCATTTCAAAATTTCCTTGTGAATAAGCATAAATTATTTTACTAGAAGTGGCTAAATTGAAATTATCAGAATATATTTAACTCATAGTAATATACCATTAAAGGCTTATTGATTGAAAATCATATTTCAACAACAAAAAAGTGCAAAGTAATCTTTTTATGTTAAAGCTGAGTCAGTCACTTTATAATTTTTTTATATATAATTTTGTCCATACTTTTTTTCTTTTTGCTGTTTGATGTAATCTTTTCAAAAATTTAAAAGTTTGAAGCTTTTGACATGATCGATATGTGTTTTCAGTATATTTATATTCATTCAATGAGAAGATTTTTCTCAGCTTTATCGTCTCGAAATACATATAATACTTATTTTCGCATTAAATTGGAAACATTGCACATTTAAGCAGCTAAACATATTTACAGACTTAAGATCTCTGAGTACTGAAAGACTTGCTGCTTCTATAGTGGAGCAAGTATTGGGACCTGCTTTAGCTATTACATCTAATGCTGGATTTCTTCTTCCTTCGCGGCCTACAACCATACCATCAGAAACTAGACCTTCTACAACACTTACTAATTTCATGATTTCTCATTTACCAGAAGGTATAATTTATAATTTAACTTTTAAAATCTTAATTGTCCAAATTTTTTAATCTATGCAAGTAGCATTTTTTGCTTACTTTCTTGCGTGTGTGAATGTGTGCTTGTGTATTTATTTGTGTAAGCGTGTGTGTGCATAAAAGAGAGATATAAATTTACCTCTTGCATTATCCATTTATATATTACGATAAATTCATGAAATTTAATTGAAATTTTAACTATATTTCACTTTGCTTTGTCAATTAAAGAATTCTCCAAAATCTAATTCCAAATTATTTTTGCTCCTGTTTACATTCTAACCCCATCTTTTTGGTTGTCCCTCATTTTAAACTTATTGAAAGATTATTTTTATGATGAACTAGTTTGTGTATGTTAAAAGCAAACATCTTGTTTTCAGGTTGGAGGTAATTTTTATTTTAATGCATGATGTAAAAAAATTCATTAAAAGGGTTTTCTTTTGTCAGGAAGAAAAGCCCTTCTTGCTTATACCTTCACAAAATTATTTAACTGAATCGTTATGTAGAGTCTCTGTAAATAATCATTCATTTTTGATGAAAAATTCTTTTTTTTTTCCCTCTAATAAATAAATTTATTTATTTACATGTTGAGGAATGGATAGAACTTTCATTTTCAAAAGGTTTATGTAATTTTATTTATTCACTAATGACTTGAACAAGCTTATATCAAAAGAATACCATCGAGATATAACAAGATGCACATATGTAATCCATATATATTCAGTTCATCTCTGTGAAAGCCAGATGGGGAACCTGCTTGGTTATTATAACCTATAGTTCAGCCTACAGTACGTTCTACTAAAGTTCATCCATTTGTAGTTTGGTGTGTGGGTTTTTGTCCATTAAACATTTCTTGGTTGCCTTTTGCTTATTTATTTTTGCATTTCGATATCATACATACCAAACAGGGACGAAATTTATAGCATTTATACTGGCAGTAAAAACAAACAAGCTGTGCCTAATTTCCCCAGTTTAATTAAGAACAGTTTCATTGAAGTAAGAAAAACAAGTGTTCGCCACTCACTGGCCAATTAAACGATTTTGAGAGTACATATAGCACTATTTATTAATAACATTTATTATGATATGAATAATTATACAAAAAATTATTTCAAAGGACGCAATTACATGAGCATATTACCACCCATCAAGAAGTTTTCCTTGATGCTAGGTAGAACGCAGTTTTACAATAGGCATTTTAAAAAGCCCTTTTTATGTCTCCATCATTACAGGAATGAGTGGATACCATGAAGCTTTGGTACAGCTATAGTCTATGTAATTTCTGTTGGTGGTTCAAGGACACCAATTCCACCACTCTTCCATTTCTTTATCCTTACAGACAGCCATTAATTAATAAGCTAGAAAAAGGTGACCATATATCGCCTGTTGAAAATACACAGACTATTGAAGAATATTATCTCAAATAATTGTAACATCGCCGTATTACTCGTAGAATTACATTTCTCCCTCTGTTTGGTAGAAAGCTTAAATAATGCATATGCTATCTTTTACAAAAAAAAAAAAAAAATTTTTTTTGACAGTATCCTAGCATTTCTTTGATGAAAGTTTAGATTCATTGTCTGTCTTACAAAACTTGTAATTACATCTCCTATTATAAAATGAAATGGTGTTAAAATTTAAGAAGTCTGTCATCATTCTCTGAACTAGCTAAGGGTTTTGCATTTAGTACCACTTCTGTATGAGTTAATGTATAACATTCTTCAAGTATAACGAATAACTTCAAAATAATGTATAACATTCTTCAAGTGTTAAGTTATTACTGGTTTTCCCTTGGTCCACTAAAACGTGGACCCAAATAAAGTACAGTATGCCATTCAATTCTCTATGAAAAAGAAAATAATTGGCTTTTTCGTCCATATTAATTTTAGATAGATGTCTATATAAATTTCTGAACTTCAATTTAGCCCATAACAAATTTCATCCTATCAGAATGTATACGCCTTGTTGTATTCCCTTTGAAAAAGGAAATAATTTTCGTTTTGAACCATTTTAATTTTTGATAGATGTCTATATAAATTTCTTATCTTTCTTTTCGCTCCTAAAAAATTTATCCTATCAGAATGTATATGCCTTGTTGTATTCCTTCATAAACAGAAGTATTTTAAACCAGCAATGAATGCCTCGGAGATGTAATCACTTACTAATTCTAAATGTAAAACTTTTAACAGCAAAGAAAAAAATATAACATTATAAATTTTATGGTCGTAATTCCTCTGTCTTAGTCTTATGATATCGAAATTCAACCTTCATAATCAATACTATTGCAGGGTTGTCACGCCACTGGGAGAACCGGAAACACACAGGAGACTAAAAAATCGACAGAAAAAGTCCAGGATCTTAGACTGATCTCTAAAGATTGCAAAAATAAAAAGTCGTAGACATAGTTTCTAAAAACGAATCAATACCATTCGTGATTGTGTAATAGGAAAATTCACCCATTTTCTTCATTGATCAATTCAATTTCTGTTTGCAAGACAGTTGCTCTATTTTCCATGATACTGAAATTGCAAGTAATCACTATTTGCAATATTTCTATAAGTGCTTGAAAGTAAAGATTACATTTATCTGGCAGGAGCGTTCATTCTTCTGAAACTGCCACAACTCCAATGGACAAGGCCTCTGCGATCTTTTTTTGGCATTACAACGAGATGCGACACCTCATTCCTGTAACGTTAAGTCTGTGCTCGCTAGAGAGTTTGGTGAAATTATTTTTCACTTGTTAATATCATTTCGTATGCATCCATATCGTGCAATTCAAGACACATGTATTACAGAATTCATTAATAATTTAAATGCAGCCACTTTCCACATCATCCTAGAGGTATGGCTATTGGTATGTGTCACTTTATTTGCATTATGTGCAAGACAGATTTCCCTGTACGGGTACGTTCCCGAGATTTAAAACTATTTCATTATGAAAAAAGAGAATAGGAAAAGAAAAAAAAAAAGTTGTTGAATTTCAAAACAACTCCATACAAAAATACTTTTATGAATATTTACTGTAGGGTTAAATCCAAGTAAGCAATGAAAACAATATTCTGTGAAACAGTATTCAATTCTATTCACACTTCAAATAAAATCAAATAAATGTTCAAAAATTAGAAGAGCTTTCTTGTTTAAATATATATATATATTTATTGTTATTTTGTTGGAAATATTTTTACTAAATTTATCAATTTTTCCTCTCTTTCCGGCATTAGAAGAGCTTTTCAAACTGTCATTTAATTATTCAATAATTAATTGATTGCAGACCAAATTACCAGTCCATAAGCATTTTCTGGTTTCTGTTCTGCAATACATTCACCATAATCATGTACTTGTTCCCCATTCACTGAATCATTTAAAGTTATTTTTCTGTGCTAAATATTTTTCTTCATATATGGTACATAAGTTCTGAATTATAATCAGTCGTTCTTCTCTGTAAAGAGACCTCAGTGCAAGTGTTTTGTGAATTAAAAAAATAATAAATGCAAACATAATATATAATGCCTATTTGTTACTATTTGGTCTATTAGTTATATGATTTTGCTTTTACTTTTAATAACTTCAGAAAGATTACAACTTTTTGCTTTTTTTCGATGATTAGTACAGCAAATGCATATAAGCTTTCTTTACACCTTGACTAACTACAATTCTTCAATACTTTTAATTTTCTGAAAAAATGCTCAACATTTACTTTTGTAACTGGCAATGTGAAGAAAAGTTTTTTTAACATTGCAGTATGATTATTATTTAGTATGTCTTTGGCTTTATTTGCATCCCTTTCACTAAAAATAAAATCCTGTAGTAAACCAATTTCCTCTATTAGCTTTTCATTTACATCCTGTTATAAAATCCAACATTTTTCTAATTCATGCTTTTCTACCGTTATTATATCGTTATTATATCGGGGATTAAGTTGGCATATTTTTAAAATCTGTCTTCTATCAGCACAGAAACAGTATCAATTATTGTGATGTTTCTATCACCTAATTTCTTTTACTTCATTTTATTTTTGTTTTGGAATGCAATTTTTTTCTTTTTCGAATTCGGTTTTTAGGGTTATGTTCTGAAATATTTAAAAGTGTATCCTATAATTTTTACTTTGTATAAAAATGTGTTAAATTTTGGATTTCAGTTTTAGTTTGCTATTTAATTTAAAAGCCAAATCAAGAACAAATGTTTTTACTGGATATAGTTTCATTGGCAATGTTAATTTTTAGCAACATTGTAACTATACTTTTAAGAATAAAATGAATTTCATTTCTAGTATTGAATCCAATATTTTAACTTCAGGTGCTGCTATTAACTGAATCCATTTTGGATTCCTAAAGGGTATCAAATAATATGTGTTAAGAGTAATATTTTAATGCTTTTGTAGAATAGTCTTTTGTCTTTTTGTAGATGCATGATAAAAACATAAAATTTCCAGTATCCAAAAAAGTTGTTACAATGTATTCTGCGGAAATGACCTTACAAATTAATTAATTAAAAGAGTAAGATGTGGAAGGCATATAAATTGCATGTGGATTTAGAGCAACTATTCTAAATTGTAAATTTTTTTTTCCTCTTCTGTGTTGCTATCTTTGCCATAGAATTATCCTCTACAATTAATAATATTTCAATCCAACTCACTTAATCTTTTCTACATAGGTTTTGCTAGTCCTTCTCCAGTCATATTGATTTCTTTAATAAACCTTATAAGCGACTCATTTATATTTAATCTATTCTCTTCAATATTTACATACCTGATAATGGCTGAAGTGCGTTTGTTCCGTATGGGGGAAAATCAAGATTATAATTCATGTGGATACTGCTGTACATGGATGGTTTTGAATAGTTCTTTTCGTAATGCGGGGATATTTTGTTCATTTGACCACTGCTAAATGATGCCCAATTCTAATTTTTGATTTTTTTAAAAAAAAAATCTGTTTATATTATCTATTAGCCCAAGGTCGTATTTACTAATTATTCGATTAAGCTTACGAAAATTCCATTATTAGGAGTTCCTATTATTTTCATGGTTTCCACGAAATGAGAGGTTTTTACATGATAAATATATAATCATACCCAAAATTCTTTAAAACAGTGATATAAGTTGTTTCATTATTTTTATTAAATTGTTTGGTTTTTATCAACCGTCAAACATAATTTTAATCCATTTGGTAGTAACCATATAAGCATTAAAGTGACAAATAAAGCTCTGATGATTTTGAATTGCAGTTGACAGCATTCTCCAGTGTAAAATCATCTATAAATCATGTTGATTGTTTATTTCCTTGTTGGAAACAGTAAACAAAAAGGAGGAGGGGAATCAACTTTTGCCTTTTAAAATTAATTAATCAGCTGCAAAGCTGTGTTCCACCATTTGACATTTTTCAGCTGTAGATGAAGAAAAATGATGCACCTTTCACATTCTGAGCAAAAACTCCGAGTTGTAAGTGTCAAATTTTAATACAAAACATTCTAACCTTATCAGTTATCATGCTTGGCCATTAACCTGGATCACATATTCATTTGATCATATTTGCTAACGTCATTTTCGACGTTATTTTCTAATTTGATCAAATTTTTATAAACATTCAGTTCTACAAAAAGAGTCACAATTTCTACGTTTTCATTGCTAGTTTGAACAGTTTGAGTGAAACTTTCTTCTCCAGTTTGAGCTTGAATTGTAACTTCTTGTAGACGTAGCAACATCATTGCCAAAATTACTTCATAGACAAGAAAACAGATCTACTCGTGACTTCTTGTAATTTAGTTTTTACTCTTTTTCTTTTCTGCTAATTTTCTTTTTTGACACCCAGAAGGATATTTCTTTGCATGGACATGATTAAAACGAACAATTTGAAGCATTTCACGAAATAAATTATCAAAATACCGTATGCAATCTAGCCTCGAAGATGAGGTAAATGACCTTAAATACACTTCATTTTTATAATATGTTGTACACTTGCTTCAGACTAATATATTTGTAAAATATATATATTTCTAAGCTCGTTGATTGTTCTTATTAGATTTTTCTTATCTTCTTTTTATATTGCTCTTATTCGGATCATTATTTCAATTCATCATGTTGGGCACCCCTCAATCGTGGGGCCCGTCGCATTGCATTCGCCGCGCTCCCATATGGCCTCCTCTGGTAAAGCTCTAAAGTAAAATGAAATACCGTTATTACACAGCAAAACCTTTGTCTTAGGAAGAAATGATATACATTTTGATATGTTCAGAGAATTACTGGGTGCTTTTTTTACCTGTGCTAGAAATTTAATCTTTGAATCCTTAGTATTAGTTTAATATGAAAATTACAAACATAGATTTGCCTCATATCTTTGATATATAAGTAATTATGCTCTGCATGGAAAAATAATTTTTCACTGAACTGTACCATCTATCGAAATTTATTGATTATTTATAAATATATTGGTGACTTATAAAGCATTAGTAAAACTTCCTTTCTCTCCTAGCTATTTTTTTTTATGAAATCATTATTTATTCTGCCGAATTATGAAATTAAAACTGAGTACCAGTGACTACTGGTACTCAGTTGGTATTGGAACTTAAATTGGGAACTTAAACATTCTCTGAAACGATTAATAAGTTATTTGATTTACAGAATGTAATTGAAAACTATTAATATCTTCTTTACACAATAATTCGTATTTGAAGTATTGATTACTTTTTACTCACTCATATATGTAATATCGAGAAAATATAGTAATTTTCATTGGAATCGGTTTTAGAAAATGTCTGTTTGTGACAAAGATTACTTTAAAACTCTTTGATCTGGATGGTTGGAATATGATATATGCTCCTTATTTCATATTTGTTGATTTCTGTCAAATTCTGAGAAATCGGACTGTTCGAATATAATTTAGTATAACTGCATAAGGAAGAGAGATGTATAGGTAAAATTCTGTGGTAAATGGAGTTATTTAGCCGATTCCAGGTGTCAGTGCCTTTTAGTATGAATCCGAAAGTATCTATTCTTTAAATATCTTGAAGGTTGGTCATCATGAAATCGGTATCAACATGATATGGATAGGTGTAGTTTTTTAAAGTATATACAACTTAACATCTTGGTAAATAGGCTTTATTACCAGGATAAGGCCATAAGTTTATGTTCTCTCATCTTCATGATTAATAATATACTCTGTTTATAATGTGCCATGTATTTACCCTCCAGCATGTCTGGAAAAAGTGAAAAGATATGGGGGAATGAACTACTTGTACTCCTCACCTTAACCCTGAAAAACATTTACATGGTGCATGACCCTTTTGGGAGGCACATGAAAGAATATAATCCAACAACATGTAGCAAAAAAAATCTTGTTGGGGCTTCTTAACAGTAATGTCAAGATTTGCTTTAAATCAACTTGAATAATATTGTCAAGAGTATATGTAACCAATTCTGTGCATACAAACAATGAAAGGTGGGCATATTCCATACTAAGATTTTATTAAAGAAACTGTTGTCTCAAGATTTTTATCACTTTGTTCGTGTCTCTAAAACCATTATTGGTTCTTCGGGCTTATTTATTTATTTATATCTTTGTTAACATAAAATGTTTGTAATTTTTTTTTCTTTTAAAATGTCATAAACCCTTAACTCCTTGACGCCAGTATATTTTCTGGTGTCTTCGATTCGTGATGTTCATTATTTATTATAGTCATTTTCGGTTGAATGATATTGAATTAAACTTATCATTAGTAACCAACGTCCTTAATAAATCGATAATGGGTGGTTGAAAGATGATTATTTGAATGAAAGCTTGTTTTAGTTCGTATTAATTCATCATAACCCCCAATATTGTTAGATGTAGAAATTTTGCCTAAATTATTCTGTATGAAATACTGTGACTAAAAGGATGTTTATTAGAAAATTGGATCAGAAAGCTTATAAATGGCCACGATTCCCGAAGCAGGCATAAGCATTTTAAACTGTAACCTTGAACTTCCTTCTTTTTTTCGCATTTTAACCCTTTAACGGTCATAAGGAGTGGACAGTGGAAGAAAAAAGAAACTGTCAATTTACAATCATAAATGTTGCCTGAATTAAAAAATATGGATGTTGAACGGAATTTCGGTAAAAAAAATTATAAAAATCATGGTGGTGAAAATATTGCCTCTAACTGATAAAGGGTTAAAATCAAGTGTTAGACCAAATATCAGGTCATATTTTTATTTCATAGAAGTTCAACTGAACTAATGAAATCCATCAAGAATTTAGTTGTTAATGCAGATCAGTTTGCTTTGTGAAGATCTTGTAACACTCGCTTGGAACAATTACAAAAATAAACAATATTCAATATGTCTTTTTTGTGGAAGTCTTATCAAGGTTCTCTTAAATGTTATTATTTTGATTCTTTTTTGCTGCATATTGAAGAAATGCATGTTGATTACTTAAAAAAAAAGATTTAGTAATGGAAACAATATTTTCTTAACCTACCTATATTGATATTTGGATTTTAAAGGAATTATCACTAATTTTTACAGTGTTGCCATCAACTGTGCCTCGCTTGCATCATTTTGACCCGTCTTCCATTACAACTCCTTCACCCTCAAAGTGAGTGTAGATGTTATTTTTCTTTTAGTTCTTTCCATTAAAATGCATTTTCAAAAAACTATTAAGAGCATGGTTAATTTTTCTGAATGACTGAGTGGTATCATATTCTAAGAGATGGAGGAGGTAGGGGGACTTTTTAATACCTTATATTGACATGTGTGTGATAGTAGTGTATTAACCATCTTGTATCTTCTCTGTTTAAATCTTAATATTTGTGACTATGGAATATTTATTCAAAACATTCTAAAATCTATTCTAATTTGTATTTTAAAAGAACTGCAATATGATTCTGTACAATAAAACTGAGTTTAAAAAAATTATGCTATTAAAATGATCTTTTAACGTTTTATGGATTTATAATGAAGTGAATTTTAGTATATTTTTTTTCACTTAAATAAATTTGTTAGATTATATTATTTAGATTCAAATTCTTTTGCTCCATAGCTGGCTTCAGCCATCTCTGACTTCAGAGCAGCAATCACCTGATCTGAGTTCTTTTTGCAATATCACGCCAATGGATACAGCTGATGTTGATGATCGAGAAGTAACCTCATCTACTTTGCTTGAACCTCCTTCTGCATTTCATCTTATGAGTCCAAGTACGCTAAATGAACTCTTATTTTTATACAGTAAATATTAATTGAATGTTGCAAAAAAATGATTTTTGTATTGAAGAATTTCATTTGCTATGCCTCTATTGAAATTTCAAAAAGCATTTAAGAATCCCATTCTGCAGCATTGTTAAACTTTGAAAAGATAGTCTAAAACAAGAAAATTACTAAACGAAATCTATGTAATGTCATAAGTATTTTATTTTTTTACATGTAATACCTATTCTGTATATTTGTAAATTTTTTGTATTTATATAAACTTTATTGTGGTCATGTAAAATAAGTTAAAACGATGTAAAACCCTATTTCAGTTCATTTTTCTTGAATTACTCAATTATAATTATCATATCTGTGATGTGTAATGGTTAAACTGCTTTAAGATTCTAACATGATATATATTATAATTATAAATGACTATTTCAGTTATACATATTTATAAATTCTAGGCATTTTAGGCATACTACCGAGCTAAAAAAATCTTTGGATGCGATGTATTGTTATGATAGTGTCACTGTTCAGAATTAAATTATTTTCTCCACTACTTTTTTTTTAGAAGAAATGTATTTCCCATACATTTCTATTTTACCAAGTACTGTGTACACTGTGGCTAACCTACATAAAAGAATGCTTAGTGCAAATACAAAACTGAGCATTTTCCTCATTTTTTGAAAAGCGATCCCTATTTTTGTATCTTTTTACTACTGAGGAGTGCAAACTTTAAAGCAGCAACTAAACACATATATTATATAAAATATTTTTGATATGATATTCAAATTCTAGATTTTAAACATTGCCAGTTACTTCACAGTGATTGTTGTATATTGGACAACCCTTAAATATAAAATGTTTTTTAAAAAACATTTGGAAAATAAATTTTAAACTCAATTCTAGCGTTTTATGTTAAATTTATATGGGGAATTTTTTCAGTTCTAATTTTATAATTCATATTAAACATAATATGGAGGGAATTTCGAATATATTAGTGAAATGCAAATAAAATATATTATTCCAGATTATTTCAAAAAAATATGATGTGTACAGATTACTAATTCCTTATTCCATTAAAAAGGAATATAAATATGTCGCTTTTTTTACCTAAGCAATATTCAAAGTGATTCAAAAAATGTGAATAAAATGACATGGTAGATCCCTTATATTAGAAGGATAAAAAATTGCATAGGAGCAAAGGGCTGCAAACGCCTGTAGATCAGCGCTAATGCTACGAGAGGTGTTGCGTTGGACGTACTACGGGTATTTACACGCCCTACGAAATGGCTAACATGCATTTAATTTACGGCATGGCCTACTGCGGTGAACGAGAAACCTTGCGCGTTTCTTCCCTTTGTATTGTGTATAATTTTTTTAGACGCCCTGTAGCGGCTCCGGTTCGTAGTTGACACCCTCTGTTCCTGTGTGATTTTTGATCCCTATTGCATGATTGATCTGCCATGTAATTTTGTCCACATTTTTAAAATCACCCTGTGTGTGTGTGTGAGAGAGAGAGAGAGAGAGAGAAATCCCTTATCTCAGTGGTTGTCGAAATGCAACAGTCAAATGTAAATGAATTGCTATATGAACTTTATAATTGTTTTATTCGCCGTTTTCAGATTTACTTCAATACTTCGTTAATTAATGGTTACCATTTTTCAAGCCTGAAACTCTTCTTTTCCTATTCATATAGGGATAATCTAGTTTTTGAAATGTGCAATGTTTTGTTGTGGGAAGACCTATAGAGCAATAACAGTTTTTGCTTTTATACGGGCGATTTTTAAAGAAGTTGTCAATTTAGGAAATGAAATTTGGGAATTAAATTGTATATGTGTTTTTTTTTTCGTGTAAGATGAAATAATTGAATTCATAAGAATTTTTACCTTTTGCAGGTTTTGATAGTGATTCACCTTTAAGATTTTCTGCTCCTGACATTGAAACTATAGATTTAATCGATGCTGATACATCTAATGATGCACAAGATATTGATATGTTTGATTCTTCTGATCGAATTATATCAGGATCGAGGTCTGGTGGTGTCTTGCGATCAGCTCTTGAGCAAACTATTGATTTGTTAGATTCTTCGCCTGAAGCAGAAGAGAGTCAAAGAGGGGAAATGTGTTTCTTAGAATCTGTTAGGGATGAACAAGCGGCCGTAAATTTACCGGATGATGACAGTACATTAATTAATGAACCTAGTTGTGAACATCGACTAATAAATTCCTCTGAAGATAATGCCATTGATGTAATAGACCTTTCGGATTCACCGGAAAGAACTCTTGAGACTTCTGATAAAAGCCTCTCGCATGAGGATTCATTTGCATCTGTAGAAGAAAGAACTTCAGTATTATCTATGAGCACCTGTAATAAAACTCATAGTGAAACTCATCCCTCAGAGGTATCAGTTGCTTCTCATTCATCTGAAGAATCTGAAGAAATTGCTTCTATATCAAATACACGTGATACTGCCAATCAACCCCGAATATCTACACCCACTTTGATATCTGATGATGCTGTGCCCTGGTAAAGTTACTTTATAATTAAATTTTTAAAATTGTCTTTATATTATCAATGGCATTTATAACTTTTACTTTTGCATTCTTTCATTCAAATTTTGTTGTCTTAGAAACATGATTATATCTTATATTTAAGTATTTGCTTTAGAAAACCCCACCCACTTCTCTTCAGTTGAAAGAATTGATTTATTTAACTTTTTGCATTCTTAATATATATATATATATATATA
>JAOUZG010016587.1:8064655-8091300 GCA_026289955.1 Argiope argentata | reverse complement strand
ATATATATATATATATAAAATTTACAATTGTTTTAACTTGTTTCGCTATAAAATTAATCAACAATTTCTTACTCTTCTGCAGGTAATTTTGATTATAGGAATTTAAAAATTCAAATAAAACGTCAAAAAGGATGTGAAATTAGTTAAATTTCTTATCTGAGATATTTTGATCATGATAATAAGCCTTTTAATAACATCATGTTTCATTAGAAGTTTCATGTGTTGAAAATTTTCGTTCTTTTTCATAAAAAATTGTTTTTTTATTTACATTCAAACACCATTTTCTTTTTAATGTAAAATCATGCTTCACCATATAATTTAAAATAAATCGCTGAAAGGAAAATGCATAACAGTGTAGGCATGTACTAAATATTCAACCTGGATAATGAGCTTATTCTTTTTTCATTGAATACTACTGGCATGGTATTAGCATAAGCATTGTCTAATTATATTTTTTTTACTTCTTTATGACCAGTACTTATTTCTACCATATAATCTATTAGGTTCACCTTATTTTTTCATTGAACTGCTAATTTAATCCTCCTCTTAAATTTTTCCTACATTAAAAAAAACCTCTCTTTATTGAATATCATTATATGAAAATATGCAGCTTAAATTTAAAAGAAATATCATGAATACCATATATAGAATCTATTGTCTCATTGAAATGCAAAGTTATTATGAATAATTTCAGCGCCACTTTTGGTTTAGACAGTGTTATATTATAGTATGATATGTCAACTCAAGATTAACTTTTCTTTTTTCATAATTTTAGAGACCTGGTGTTCATTTGTTTAAAATTTTTATTACATTGGTAAAATTTGTCTCAAATTTTTTTTTCTCCTGGCTAATTTATAAATACAATTTTTCTTTAAGACAGTACTTAAAAATATTTTAATGCATGTGGTAAATTTTGAAGGAAAAAGCTTGTTTGCCACTTACAAGATGTGTGATATTTGGTTACTTGAAAATAATAGTAAAGGAAAAATTTATTAGTGAGTTAGTAATTTGCTATTTTAAAAGATCTATGAAAAGAGAAACATTAAGACATTTTAAATCAAATAAAATCTTTTGGCAATATTTGTTAACTTTTTGTTAAAAAATGCAAATTTTTTAGAAAATTTTATCAAAATTCAAATGACTATTTACTGTCATGATACTTTGAGATCTCATGCTAGTTAATTACTAAACACCTGTATCCTGATAATCAGTGCTGTCTATTGATTAAATTTTGTATATCACTATTTATGTCTTTCATAATTGACATGTTAATGCAAAATTGCTTATATTTCTTAGAAGTGTAGATATATATTCTTTATAAATTTCTGTACTTGAATAGTTGTAATTGTAAAATTTTGAAAATAATTATGAGGCTTAATAAATTCTGTGAATTTTTAACTTTTTGTTTACGCTAGAACGGTAATATTTTCAATGAAATTTTATATGAAAAAAAAGAGAAATTTTAATTGTTAATATTGTTTATTCAATTTATGGTATTTTAGGAATTCTTATAATGTTCATGAACTTTGATTAATACAAAAACTGCTTGATGGGATTTATAATTTATGTATTTTTTGTTTTATATTTACTGCACTTAATAATACGTTAGATAAAAAAAAGACACCTCTTTTTCTCTCTTTTTTTTTTCTTTCTTTATTTTTTACATAAAATTTTTGTTTTAGATACCTAATTTGCTCCTCAACTGAGATTATAAGCATGATATGATCATATCTATTGTATTAATTAGTTTTAATTTCTAAAATTAATCTAAATATTTTTTGATTTTATAATACTTGATCTATGTCCATCTAACTACCATGACATTTATTTAAACCTTGGATATGAAAGTAATGCAACATTCACACTAATGCAAAGAATTAAGAATATCACATGCTAGTTAGTTTTCTATGATAAACAAACAAAAAAAGAAAGTATCCTGATTAGTATTGTTATTTTCTTTCGGGATTCGTAACGTAACCCCTTAGAGGTATGCATGCATAGATCACATTGAAGGGAGAAAAAAAAATCTGTACCAGTACTTAATGTAATAATTGAGACAATAAAATCTTTCATTTGGTGCTTAGCATTAAACAAAGCTCTAACGTTTTTTAAAACGTTTACACCGAAGATCCCTTTACACTATGGCCACCTTGTTAATAACATATAGGACCAACTTTTGCTCGGAAAAGTGCCAACACCTGACGAGGCATTGACTCCACAATTTGCTGATAAGTATTCTGAGGTATCGTTCTGGGTCATAATGGGCTCCATGAAAACATTGATTAAGCCATAATTCCCCCATCACCAGCTTGTCTTTGCATATGGGAGCCAGGGTAACCTTTGCAAATCGGCTACTTCGTACACACCCGTCAATGTGATGGATAAGAAAACGTGATACGTCGGACCATGCAATCTTCTTCCATTCTTCTAATACCCAATTCCTATGTTTCGTGGCTAATTGCAATCGCAGCTGTCGGTGACGTGCAGTCAGTGCAGGGACATGCATCGGCATCCGGCTACGCAACAATACACGGCAACCGGCCTCTACGCAACAATGCAAGCTTCGCAATGTGTTGAGAAACACTGAATTGTGACTGGTGGTGATTTCAGCTGTGTTAGCTCTTCGGTCTTGTTGGACAATGTTTAGCAATCTCCACTTTCCTCTGAAGCCAATGCTCCGTGGACGACATGCCGTTGACCAGCGACTTTTTACCATCCATTCACCACTTTCTATATGTGCTCACAACAACTGCACTTGAACAGCCCACTAAATGTGACGTTTCTGATATAAATGTTTTTAGACACAGATCCAATGCGATTTGATCTTTATCGAAATTCTGCTAATCGCACTATTTTTGGAAAGATGACGCATAGTCGCTTTAAATACTCCAACATCCACCGCGCAAGTACAGTGTTGTTCCTGGGCTAGCCCATTGTCATAGATGGAGGGTGGTCATAATATAAGGGCTAGACTGTGTATATCCGACATTCACATTACATAACAAACCTGCAGATGAGCCCTGGCTAAAAGCAATAGTATTCATCACCTAATCTATGGACAGCAGCTCCGTTGTGTGACCATCTTCCAAATTATTTTACAAACATTATAAGCCACACGATTCAAATTATATTTGTTCAACCTTAATTTTATAAAATTGCTATCAAGTCCCATAAAGGAATAGACAATACAATTAATGAAAACACAGCGCTCATTAAGAAAAAGAATCTTAAATTAGTGTGGCATCATTATGTCCATCTGCTGTCCAAATTCATCCTCATATCTTATTGGATAAACTTGTCCATTCATGATATATACGATTTGGACAATGAGTCCATTTTCTAACGAGCTACAGCAGACCGAACTATCTTTTGGGAAAATGTTTTTAGATTTTGGAAATTCATTTGTATATAAATTGAACTTAATTTATCTCCATGAAATTTTATATTTATAGTAAGAACTATTGAGGAATTGTATTGAAAAATTATTCAATTCTACTTTTTCTTCCTTACTTATTTTTAAAAATTTGGTATTTGTATTTTTGCAGTGAAAGACCAACAGTTAATGAGAGTGACACTCCTTCAGATTTCTCTAATGTATTGGGTGGTAAGACTAATTTTATTTAATGTTTATTTATTCATTTTATATGTGTCTGTATTGATTTTACTCATAATATTTAGATATATTTTTAAGTCTCCTTAGCGACCAATTTGTTCCCCGAGATTATTAACTTTCTAGGCTGTTAAAAGATTTATATAGAATGCTGCATTTAAAAATTTTTATTTAACACATATAAAAACATTAATTCAATTAAGTTACTTACAATCACTTAATAAAGGCAGATGTAAAAATCCCATTATGTTTGCTAATGATTGACATAAGCATCGTTTAATGTGATATGGATGAATTAGTATTCCATCCTAACATTTCAAAACTGTTATAGATAGTGTATCAAATTGAATTTGAAAAATATTGTTCAAATTGGAGTGAAATATTGCAGGAAATGGAATTGATATCATATGAAAGATTATCTTTGAGTTTTAAGACAATGAAAGTTTTTAATTTTGTAAGGTGTATTGTGTTGAAAAATATGAACATCAATCTGATTGTATAGACATTCCTAACATGGTGAACTCTATTTGCTATTATAAATATTTATAACAACAATTTTTAGCTTTATTGGAAGTTTTGAAATAAATGCAGCTGCAAACATTCAGTTTAACAGTCTAAAATTCGTATAATAATATTAAGTCCAAGTATAGAATACGTTTTTTATAATGTTTAAAGTTTCGTCGATATTCTGTAAACTGTAACCTGATGCATTTTTTTCAGCTGGAGTTGAAATACCGGAAGGCGTTGATCCATCTTTCTTAGCTGCTTTACCAGATAATATTAGACAAGAAGTAATTGCCGAGCAGTTACGACTTCAACGCTTACGATCACGTACTTACGCTGTCGCAAATGAAAGTAGTAATGATGGAAATGCTTTTACAGAAGTCAATCCTGAATTTTTAGCAGCACTGCCTCCTAATATCCAAGAAGAAGTAATTAATATTTCTACAAATATTTCAATTAAGATTAAACTTTTGTCGAATTGCTTTGACATAAATGGCAAATTTAAAATAAATGCTTCCAGTTTATTTTAAATATTGCTTGTAATATCTTCGCCACATTATTGGATCTTTTGAAAAACAATATTATTAAAATAACGTAGCATATCTGAAATCATATAAAAAATTCGTCCTGAATGAATTTTTGTTAACTATTGCTTATATGACCTGTTATATGCCCTTAAAACTTTACTGTTATTTTTTATTAGTTATGTATACTATATATATACTACTTAATATTTAATTAATAAAAAATTTAGGTGACTGTTTATAATCTTAAATAAAATTGTTCATATGCATTTAAGATTTAAAACAGTCATATAGTATTGTTTTGAATGTTTATAAAGGGTGGTATGATGTTTTAAATATTTTTATTAATTATGATTTCCCATCATATATTTTAGGTGTTAGCACAACAACGAGCTGAACAACAGCGATTAGCTGCCCAGAATTCAAATCCTGATATTCCGGTTGATCCAACTAGTTTTATCCAAACGCTTCCTCAAGGTTTAAGGCAGCAGGTATAATGTATTTCATTTATATGTTAAGGTTAATTTTAATTTTAAAATCTTGGTAAACTCTTAAAACATTCGAGAGTTATTTTAATAGATTGCTTGCCATATTGTTTTCTTATTCCTTTTTACCCAATTTGGTGCATTAACTGATGAAAGGGTCAAATAACTTTTTAACATTTCAGCAGATAAATAGTGTATAACAAGTCAAATCTGTAGATTTCTAAAACTTTAAATTTGTTTTATTTATAATTTAATATTTAATGTTATTAATAATTGTCTGGAAGTATTGCTCGTGGAATGGGAAAGGTTGTAATCTGTAATATCTTGCTTTTTGTGAAGTTCTTTGTGAATGCAGAGATGGTATGTAAATTTTAAAAAATCAGATACCTTTAACATATATCTGCTTTACTAATAATTGTAATTCGTACCTTCCCTCCCCCTCCAAAAAATGCAAGGTCAGCATAAGTTGCATGCTTCTCTACAATGATATCTTGAATTAACACTTCAGAAATACAAAAAAGTAAAACTCTTCCAAGACTTGCTGCGGCATAGAAAGTTGTCATTGCTTTTCTCTTGTACAGTTAGAAGCAAGCATACTACCTGCTTTTCATTGTTGTATCTTGTTTCTAAAAGTAATTAGATAGTGGGCAGTCCCCATGTTTGGAGAAGAATGGAAGAGGAATGCTATGTTTCATATTCGGTTAAGAAGGTGTGTGTTGTACATTCCTAGAATAAGAAAAGAACAAACTCGAGCTTTATTTTGCAATCAATCATTATATGTTAATGCTAAAAGATACTGTGCCTACAATATTTGTAGGTGATTGTCTGCCTATTTAAAACTGCACCAATGGACAGGAAATCAAAAATAAACTTGTGGATTTCCGTGAAGAGGTGTAACATACTTTCAAACACTTCATGCTTTGTGAACGTATTGATTTAATACTAATATTTCCTATATTATGCAAATCATATAATTTTATTTGCTTTGTGTTAACAAGCTCCTTTTTCTCGAGCATTTTGTTAACTTGGAATTTTAAGAATGTTGTGTTTTCGAAGTAAATAGATCTAAAGAAAAGTTTGGAATGAATCATTATGCTTAAATTTGTAAAGATGGAAATTAATACACACAGTGAACGAATTCGTTTGAAAGAAAAGGAGGGGGAGTGATTAAAGTATGAAGTGCTCTTTTCATCACCAAAATATATAATAGTCCTATAGCTTAAAATAGCCTTATAAAATGTACTATTGTATTGTTCAATGCAATAAGATTTAAAGGGATAAATGTATTTCTAATGTGGATTTTTCCCAAAAACATTTTGGTTTAGATTTAAATATTTTTGGAATGTTCCAAGTTCCTTATATTTTAAGGAAATTTCATAAAATTGACAATGAAGATTTCAGTTAAACATTGAAATATATCTACCTTTATATCAGCTCTTTTAGGTTGTTAAAGGAGAATTGTAATTTACTTCTTTCAACTCTACCGACGATATATCAAGTTAAATGTGAATTCTTTAGGCTGTTAACGTTTCTTATATGAAAAAGAAAAAAAATGAATATAAAGATATTCTTCGGATGTGTGTAACAAAGTGCAACCTATCTAAAATAGCATAATTTCAGGCCACAGAAATATGTAATTGGAAACATCTGAAAAACGAGCTAGCTCATCAGTAGTATTGAAAGTGTTAAGAAAGAAATTTCTTTTAAGAATTCAGTACATATACGTAAAAATATTTTTTTAAAAAATTAACTTTTAAGTGGAACGACGAAATCATACATATATTCGTTCTAAATAAATTTGTTTATACAATGTGGTGTCAGAACCGAGAAATCAGAGATTTCAGTGATAAAACCAGAGAATTTGATTGAAGCAAGGAAAATCGTAAAAATAAGTAACCAAGAGAATTTGCATGCTACGTCATTTCACGTCAAACATGAGAGCGAATGACGATTTTTCATTAATATTTCAGCACTTACTTACTGATGGTAAAAGATTCACACACAAAAAAAGCCAAATTGGCATTGCAAATCCTTGAGTACGTTTTCAACTGAAGAGAAGAAAACGAATAGTTGTTTACTCTGATAATACAAAATTAACATAGAGATTTTTTTAAAAAAAATTTCATCTGATCACGAAATTATCTTTCACCTTTGATTAACAAGTAAAATCATTTATCTATTTCCCAAACGTAATATTCCCAAAATGAGCTCAGGAATCCTGGAAGCTATTCTTTCCACGATAGTGTAACTTTTTGAAATTTCGTTATCATGTATCCTTTATACCTATCATAAATCATTTATACCTATCATGTATCAGATATTTATGAACTACAGACTCCGTCAAGGCTGTGTGTGCCGTAATTATCCCGTCACTCATCGCCCAAGTGTTAACTCGTGAAGCATCTAAAAAAGCTATTCTTTCTCTTTAGGACGCAATTGCGCACTGCCTCGGTGAAGCACGTAGTGAAAATCAAATGTTTAATTTCTTTAGTTAAATTGTAAATAAAATTATTTTTTGTGACTCCAATCATTGCAACGTTTTAAAAAATACACGCAAACCTAATTACGACATGGTGACCTGCGGACGTTAAAAATTATATCAACTATAATTTGATTAAGAATAATTCCGTTTTCAAAGAATTTTGGAATGAATGAAGTATCTGCTGTGAAAATACCTCCATTTAATTATGCTGATACGCGACTTTGGTTTTTTATGGTTGAAAATAGATTTAAATTAGCAGCGCCAAAGCCTATAACTGCTATCAAAACCAAATTCAGCTGCTGTGTTTTGGTTATTCTATCTGAAGTTGCATCTGCTTTTCGTGGCATCAGAATTAACCATGATGATGAGGATCCTTACTAATAACTGCAATCGGAGGTGATAAAAAGATACGGAGAATCCAAAGCTCAAGAAATCCGACCGGCAAGTAATCAAGAGATTGAAAGACCAGCGAGCAGCTTCATGTTATGCAGAGAAGTGTGGGAAGTTACTATATTTCTAATGTAATATAGTAACTTCCAAACGCCAAGTAACGTGCAGTCTGTTCTAACAGCTGTCACTCCTCTTAACGCCACTAAAGCTACAAAATGGTTGATAGAACTGACATCATTCGAGGTGAGCAAAAATTCAAGCTTATTCTGGTGCAATTTTGAGTAGCGCTAATGCTCACTCAAATCTTATCTTGGAAATTAGAGCACTTCGAATCGAAGTTGCGTCTTAGCGCAGATCAAGAAGCATCTCTCGACGATGCAATCACTTTTGCTTCCGAAAGCGTAGTTGTTCTGCGTTCGAAGACAACTGTTGGCATCATGAAAAGCTCCAAAGCAACGCTAAGAAGTGTGTTTACACTTGCTCCTTCCTTGGAGAGGCCACTAACCTCCTGCTCACTGAAACATAACAATATTGTCGCTTCTTCATATTTGATAGAAAACAAACTTTCTTTCCTGATTGATACTGGATGTGACTGTTGTATTTTCCCGACAAATAAAAATGATATAAAACAAAATATTCAAATTCTTCATGCAGCAAATGGCTCACCAACAGAGGTTTACAGAAAAACATTATCTTTAAATTTAGGACTTCGGAAAATTTTAATATTTCCATTTTATATTTGTAATGTTTCTAGAGCAATAATTGGTACTGATTTTTTTTTTTTTGTATCATTTGATCTCAGAAAACATTGTTTACGTGATAACGATACTAAATTAAAATGTATTACTGTTTTTAAAAATGATACTGTTGTATCTGTGAAAACTATAAGTGGTAATGATAAGCATACTAGGCTATAGAGTGAATTTCATAACGTAAATCGTCTTGTATGTGCCTAACTGTTCAGTATAACGTGATGCATCAGATACAAATATTTTGTTGTATCTGTATTTGCTAATGTTCGACGTCTGACACCTGATAGACTCAAAATTGCTAAAATAGAATTATAATACATACTTAATTTAGGCTGCATATGCCCATCAACAGTAGTTACTCATCGCCATTACATATGGTATAATTTATATTCTGAATTCTCCTTCTATAGCATCTTTGTTGTGTCTTATAAATGCTTTAAGATGTCTGTTAACTATCTATAGTGGTAAAAATCTAAGTAGATGCAATCAACTCAATAATTTGGTAGTTCAGAGTATAGTCAGAACTTTATTTATAATTAATGATTGAATAAATTAAAAAGATGTTTAAATAAATTGTTTTGTTTAGGTACTGGCTGATATGGATGACAGTTTATTAGCTCTTTTACCACCCGAGCTTGCAACTGAAGCGCATTCTCTGCGTAGAGAATTAGAAGCTCGCCATAGACAAATACAAGAACGTTTTTTCTCTTCACATGCAGGAACTGCGTTGTCTCGTATTTTACGCTCTGCTGGTACGTATCTTATAAAATTAATAAAAGTTTTCATCAAAATAGTACCTTTAACAGCGATATATTTTTAATTTCTTGGAGATCATAGTGATGTAAAATTAGTAAATTTACTTTCTTATTGAATGGAATATGAACATGTGTTTATTACTTGCTTTCAGTAAGATTTTAAAGGCAATTATATTTATTACAAGCATTTGAATGATTTTCACGATATAATTTTATAAAATGATGTCGATTTGTCTTAAGATTCTTTATAAGTGCATCTGGGAAAGCAATAAACTGCATTAAATTTTCCATGCTAATTATCAGACATTTTCCCATATTTTCAGCTGCTTTGTAAATTCTATATAAATATATGAATTTAAATAGCCATTGTATTCACTTAGTGGTAATTGCTGTCCTAAAATTCCAAAGCATTTAAAATATTTTCAAGACTTACTTGTTGAGAATCGATTACTTTAATCGTAATCATTATGTTTCTTTTTACTAATAGAAAACTGTAAGTGGCAACTCAGTAAGGAAAATAAAGAATTCGAAAAACGAAAGTTGGTTGTGGTTTTATTATAGCTAAGATTTGAGCTTATTTTTGCATAAATAGAAATGCAATTTTCACTATTTATAATGAGGTCTCTTTCGTAATACGAAAGAGTAGTATATGGACAAATCGCATTTTTTAGTATGGAGGGAGGACATTCGGTGATGTTTTCTGGAATGTATAGTTAACACAAAATATATAAGGATTCTGAATACTTTGTTTAGGCTTATATTGAATTATTTGAACATATTTTTTTCATAATATACTCCTCTTTTTATTATTTTTTCAATTAATTAAGATTATTTATGCTTAGGTCGTGTTGGAGCTAGATATACGATACACAGTTTACCACATAGGGGGCAGTGGTCATGGAATTCTTTATCACCACGTGGTGCTTCTAGTCCATCTGGAAATAACACTGGACTCAGTAGTGCGGCTCTATCAAGCTCAGTGAAACTCAGAGGACGTTATCTACTGGACCACGAGGCTTTAGCCTGTCTTCTAGTCCTTTTATTTGTTGATGAACCCCAGTTAAATACTGGTCGACTACACAGAGTGCTTAGAAATCTATGCCATCATGGTCCTACACGCACTTGGGTTGTTAAGGTATGCATTTTATTAACAACTATTTCCTGTAACTACTGTTGTTCTAAAATTCCCATCTTGATTAAAAAATTGGTTTTCCTTTTAAGTTTTTAACAGAGGCAGATTTTTATCAAAGAATATTTTAATTTAACGAATAATATTAATTTGAGAATTTAAACTCGTTCTTGTTGGCTCTTTTTAAAAAAAATTTTGGTTCTGGAAATGCATTTTTTATTTTTAAAATATTTAATTTTCTATGTAGTCCTTATTATCGATATTGGAGAGAACGAAAGACTATCAGGTGTCCGATTCTCCAGTTGATACGCATCGGCATAAGAAAACCTCAAAACCTGCTAGTACTTCAGAGTCCTCTACTGGCCAACAAAGTAGCAGGTATTTTTTTTAATTACAAATATTTATTTTTTGACAATATTAAATGACTCTTGGAAGCATGATATTTAATATATAAATTTCCTGATTATTATAAAGAAAATTCATTGAAAATAAAATATTGTTTTGCAACATTAAGCATAAGGTTACCTTTTGTTTTTCATACTGATACTGTAAACCCGATCTTGTTTATTTTATTTTCACTATTACATTGTAACTTTGAACTGAATTATAACGTTTTAACAAATGTTTAATTGACTGAATTTTTTTTGGGGGGGGGGTCTTTTCTAATGTGTAAAAAGTATTATTTTTCTTATTTTCCTTTCTTTTTACTTTTCTTTCTACTTTTATACTAATAAAAGTTTCCCTACTATTATTTTGAATTTTAGAAGCTAATTAAAACTATGCAGTGATTAATTGAATAAAACAATATCGGCAATTGTTAGTTTGAACGGAAAGCGTCATATTTTGTTTTTCTAGTTCCATTTGTGTAATAAGTTTCGATTTCTTTACATTATAATAAAATACTTTGCTTTTCTTTTAATTGTATTGCAGTAGTGAATTTTATTCATGTAAAAAACATAATACATTATATTACTTTTACGTTTCTGCAGCAATCACATATGTTGGTATTTCTTTCAAAACAAATTTTTAAAAATTGATTTCATTAAATTTTTTAACACTCCAACACTGTATATACATATAAAGTACCCAAGTTCTTTAATCTTTCTTACACGAATGACATTTATTTGCATAGAAAGTAAATAGGAAGGTTCATTTGTGTTACTGTGCATGCCTATTAGTAGTATTTAGATTAAAATGTAGGCAGATTTTGCTTCAGCATAAGTTACATATCTAAACATCATATCTACTTTCCAAGAAAAAGTGCTTCATTGTAAAATTGTTTTACCAGAACCAGCAGAACTATGTAGCAAGTTGTTAAAAAATTCTGCCTGTAAGTGATACAATGAGATCATGTATCCTTGTACCCTACACGATATGATACAAAAATTTGAAACTTCTGAACGGCCTTTTAAGTGGAGGACTAAAGCAAATCTCGCCGTCTAGCGCAGAAGTGTGTCTACAACAGTAGTTGGACATTATGTCGCTGCATGATAGTGTGAGTGTGCCATTTTTCCCCGTTTATTGGGTATGCCATATTCCTCGATATAAAAATTCTTACTGCAGATTTTACATTTTTATACCTGCAAAACCAGTTTGTATATCTACTGCAGGACAAAGATTTTCAGAATTGTAAAACTTTGTATTTCAGTTCTGTGCTGGAATGGAAACTGGTATCATTTGGCCATGGAACATTCTGTAGAGTGGCGAAGTCCTTTCTTGTCTCGATAAACAAAAAAAAAGACTGTAAAATTTGAGAGGCTGTAAACGGGCTATAACGGAGCAAACTTAGCGCTCTGAAAAAGTGCCTGCATGATAACTGTTGTCTAAAGATTTAATTGTTAATTGAAACTTCTTCCATTACAAAACTGTGGTGCCGTGGTATGCTGGGAAACTTTGTAATCTCTGTTTCAGTTGCGTGGATGTCTACAGGACATTATATTTATACAGAATGGCGGATTTGCTTGCAATACTTGTCGTGCAAAGCATTTGCTGAAACTATATTTCTCAGACACACGGGTGCTACAACTTCATCATCTCGTTTGCCAGAATCCCATCCCTCCTCCTCAGGACTCTTGGTGGGGAAGGTTTTGGTGGACATCTGCCATCAAAGACTAACGTCTATGTCAAATCTGGTGGACAGTATTCGACTCTGTTTTTAAAATTCCAGCAGACTTATTCCAGTCTGCTGTGGAAAATATGGCTCGGCAATTAGAGTTTATTGTTAAACATGAAGGGGGGTACATTAAGCAGTTTATAGTATTTGACATTTTTAAAGCATATTAAATGTATTTTACCATCTGTTGGTGGATTTTTGTGCTATTTTTAAACATTCATCATGTTAATTTTATAAATCTCTAGTTTGTCTTTGAATAATTCAAATTGTATCACATTTGGTCAAGCAGAAACATTCAAGGGCCCTTTAAAGTGAGAAACATTTCTTGCTATCCCTTTACTTCGACATTAGCAATTGTGTTGTCATTGTTTATTTTGTTTTGCATTTATTTCCAAGAGTGAAAAATTACTCCCCTATTTTGATTGGTGTACTAGTTACTCAAGAATCTTGTGTTTCTGAATAAATATGAATGGGTATAGGAATTTCCTCACTTCTTTCCTAAGTACACCTGAAAAACCAAACTTCTCTCTGCACTCTTTTTTTTCGGGGGGGGGGTCTTTTTCCTATAACTTGTTTAAAGAAATAAATAAAATCTAATTTAATTACGAACACAGGATCGAAAGTGAGAAAAATGCATGAGAATCTGAATCCTTAGCCACTACTCCATTTCTGTTACACTTATGCAGATCATATATGGCCACTGATTAGTGTGTAATTATTAAAAAAAATCTGCGTGTATGTGAAATATCACCCCCCCCCCTTCAAGAAAGAACACAAGACAAGACAAGATGATGTGGTTGACGGGGTTCCTAGCCCCGGCAGGGGCTTAACCCCAGTAAGAATTGAGATCTTAGTACATGACGTTCGGTAGTGTTGACGTGACGATCTACAAGGCAAGACTGATGAGGCAGAAAGAGGGGCGAAAGAGCAGATCTGAGGATGTCCGGACAAATGGGATGCGAGCAGTCAGGGGTGGAGGAGTAAGCGAGTTTTGGATCTTTGGTTGATGATGATGATGGAAAAATATTGTGCGGCGTCTTAAACAGCTGTTGCTACTGTAGGTGGGTAGGTGAGGTGGTGTGTCAGGACGTATTCTGATTGGTCTATTTGGGGTGCGGGGGTATGCTACCTTGGAGAGAGAATTTTAAGCAAGTTTGCTGAATTTAGTAGAATTTAGAGTTAATATTTTAGAGATTATAAAAAGTGAAAAAATAATTATGGAGGATTTGATAGGTTATAATAAGATGTTGCGCGGTCTTTTATTTTCAATATTCGGGGTGTATTTAAGGGATATTGGATATAGCTTCATTATTATTTAAATTTTTATCCATTGATTCATAGAATTTTTTGGAGAGGCTTTTGATGAATTCTTTAAGTGGGGGGTATTCTATTTCATCATTCATATTAGTATTTGGCATAAACCATTTCATATTATATAGTATTCGGAAAAATTTATTTTGTCTTCTTTCTATGAATTTTATATTATGTTTGGCAGCATAATCCCACACCGGGCAAGCATATGTTAATTCTGGACGCAAATAGGCAGTGTAAATAAGTATTTTATTTTGCCTAGATAATTTAGAATTTCGAGAGATTAAGGGGTAGAATTTACGTATTAGGTCTCGAAATTTATTAGCAGTATAAATAAGATGGGGTCTCCAAGTTAATCTATTGTCTAAAACGACTCCTAAGTATTTGCATTCCTTAGACCACGGGATTATTTTATCTTTGATCTTAAAGGGGAGATTTAGGTTTACAATAATTTTTAGAGAAATACATAGCTTCGGTTTTAGAGGGGTTAATTTCGATTTTCCATTTCAGGAACCAGTCTCTAAAGTTTTTAAGTGTCGATTTAAGGTTATTGAGATGTAATTTGGATTTTTAAAAAAGGGATTTTAAGAAAGAACACACTGATATATATATATATATATAATATATATATAATATAGTGTGTGTGTGCGTGTGTTTTGGTTGTTTTAGACCCTCGTTTTGTCCCTACAGCAGTTTCAGAAAAGTAGCAGAACTCACTACGAGTTCACTGATTTTTATCATGATTTTTCGAATGAAATCAACGTAATGAAGTAAATATTATTTTGATGTAAAAAAATAATATTAATTCAAACAAAACTCTTATTAATGCAATTCTGGTTATAATTTAAAATAAAAGAAATCGAAGTAAAAATACCATTCCCAGAAAAGTATTGGGACACTTCAAAGTAAATTGATAAAGACAGTTCAAACTTATAATTGATATCTGATGGGACCATCCTTGGGTTTTATGATCTTTTGTTCTCTATTTGTCATGAACTGAACCAATGTTTCGTAAAATGATATAATGATTTTGACCTACTCCTCAACCAAATGGTTTCTTGCTATCCTGCTTGTTAGATATTTTTTCTTATAGTTTTTGCAAATAATGTCACACATGATTAAGGTCTGGACTTTGTGCAGGAGTCTTAATAATACTGGGACAGTGGATAGGGCCAATAACTTGCAAATATCAGTTATATATTTTTGATCATTATCTTGATGCAATTTAAAATATCTTGAGATATCCAGCTTGCTCTTATTTTCCTACAAATTTCACCTTTCCTAAAATTGAGAATTACAGGATGAACATATCTATCCATTGTATTATCAATAAAATGTAAGTTTCTCAACACTAGTACGTGCCATACAAACCCCAGACTATTTGGTTGCCACCTCCATTTATGACAATTTGTAATTTTGTGACATGAATTGCTGCATTTGGTTTCCGCCAAAATTTTTGCTTGCCTTCCGATCCAAAAAGGTTATTTGCTTTCATCAACAAAAAATTACCTTTTCCCTAAATTCTTTTGGCTATTTTACATATATTTTAACAATTGCCATCCTACCTTGTCGATTTGCTTTGTTGATGCAGAGCTTTCTTTGAAGTACTCTGCCATATTTGTGTTTTCTTAAATCATTTCTGATAATTTCAAGATTTACTTCTTCTATATTTACTTTTGCATTGCATAGTCAATTTTACTGCGCTAGTTTATCGATTAAAGTGAACTTTTTTTTAAATCTACTTTTCTTCACTTCTATAAATGTCCTTGGACGCCCTGATCTTTGCTTGTTTTCATAATTATTTGCTTTCTTGAGTCTGTGAGTAATGTCAAAAACACTCATTGTATATAGTTTCATGATATTTCCTCTACAGCGAACTGATTTTCCTATAACTTATTACAAGATTTCGCACTCATCCAATGTATCTTTGTTCTTTGTGGCTTTTTCTTTGTGTAGTCTTGTCAGTTGAAATGTTTATATTTTTTATTTAATGTCTAAAAAAGTGGTTTTAAATTTACTGCTTCTTATATGCTACATAATTGCTGACTTTCTCATTTTAGATTAGAGATGATACTTTTATGACTCCTATGCGTCTTTGAATTGTATTAGAAAAGCTAAATCAATTTATAATTTTAAAATACCAATAAAAATTTTCCTTACAAACTTCGCACCAAGTTTTAAAATATTTCTTCATTTGTTTTGTTTTTATGCTAATTTGATGAATAATTTTATGAAAAGGTTTATAGGTATTTGTGCCAAATGTTCTAGTACTTTTTTGAATTAATGTATATAGATAAACTTTAAAAGCAAAAGCCTTTATCTAAATATAAAATTTGATCCAAATCAGTAGAGCCACTTCTGAGATATACAAAATAAATTTATTCTTATATGCAAGGATTGTTCGTTTAAAGTTATAAGATTCATAGAACCTTCCTGATTCCAACTGTGATAAAGTTTTCAAAATAAGACAGTTTTTCTAAGGGAAAAAAGTTTAAAGTAATTTCTCTTGATTAAAATTTATTTATTGTTGAAATTCCTTCAAATTCTTACCATTTTGAGAAGAAATACTATCTGGACAAGCACATAAACAAAGATATACAATTCCCTTTTAGATGGCACTTCTAAATCTGTGTATAAAATATGTGTACCCACTCACCTTTTTATTTTGCTTACTATTAAAAAAATATCTAATTTACAAATGTATTTTACTTTTTTTTAGTAAAATTGAACCTTCGAATCGCTCTTGTTCACCATCTTGGCTCTCAATAAGTCTTGATGCTGCATTAGGATGTCGCACAAATGTTTTTCAAATTAGACGGCTAACAACTGCACATCGAAGGGCCAATGAACGGCAGACTTTTGGAATTCAAAGTGTCCTTTCACCAAATGTTCCTTTAGTTACTATACATCCATTAGCATCACCAGTCATATGCAGGTTTGTGTGGTTTTTATAATTGTTATTGTGTTGCATTTTTTGGTTGTGGAGTTTCAGGGTTTATGGATAGGGAGCAATGCTCCTAACTTTTCGTGTTATATAAATAGTTAAAATATTTTCTTTCCTTTTAATTTGTAATTATTTTTGAAAATATTTTTTAGAATTTTTGCTACATTCATAATTAATTATCCTCTTGAGATTTATTATTTTTTTCTAGTTCAAATCTGGGTCATAAAGTACCAAGAAGTGTATATTTTAAAGCTATTATATTTGTATTGTTTCCTCTTTTTTTATACTTTATGCATCAAGTGGGATTATTGAATTCAAATTTAAAAAATGCTCATACAGAAATTATCCTTTGGTATGTGATGGAAAATATTTTTCAACTCCGTAAGACCATAATGTTTTACAATACTTTGGGGCATATATTAAAAATATTGGCAGTACCATGTCAACAGCATTGTATTGTTTAGTATGCAAGAATATTCAGAGTACTAAACATTTTAAAATTACTTTTGCAATAATATTCTGGCACAAATTATTAGTTTTAGCTTATTTATTTGACGGTATGATGGTACTATTTGTAAATTCTATTTTTGAAAATGCAATACAAAGTTTAATATCCATTTCTGTGTATTTTACTTCAAGGAATCCAACAGCCTCGATATATTTCTAAGTATCTTCATTTTGATTATTTGTGCTGATTTAAAATAAACTTCCAGTTTTTTTTAAAAGGCCCCAGATTGCCAATTACTTATTTAAAGAAAAATATATTGATGATAGAGAATAAATAAATGATTTCAAGGTTTATAAAGCAAGCCAAATAAATTAATGTAGTAAAAAACGGATATTATGCTAATATAAAAAATATTGCTTTAAAAAATTTATTCATACTATTACTTAATATGAAACATACGAAATTATGCTTTAGCAAACTTTCAAAGGTTTTGATGTGCAAAATTTATTCCACTTATTTATTAATATTTTGTATATTATAAAACTATTACTTTTCTACTTTCTTAGCTTCTTCTAATAATATATCATTTACGGGTGAATTCTTCTTTGACTCGAAATTTTAAAAACATCTTTAAATGAAAAGAATATTCCAAAATTAGACGTAGAAGTAAACATTACTTCTTTTTGATGCTGAACCCGCCTCTACCATAATTTAAACTAACATTTTAACTACTCTCTGATTTAGCGGGTAAGACGCCACTACCTAACGAAAAAGCTTGGATTGGAATCTCAAAGTAAATGAAAAATAGAATTAATCCAAATATAGGTTAAAACAAAATCAAGAACATTAAAACATTATTTTATGCTCTTAATAGGTTAGATTCAATTTTTGAAATATTTGTAGCATTGTACTTAAATTTCTCAAAACCAGAAAATTGCATACACAATTGGGAAATATTTTACATTAATGGAACCCAATACTGATATATCTAATTTTACAATTTTATACAGTATTTGTTACTTGAGAAGCTCAGCTACTGATAGCGACGTTTAATTCCATTAATAAACAGAAAGCACAGATAAAAGCACAGCCAAAGAGTACATATAATACAAAAATTCACTACATACGTGCAAACAGCAAATGGTTATCTTAACCAATCTGATCTTATCTTATCAATTGTCAAAAGAGCTAGGTGCAACAGCGCACCATGCGATCAGGACTCCAAAAAGAGAATTAACAGTCGTGTAAGGACTTTGTCTTAATATATCTTGGCTCGTAATGAAATAGAGCTGCAATACTCCATTTTTGTTGCTAAAGTCGGTGATAATTAATAGAGAAGCCATTAAGAATCACTATTATCAAGTTGTATAACAGATTTACTATAATATAGAAATTTTTCAAAGTCTTTATCCACTCCCTACCTCACCCCTTATTAAAGTGAGTGCATGATAGATGTTTCTATTAATGTGGTATAATTCACAATTAAAAACTCAGCAGTATATAGTATGTTATCTGTCCATTTGGACTCTTCTTTTTATTTACAGAATGAAATACCCCATCTCCCATTGTTTACTTGGACCTTAAGTTTCCTTCGGTTTCACTCTTTTCTTTTAACAATAAGAAAGTGATATTATTATTATTTTTAGATCTCAGTCTTTTCGGTTTGAAAGCATATAATTTTTGAATCTGTCCTTTGTTTTCGTTTATATGCGATAGTATTTTCTGAAAGAATTTTTTTTTCTGACAACACAGTACCGAAGGTGGCATTTCAAAATTAAATGATATTAAATAATTTGAAAGAAGTTCCAGCAATGCCACTAATGAAAACAAACAATTTTCTAGTTTCTTTATTGTGTTTGATTTAGTGTTATTCCACTTTATTTCATATATTTGAGCAATTTTTTATGCTATCTATTAATTTCATAGATTCTAAGGCTTATCTATAATGTATGCAATTAAAAAAATTGCTGCAAATTGTCCGTCCAATTTTCTCAGAGTAATTAATGTACCTCATTAATATGTAATGGTAACTATTTATATATTATGACTTAAAATTTCCTGTAGAAATGTCTAATTTACTATTTCAATTTTAATGTATTTTAAACTGAAATTTAAAATTTATTATAAAAAAGACAATCGCTTGATTTATCAGGCTTGCCATGGCACTAAGAGAACCAGGAATTTAAAACTCGTCTAAAAAAACAGGGAAATTAAAAATTTCTGTTAGAATTGGTAAAATACAGGGAACCTTAAATTCTTTAATTCCCTTTTCATCCAAAGAATACCGATCTCTGAACATTATAAGAATAAAATATCATAGCCACAACACCATAAACAAAACAAATATGTAATCGCTATAACTCGCCTATTTTCTACCCCCACCTTCTTTTTTATATACCTATTAACAGTTTTTATTAATGATGACTGGAAAAGATATTAGTAATGTTCAACATATTTATTTCATTTGCATTATTAAAACTATCATAGAATTCAAATTCTGCATCAATTAATTGTACTTCACTATTAAAAATATTACTTTTATGTAATTTTAGGCATGTGCTGGATACATTAATATCTTTAGCAAAAAGTTTCCCTGTTCATTTTCTACCAGTAACAGGAAAAGATGAAAAATCAAAGGAACCTGGGAGTAAAGCTGATCATAAACAAAGTAAAGGCCAATCGGATAAAACAGAAGGGAAGTCATCTGCTAAATCTGAAAGTGACTTTTGGGATGTACTGGTGAAATTAGACTCCCTCAGTACAACTTCACGTAAAGGTAAATCAGCTATTAAACCCCAAAATGTGGTGTCATCATATGGATCTTCTACAAGTACTTCTTCTGAAAGCGACCAAAAATTAGGAGGTTTTCAAGCATCACCACTTGCTCAGCTGATTGGACTGCTTGCTCATCCTGTTGTTAAGCGGAGTTCTGTTTTGACTGATCGTTTATTACGTTTATTAGCTTTGATATCATTGGCTCTACCAGAACCAAAGAACACTTTAAAAGGAAAATCAAATTCTGATAATCGACATCAAATCACAGAAGTGCAGTTGGAATCTTCAGATGCAGCTGTTCATTTACAGTCAGAAAATGGTAATTGCTTCTTAAATGTTAAACTTTGTTGAAAAAACTTTAACTGGCAATTTTTTATACTAATAATACCCTGTAAATACTAAACTTATAATAATTTAAGTTTTTAAAAATGATGTAAATTACAACAAAATGTAAAATTGTTCTATTTAAAATTCTAATCATTATATTCAAGTTCTTTAACTATCACATCCATAGCTTTTGTCCAAGAACTAGGTTCTAAGAAGCGTGATTTTCAAGCATTGTTTAAATTTTTGAAAAAAATCACGATTGTAAACTGCATTAAACAACTTTAAACCATAAAAGTAAAATTTCTTATCTCAGATATATATTATTAGAACATTCACTTTGAAAGCATGTACCCAAAATGTCTTGGAAATATATTTACATATTGTAGCGAAAATCGTTCATTTGAGTGTATATTAAGTCTAACAATCTGAATAATGGAAAACATCGCTTTATTCTAGAATATTCGAGAAAATATTAAGTGCATGCGATAAAAAACACAGTCTAGATGTATACTTAGAAAGCACTGTAAGAATTAATAACTTAACAGTAAACACCAATTAAATAAAGTAACAATACTATCAATAGTGCGTGCATCCAACTGTTCACAAAAAGAATAAAACGCCAAAGTTTTAACTCATTAGAGTCAGGGCCCGACTTAGCTTAGTTGGCGCCCAAGACAAAAACTTCTTTTGGGGGGGGGGGCTCTTCTTTACTACTTTAGTAATAAAGAACATTCATTAAATAAGGAAATGTAAAATAAAATTACTATTCGATTTGGGGCTGCCCCGTATGCCTTTACCTTAGTCAGGCCCTTATTAGAGTACCTCAAAACGTTAATGGATTTTCAACAGGACAAAATTCTCCGGTCAATCTCGGTCTAATAATAATTCACGCATTTTCTAGATCCATCGATTTTGCCACCAAATTTGAAATTACTGGATTGTCATCCAATAGTATGTATCTTTAAACCTCTATCTAATCTTCAGATTTGCACGTTGGAGGTTATTGAACTTTAATACCAGTTTTATTAATTAATTTAATTATTTATCGTTTTGTATATGATACAATAATTTATAAACTCTTTAATTGCAGTTGACACTTCTGTTAACATCTATAGTGTACCCCCCTCTTTTTTTAAGTATGTGTCTTTGGATTTCTGTTTATCATCAGTGTGATATAACTGTATAAAACTTTTAAAAATCTAAATAAATGAAATTTAGACAAAAAGAAATTGAGTTTTGATCCTGAATTCATTTTTATATTTAGCAGAATAACCTTAAGAAGTTTTTTAGTGCCAAATAATTTCCTATGATTTACATTTTAAAATTTTATTTTTCTCGAGTGACTAGTAAAACCCTATTTCTTTGTGTGTGGGGTTGTGCTTTTTTACACTCTGATATTTCATAATAATTTTTTCTTCAGTTATGTGGACATATTACTCATATCTCATGTATTTATTTATAGGGCAAAAGAAAACACTAAGTAAATCTCAGCCTTCAAATCTTATATTAGAAGACAATGAAGAAGAAGAAAATGTGATGAAACATTATTTGAAATTAGCTGTGGAGGTTTGTTTTTGAAGTTTTTATATGAACGTTTTTATTAAAGTTTTAAATATTTTTTTACATATATCTGAGTTTAATTAATGAACTGTGCAAAATAGCATAGCTGCATGCTCAAGGAGTTCTCGTGCTTTAATGCAATTGATCCCCAATTTGTTTCCATTTTTAATATATTATAACATAGAATATTGAACCAAATTTGGAATAAATTTTTAGAGAAAGCAATTGATTTCCTTTAATTTTACTGTGTTTTGAGTATTTTATACCACACCTTTTTCATTTTATTGTGGAACTACATTTGTAAATTCATATTCATTATACAGTGCTACGAACTGTGTTATGTTATCCTCAATTTAAAAATCAGTAATGAAAATATGATAATTTTATATACCATTATGTGTGGATTTTAAGATTAATTGTATAACCATTGATGTATTCATCACTACTGTTTTTACACTGAAAAAGTTTGATATTTTGAAAACATTTGATTTTCAATTATTTACATTTTGCTTTTTGGCAGCTATATTGGGATTGTTGACATAAAAAATAATGGGTATTTAATTTATAGCCAAAGAGCTCATAACGATTCTTCGAGCAGGGATTTTAGAGAGTTAAAATTTGTGAGCAATAGTACTGGCATGTTATTCAAGTAAGGAATAGGAAAATCTGGTTGGCTGTATAAAGGATTGTTCCCGACATTGCATTATGAAATTGAGCACATAAATTATGACTTGAAGAATATATTATTTCTTGTGATATTTAAATTATTTGTAATCAGACATGTTAATAAAACTGGATGACCTAACGTTTGGGAATCATCAGGGTATTCCGGGCGATTGGAAACAATCAGGGAAATGGTTGAGAAATTTATTATAAAACTGGTAATTTTCTTATAAATTGGTATTTTTTTTTATCAGACTTGATAGATAGCTAGTACTTTTTCTCAAGTTGAATGAAACATTTGTTGGTAGTTTAAAACAGAAGACATCAGTGTTTCGCCCCTTGCATCAGGCTGGAGGCGATTTATTTTTTCAGAGGGAAACTCTTTTAGCTCCATAGAATAATTCCTGTCCAACGAAGTTATAATGGTTCTGATTCAAATTGCGCTAGCTGTTTTGTATTTGTTATCAAGTTTATGATTCTACATACTTATTAAAAAATGTATTTCTGTACCCCACTATTTACTTTATTTATAGTATTGGAATGATAAGGAATGAAGAATATTAGCAAAATGCCTCACGAAAACAATTGTTTTAAATAATTGCTAACCATAAAGAAAAATGCGCACGTCTATTTGGAAACCGTTATGGGTGGGATAGAAAGCGAGTAAGATTGTTGATCGGTTACTATTGGGAACCTTGCTCACTTCGCCATTTAGGGAGTTAACGTGACTGAGCAAACAAGTTTCAAATGCTTATGTAAATGAAACATTTTGGAGCAATTACTTTTTTTCTCTAATTTAATAAAAATTCCATATTATATTCGATTGTTTGCTATAATTTTAACTATATCTACATCAATTAGATGTTGATATAATTAATATTATAGCTACTAAAAATTAAAATTTTACTGAAATTTTAAGAAGTTAAAAAAAATTATAAGAGGTAATCATGAACAAAGCTCTAAAGAATATTTAACTTAATTTTAAGGGGTTTTGATGTTAGAATAAAAGCGTCAAATCATCAATGGTGTTTTTGGAACCTTTTTGACTAATTATTATATATTATGGTAAAGTTCAACACAATCAACCGTTTTCACGAACTAGCCAACTTACTCGCAAGTCATTTAAATAATGCCTTGCAATTTCACTCTTACTTGAGTAATTCTTATTCCCAATTTCGGGTTTTACCCAGATCTTGCTGTCCTGTTGGCTTCAAAATAGATTTTCATTGATTTAAATATCTCGTGTTTGTTGTTTTCACTTTTGCTCATGTAAAGTTTCCCACTCGCAATTTTTCATTCTGTCTGGCGTTTTGTCAACGTTCTTACATATATTCAAGGAGTACAACTTGTTTTTACCTAATTCTTTCTTAAACTTCTTTGTACCTAAATTATTGTTAGTATATTTTCAAAACGAAATTCATGATGGTCAGATCATATTTTTAAACCACCCAAAATGTCTTGGACTTTTAGTTTTTCATTTATTAGCATGTTTAATTTCAGATTATTTAAATCTTGTGGGAATTAATATTTTTTTCCAATCCATAATTTTTTGAAGCATGTGTTCGATCTGGAATAAGACCCCATGGGGCCAACCAGATTTTCCCTCCTTTATTTGAATGCATGTAAGTACTGATGTCCAAAATTTCAGTGATCTTACTTATTCCGAATTCTTTGAGCTCTCATCCGAATAGGTCAATGCATGTTAGCATAAAATTTAATAAGTTTAAAAGCATAGCAGAAATGTTTACTTTGTTGTACAATTACCTGATTTATCATTGTAATTTATGTATATATAATGGATCATTTTGCAATTTTAAGTTTCCTGCGAAATCTGAATTTTCATACATATATCTGGTTTTTCTTTTTTATGTGAAATGAAACGTACTTAGCAAATATGGTAATTAGACGCTTTGACTTTATAGGTTTTAACATCAAAAACTTGTTCAGAAGAAGGCTTGGAAGATGCTACTGCATTATTACTCAGACTATCTAGAGGATGTGTAAAAACGCGACGGACTGTTTTATATTTACTATTGGATGGTGCTCGTCAGCTTGGCCAAGTTGTTTGCAAAAATATTAGAGCTCTGATGTATGAATTGAAAAATATAAATGTGCCCTTAGGTAATGATAAATTTCCAGAATCAGACGATCGGGATACGGAATATGATGGAAAGTTTCAGTTAAAGGGCACTATACAAGATAGGTATGTATATTTTGTGTATGTCAAAAAGTGTGGCTTCTGGTCAGCGTTTTATTTTATTTATTGTTTATAATTTTTTTAAAGGGTCGTTTGTTGTTGGTTTAGAGATATTAAAATTCTTTAGGTATTTCTTGAAAATCACTTAAAATGCTCGTATGAAATTGCGTTTTTCCTGTTTTTATTTATTCTAAATACCCTTTTTCCTGTTAATATTGCCTGAAATTCAAATAGCTGTTATTCGTACATTTTGCAATCTTTAAAATATTGAAATGGGAAGCTACTGTCTGTGACAAGTTTTGCTTAGCATACTAAACTTTTGTTTTGTAAAGAAAATAATAAATTCTCAGAATCCTCTTGAAGTGTCCTTTTTTTAATTACCAAGAAACTATAAGATAAAAAAAAACTTTTTGAAACGATATAATGTTTAGCTGAGCATAATTAATATTGAAAAGCTTTATATTGAAGGAAATTATCAATCAATAATTTTTGATTGTCAAACAAATTAAATTAATTAAAAACTATCAAAATATGTGTGAATAATCATGCACTCCAATCTATTAACTAATTTGAAATGTGACTTATATCTGCCTAGTCTTGAAGAACCCCTTTTAGAATGTTAAAAGTAATTAAAGAAAAATAAAATTATAGTTCACAGTTTTATTTTTACAGCATTATCAGATTGACAACTTGATTATATACATCAAATTGATCTAATGCACAACATTTTGTATCAGTTTTATCTATCTGTTCAAAATACTTTTGGCCATATTAAAAAGCTGCTTTCCGACATTTGCTGAATCTATAAGTCATGATATATCCCTTCTATGAAATAGTAACACTTGATGCATGTTTTACCATCTTTTGTTGCTGTGCTAATTACTACTTTTAACGTATGGGATTTTTAAAAAGGCATCACAAACAGTAGAATATAATTTTTTTTAAAAAAAATTCCATTTCATCATTATTGCTAATTTTTATCTGTTTGGTGCTCCCAAGTCTAGCTCCCAGGCTTTCTATTCTGCCTGTTTGCAACACCACTGGACATATAAACCTGAAATTTTTCCAGATAACCTCCCATAAATGCATGCAAAAAAATATAATTTTATTGGTGTATTAACTGCTTTCTCTTGATATGATTTATTATATGTTGATTATATTTTCACCTCTTTTTTCCTGCCTTTCAAGGAATTTTTTGAAGTTCTATCTTATAAAGAATTTCAATCGAAAATTATATTTTCAGACACTTAAGTTTTTCTTTAAAAACCTTTCTTATATTATATATATATTTCATGTTTTAAATTATTAATAGTCATATTTTAAATTCCAATGAATTGGTTTTTAGGTTTACAAATAGAGCTGTCGTGATTACGGCACCCAGCAAAATTAAAACTAGAAGTGGTCGCGAACTTCAATTGCCATCTATGTCTTCTCTAACTAGTAAAACTTCCAGTCAAGCTTTCTTCTTAAGAATATTAAAGGTTATTATTCAGTTAACTGAGTCTACTCCACTTTTACCAAAAAATAAGAATACTACAGGTAGGCAATTTGTATTTTTTACATTTTTATATCCTGATTTATTTAGTATATTGTTATAGATTTACAAAAGTGTGTTAATTCATTAAAATTTATATATATATATATATATATATATATATATATATATATATATATAT
>JAOUZG010016587.1:8023913-8058765 GCA_026289955.1 Argiope argentata | reverse complement strand
ATATATATATATATATATATATATATATATATATATATATATATATATTTGCTTTATACTTTGCCCAAGTTTGTTTGGGATTGTGGGATTCATTTATGCTCGCATTGTAGGCTTACTGGAATTTAATTACCTTTGGCAGGAAAACGTGGCGTGCATCTATCCTATCTATTGAGAGGCTAAAGAGAATGTTTGTTTCTCACATTGATAAGAAAATGATTAATGATTAAAAGTTCTTTTAATTAAAATATTCATCTTTTTTCTCACGATAAAAATGATAAGTTCTCATTAAGAATTTGTCTTTTCTAAGCATTGACATTATGATATCTAATAAATATTTATATTTTACAAAAATGTTAAAGAAGATAGGTGTCTAAAGAGGACATTTTCACTTAACGAAATATGAAAACTATATTTCAGGTAGAATAACATATCTAATACCTAAAAAATGAATTTTTATTCTATGTCAAGTTTTAGCTTGAAATTCAGGTTTTATTGATACAACTATATAAATTTTTTAAAAAAAATCTAATGTGATTGGTCAGTAAATAAAATTGGCGCGTTTTAAACAATTACTATTCTATAGATTTTATTTCCTTCGAAATTATATTTATTGCATTAAAAGAAAATTAGTTTGTAGTTGCTTTTTTTGTAGCTGCTTACTTTAAAAGGAGTATTTTTTAAATAACAGAAGTATGAAAATTGTGGCAGATTTTAATCACTTTAAAAATTTTTAATGAAAACTGTTTGAAAACTAATTTCAATAAAGTAAAAGCAGCAAATATTTTGGGAATGTTTTTTACTTTAAGAATGGAATCAACTTTCTGAGAGATGCACTTAAAAATATAATAAAACATGGTTCCTTAAATGACATAGAAACTGCATAAATTCATTATTATTATTATTACTATTTTACAGAGCAATTTCTGTATGTCCCTCAGGTATCTTAAATGCATAGTCCCTCAAGTTTCTCTTCTTTCCTTTATAAATATGATGGGGCAACTGCCAAACAATGAAATTGAGCAACACTGTGCACGATTATTAAATTTATTTGGAGCCATAATGATTGCAGGACACACTTGTTGCAATTTGAAATAAATGCTTTCCTCCAAATTTGTGGTCAGTCCTCTGAAGTTTAAAACTAAGCATATAACTACAAATTTTCTAGTTATAAATGGGAAATTTTGTACGTATAGATGAAAATAAGAAAAAAAATTATACTCATTCACATGATCGATATATAAAAATTTGATTTTTTCAATTTTCGTAAAATTGCCTACTTTATTTAGTCACATTTTATAATTGAAAGCATGTCAAATTGCAATGTTTAAAAATTAAAAAAAAAACACCTTGTTGATTTTAATCAATTTACAAGATGACATCGAAATCAATAATAAGGTAAGAAAAGAACCTTTAAATTAGATATTTTTATGTTTTTTTTTTAATTTTTTTATTTATTTCAATATGAAGCATGCAAAAATTTATCTCTGATAAACATAATGATGTATAAAAATATATGTATTAATTTTTCGAATTCAAAAACACAATCTTTTAAGTATATCAAATTTGATATGTAATTTTTTATGACTATAATTTTTATTTCAATCAGGTAGGAAACACGCGTCTGAAGCGGGAATTCAATTTTTCAGATTTTTCGGTTAGTGTTCATTTGCCAGGTATTAACCGCCAAATTTCTTTCCGAGAATCAGGCGGTAGATTCGGTAAAGAATGCTAAATTCATGTCAGAGATTAATATTTCATTACTATCCTACACAATGCAAAATGTTCTTGGCACCTTTATTGAAAAATATGTGAGAAATTTTTGCAGAGACCACTCCAGCTGGCTTTTAAAATATTATAATTATTCGTTTTATTTACTTAAGTAAATATCTCAGATTCAACAATCGAACAAAAATTGTTTGCTTACGCTGCTAGCTTAACGTCCTTACTAAAACGTACTGGTGTGTGTGTGGGGGGGGGGGGTGTCGAAGCCATGACAATGGAGAGGGAGAAAGAGTGATTAGCGGTAGAAGCGAGTGTCCTTGAACCTTCTACAAAAATTACGCACTATAAAGTGCAACAGGTGTGCCCCCCTTTTATAATCAATCTAAAGGAAAGAAAGATTCCTTTCTGTTTCTACTGGCAGAAAACATCCTCCGGAACTAGAATTTTCACATTACCCGTGCTCATAGATTTAATAGGTTTTCAAAGGAAATTCACAATATTACTCAATCAAATAAAATAAAAGTGACAAAATATACTTCAGCCATTAAGAATTTCACATTAAATGTGTTAACTCACTGCTTACTCTCTCACTCACTGCATTATTGAACACTATCTGATTGTTACAAATAATTCACCAGATGACGTTGGCGTCAGAACAAGATGAATTAAAATAGAATCTTCATATTTTATTCTTTCGGTTGTTGTCTCAAAATTGAAGAAAAATTTTCTTTCACAACTCTTAAAAATCAATTCCTTAAAAGAGTTAAGCAATACAATAATTAATAATAAAGAATAAACTTTACAATAATTTTATGGATATTTTTCTAATTAATATTTCCCAAGAAAACAATACAAAGGTTTTTAAAAAAAAACTTTTACGCTTATTTTTGCTATTATTTAATCTGGTGGTCGAAAATTTACAACGCAAAAGCTTTCTTGAAGTCTTATATGTTAAATTTATATACGTAAATGCTTCATGAATGAACTTAATGTTTTTAGCATTATTTATCATATTCGATTTTATTTAATAAAAGCAACTATTCTATACTAACTGTAATTTTGAAGATTACACAAAATTAATTTATGTTTAGAAACGGCCTTTTCAAGTAAATATTCTACATAATCAATAACTTAAATAATAGTAAATGCATAAAAACAATGAATAATTGCCATTCTATTCTCGGAAAAGAAGCTCAATGCGAATATTATATGATACCCAATCATAATGTTAGTAATAACATCCACTTATTATTATACGAGATTATTAATAGTACTGTATGAAATTAATTTGTTGAGAGATGTGAAAATTTAAAAGACAGATACCTGTGAGAGAGACAACTTTTCATTGCTGTTTTTAGAAAATTCCAAGCTTTGAGCTTTAGTTATTAAACAATTCAATTATTCTTGTTCTAGAGCCAATTTTGATATGTTTTGAAATTGGACGTTTTAAAGTTCTATAAGAATTTCTCTTACCTCACATTTTGGAGCGAGAAATATCAAGAAAATCAATGGGGAAGCATTTTTTTAAAAAGCCACTACCCTGTAAACTAAAATAAGTTGGTAAGAGAAATTATCACTTCCCAGCCCAATGAGAAGCCTAATGCATGTGCAAATCTAAAGTGATGAGAGGAAATGCAGGAAATGACTCAATGTCATACAAAAAAAAAAAAAAAAGGAGGTTCTGATCTAGTTCCACAATAAAAAGAATTTCAGTACTTTTCACTTCTAGCTGTATTCTATTTTAAGGCTAGAGAAATGATACTCGTGAAATGGACATTCCCCCCCCCCTTTCCTTCATTGATTTTGCCAATTTGCAAACAGACAAATATTGCCACTAAATATTTGATAATATATTCTAGATATTGATTCATTTATAACTATTTCAACTGCAATTATCAAATGCAATCATAATTCCATCAATCTGTTAATAATGTAATTCTTAAAACTGTATTGATGCTTTGCATTTCAGTATTATTTCATTAACTTTAAAACAATTTATTCTTTGAAACTATTTTATAGGATTCTTTCTTTTTCTCTTTTTTCCAGTGCTTTGAAAAGTATGGTAATTTAATATATTCCATTCTACTGTTGTAAATGACAAATAATTTATATGATTTTAATATGTCTAGTTCTAATAACTGTCAGTGCATGACGATTGAATTTCATTCAAATATAATTCAATTGCACATTGAGCAAATTTAAAAGAAAAATTAATGCACATAATTAAAATTTTAATGCAGTTTCTGATAGTTATAAAATAAATTAACATTTATGAAGTAATATTATTAATGAAATATAATTGAAATGTGGAAAAATGAAATGCCATTCTATTTCTAGAATTGTATGACATTTTTGTGTGTATGTGCCTTTCCTTTCTTATAATAGAAATAACTCCAACAATAAATAGTCTTTTATCTATTTCTCCCAAAGCAGTTGTTTTAAGCAATATAGTTAAATTCTTTCATTATTACCGCATTAATTTGGATGACACTAGAATTGAGTGATTAGGCAATTCTGTTGCTGTGTTTCTCCCCGTTCCTTTTAATTCTAGAATCTTTTTCAAAAGTTTTATTTCAATTTCGAAGCAATTTTTCATTTAAGTCATAAATATTATTTTAAAATGAAATAGAAAAATTTAGGGGTTTTAATGTATGATATTTTTAAAAGAGGTTCCATTACAATGTGTAAAAGATCAATAGAAAAATTATTTCCTGTTTTGAAAAAGAGTATAAACTTTTCTTTAATGTTCACAATGCAGTTTATGTATAAAAGCTTCAGCCTTGGATATTCTTTTTAAATTATAAGCTGCATAATAATGCATTTGCATAAATAATGAATTTGGAAAAAATCATTTGAAAAGTTTTTATATATTAACATTCCTTGACTCCCTTAGGATAAAATTTTCGAGATTAAGAATTGATAAGAAATAATTTAATCAAGAAAATAAGACAATTTAAAATGAATTTGAATCCTATTTAAGAATGGAGCAGTTACAAAGCAAATCATTATTTGTTTCGAATGGTCCCCCACCCAACCGAGGTACAATACTACAAATGTAGCCACATACCAAATGTCGTATATTAGTCATTGTGTTTTTGAGCAATCAAACTTCCATGATGTAAAAATACAGATAGCTATATTGTCAATTTGGTTTTTTAATTCAATATATATCAACACTTGAGATGTTAAATATGTGCATCCATCTAGCTCTCTTTGTTTTGTATTTTCGTGTTAGCTTTAATTCGAATAGCAGGATAGGCAAATTTCTTCTGAATAAATTTCACTCAAAATTTGATAGAAATCTTCATATTTGATGTACCAAATTTCATGCGTTTAGCTCGAAGCGTTTTTGAATTGTTGAGCTCACACGCAGAGAGAGACAAGCATAATTACACACATGTGTTTCAGACTAGGAAGAAGATAGAATTTTTAAAAAAATCTTTAATTTTAATCTTTTGATTATGGTAATAATTTTTCTTTGCATAGAAGAAAGTAAGAACGAATGAATGGAATTTTTATGAAATTCATTTTATTGCTATATCTTAGTTCAAAAATGATCGCATCTTTTATGTGATATGAAATTTTGAATGCACAGTATGCCCTTCATTCATTACTAGGTAGAACTGTTAATGGGAGTGGGAAATGGTATAGTTTTAATGTAATTTTGATTTTCTTCAATGTGCATGTTTTGAAATTCTAATTGAAATAATTTTTGTCATTTATATTCAAATTTTAACTAAATGATTTGTTTTCAAACTAAGCAGTTTTTGTTGTTACTTTTTAACATGGGCTACACTTCTGGAAAAATCTTTTTAAACAGCTTAATGTAAGTCAATGTGACTTGTATGAATTTTGAAGAATATTCATGTTTCTTAGTTTTAAAGCAAATTATTGTTTCTTTTAGTTTTAGGAACTTTAAAATATTAACTGCCAACTGAAATTTTCTATAATACTTTTTAACTAAAACAATTTTATTGTTAATATTTGAACTTTTACAAGGAAGTAACTTTATTTTGAATAACAATATATTTACTTTATCAAAATGGCAATCATAACTATAAATGTTATTATCCTTTAGTGAATAATCCAAATATGATTTCGAAAAACGTTTAGCAGTTGATTCATTTATAAATGATCAACAAAATATCGTTCAACAGTCCTATTTGATTATAAGTTCATAAATATTTTTTACTTAATTTAGCTAGTATTTTATTTTGTTATAAGATTTAAATAATATAGTGAAAATTTGTTTTTAGTACCAATGTGGGACATTTTATGAAATAATCTAAGTGATTTATCTATTATTTGTAAGTTTTCTATCACTGTCTGTGGTTGATTGCACAATATCATGGCCTGGGATAATGAAAATTATTAATTATCCCAAATAATGATTTTAAAAAATTAAATTAGCAATGAAATACTGAATTATCTTGATTTAACCCTCCAAGTGTCTAATTATTCTAATTATTGCTTCTCTAAAGTTTATTTTTATTTTACAAAAGATTACTTAAAAAAATATGATCTTATTAGCTATTGAGAGTTTGAAAAACCAACAGCATTTTTCGCTCCCTTCTCCTCCTAGCCGTGGGTGTCAAATTAACACATGCAGGAAAATGTGTTCTTATCAATCTGGTTATTTTATCTCCTTGACTGATCAATTTACTCCCCAACTTTTTTACTCAGATAACCAGTATGTACCCATAATCCGAATTCCTTTTTCAAATAACTTCCACACTTTGGAAGTTGAAAAAAATATTTTTCATTGGAGGTCTTAATTTTTCAAATTAAAAACATCAAGACTTTTCTATAATTATACTGATTATTACCTATCTTTCTTTATTTCAAAAATATTTCAAAAGACACCCTAATTTACAAGCTGTCTTTTCATTAATAATATCATATAAAAATGAAAGAGAAAACACTCAGAGATATAAATGCATTAAAACCATGTTACATATTTACATTTTTTTCTGCATAATTTATAAGTAACGTTTAATGTAAATAAATATTTTTTTGAACACATATTAATTTTCAAAATCTGTATCTTCTGTACTTTATTTTCAAAGTTTTTGTTTTTATCATTTTATAGAGTAGAATATACCGCGAACATTCTTTGTCAAATTATGAAAATGCACAATTTTGATTTTTTTAATCAAAACAATTCGATTAGATTATAGCATATTATAACAAGCACATTGGCCAGACGAGACAAAAATTTGGCATCTTCAATAATTGAAATGCAGTTTTTCAACATTATATAAGTGATCAGTTCCTTTAAAATTAATATTATATACATTTTCACTATACAAGGGATTATAAATCCTTTTATAAATAAAACAAGATATATTTTTCAGCCCAATTACTTGGTCGTTTGAAAGCATATTCAAATAAAAGTATTAAGTTGTATTATAACATTAAGAGCAAAGTTAAACATATAGTCATGACAATGTTGTTCTATGCAGAATTCGCAATATTCTTAAACATATTTTAAGTATTGTGTTTACAATATAGTTTAGACAATACTTTACAATGTTATACAGTATTCCACATCTTAATGAAACCCTAGTGAATTTCTTGAAATAAAATGTCAAATAAGATTAATTATTAAGTAAATACTAATATATTAGGAATGAAATCTTAAGTTTAAAATATTTTTTAAAAATATGGGTCATCAATAACATAGTTTGATATTGTATATTGGTGATACGGTATTCGGTATAACTCGGTATTCGCAATATTGTTCAGTATTTCCAAAATATTATGCAATATTGTGGTGCCACTAGGGTACTTGGACTTTTTAATTGACATTAAAATTTTCTTGTGAAATTAATATTTTTCAATCATTATATTGTGTGAAGTTTTATTTCATTGGTAAGAAAAACATACTTTCATTTCTTTACATTTCAGGTAATTGTAAATACATCTTGAAAATTCTTACTTTTTAAAAAACTACATTAACTTGTTTGCACATGATTGTGGGAGGAGTAGCTAATGCATTACTGTTCGTTACCTCCACAGCATTTCTGCTATCAAAAAAACCCCCACTAGGTAACTTATGAGAAATTAAACTTAAGCTTCATGTTTACTCTGTGAGGTAGTTTTATTTTGTAGCTGTGTTTGAAACGTTTTCTAATACTTATCTTTTTCCACTAGCTCCAGACTTTGTATTTAATTTTTATAATTTAAAGTCGTTTAATTTCATAAATAGAAGTTTTTATTTAACCTTGATTATACATTTCTTCACCATTATACCTTAATCGGTCAACACTTTTGAGGAAACATTTATTTATGGGTTCATTGTGAGTGACATTCTTTCAGGTATGCTATTGAATAGGTTATTTATTAATTTGTGTTTATGCTCACGTCTGTCTTTTAGTTTCGATAGTTGGGTTGATAATTTAATAAAACAAATCCTTTTTAATTAGTTAGTAAAAAATTGCTTTGGTTAATATTTTCATGTTTGTTTGTAAATCTAAATTATTTCAGGTCATTAAATGAAGCTTTAATAATGTAAAATATATGTTTACTTTTCCTCAAAAGTTTCAGAGAGTTTGCAGATTAATTGTTGGAATATCAATTTGGGAATAAGTTTGTTAAAAAAAAATTTCTGATTAATTTTTCAGTGCCTTTCTCAACAAAACAAAAGGCGTCTGACCCTCCTAAAGATACCCCTTCACTTCATTTGAGTAGTCAACTAATGTTAGATGAGCTGTGGACAACTTTAAGCGACTGTTTGACAGAATTAGCAGAAACCCCTGATCATCATGCTGTGTTAGTTTTACAACCTGCTGTCGAGGCATTTTTTCTGGTTCATGCATCATTTGAAAAAGATACAAAAAAGTATGGAAATCATTTTTATGGTTTTTATTTTTTCAAATTCTTTAATGTTTTCACTCATTTTTGTTGACATTCAGAAGATGAAAATAGTGATTATGTAAACCTGTTGCATTTTCTGCTTGTTCATTTACATCACTTCATTTTTTTACTTGTTCACGAAAATTCTAAATATTTATTTTTATATTTTATTATACAATGTTCTATCTTAGGAAAGATCATCATAAAGATAGTCAAGAAAATGAAGTGTCACATCTTCAAGATCTGCCTCCAGTATCACCTCTATCTTCCTCAAATTCATCTTCTGACCAAATTAGTACAAGTGTAGAAGTTTCTGCTACATCATCAAATTTTTCATCAGATGCAATCAAGTTCCTGAAGTTTGCAGGTAATCCTTAGTTTTCGCTTACTAGCACATGTGCACGGTGTTGCCTAGACATGATGAATGACGGCGAAATCAAAATGACAAAAAGAATTACGAAAATAGTTTTTAAAAAGTACTAATTTTTCTACTCGATTATCGTATATGATAAAAATTGAAGCAGTGACTGAGAATGCAGATAAGGTTATAAAAAATGGAATTAAAATTTTTTGTTCCAATCAGTGCATCTCGAAATTAATTTTTTTATGATTGTTGGAATAACTATAATAAGTACACCTTCTAAAATTGAGTGGAATTCAGTTGACGAAATAAAATTTTTGCACATTATTTAAATTAAGAAAATTCTTAAGTCTTGGGTTCTTACTGGGGAAGGTACCGACCTCCTACAGAGCGATAACAGATAGAATATCATTAATAGCGGCAGCTGATACTAGCGAAATCGGAACCCGACGTCAAAAATATCAGCCTCAAGCATTTCATTATTTTGATTTCTTTTTCATTCGGTATTAAGATTAAAATCTTTAATTCATATATTTGTTCTGCATTTGTTACTCTTTTTTAAAAATTAAAATTTATATTTGGCTTTAGATTGACAAATAAAATTAGTTTAGTTGATGTGGTATATCCATAGCCATTGAAATCATATGGAAAACTACGAACTTACTGATATATAGTAAAAAACTACGTAAAATTTGCTTTCCGAATTCTCTCTCACAGCAATTCTGGTACTGCATAAATTCTCAATGTGGTTCGGTTTTAAAAAACGGAATCTTGTTCTAACTTGTATACAAAAACACTGGAGTCGCTCTTCTCTGTAAAAATGAATACTGGAATTTTTTATGATGTTAAATTGAGAAGTGATGACTTTTGAAAAGCGAGAGTGCTTGCTATTTAAGGAAACAGATTTATAAATATCTAACAATTAGTGTTTTTAGTTGATCAGCAAAATCGTTTCTTTTTTAAATTTATTTCGCTTATATATTAGTCAATAACAAATTTCTTAAGTAATTTTGAATTATGCTTGAAAATATTTATTTTTACTAATTAAAATTCTTTGGAAATATCTATTCTTAAATAATTCGAAGATATTACGTTGTAAGTAATCTCTAAGTGCTACTGATGATTAGGTAACCAATGTTGGATGGTATTTTGATGTGCTGCAATATTTGAATAGTTGGTATGGTTCATGATGTGGAATGGGGGAGGGGGAGAGTCAAGAAAAGAGCGGAACCTTTGTTCTAAATGACATAATTTACCTTGAATATAAGATTTCTGTCATAATTTAAAATTCAATTTAATATACTATTTTTTAAAAAAAAACACTCATATCGATCGTTTATAAGGTATGCTTTTATTAACCGTTTAAAATGTTGAATCTTAGTGAAATTTTAAATAATTCAAATAAATCTTGATTTTAAGTGACTGTCAAACATTGCTTTTTTTATTAGCTTATGCTGGATGAACATGATGAAATTCAGAAAATAAAAGTATGAAGTTGATCCGTTCAAACTTCAAGCCATATTATGTTAATAGGACATGCTAGGTTTCTGATTTGGATATGCTAGGTTTGGTGTGTGTGTTTTTTAATGAGTTCTCATGAATATAACAAAAGTTTCCCAATTTATTTTGTTATGGAATAACTTTTTACTATTCTCGTGAGTACAATATGTGCTCGGTAACTACAGGTATCTACACTTTGGATCATTGTACTCGACCGTACTTTATCTTTCGATATCCACACTTCCTTGGGATCTAATTCTTTAAAAATTCAAAGCGGCCAACAATAAACACAAACAGACAAGCATTTCCTTCCCCTCTTTGCTATTAACTGTTCATTTTCCTCTTGGGGAGGCTTATATCCCCATGTTTCTAACACCAGATCAGTACTTGTAAATAAGTATTGTGCAGATTACGATAATAATTAAAGATTTCACCGAAAGTCATTTCTACTATAGTATTTGATTCTAACTTGAATATCGAGACAAATTTTATGCCGGGGCAAAATTTGAAATTTCAATAAGCATTCAAGCAGCATTAAAAATCATTGTTATGTCATAAATTTTTTATCAATTAAGAGTTAGTGGTGCCCCCCCCCCATTCTAGAGGAGTTCATTAATCTAGAAAACATCTCTATAAATAACTTATTACTAAGACTTAAAGGAATGTATAATATAATTTAACCTAAGCAAATTCATTATCAGAGCAACTTTTTTTTATTAGTATCTATGAAAGAATTGTTGTAGAGCTGAAAACTTTCACAAGTTCCTCAACACAAAATTTGAATGATATAAAAAATGTTTCTTTTTATGTTGGAACATTTAAATTGCTGTATTTATAATTAAGACCGTTTCAAGCTCTGATAAGAAAAATATTTAACTTTGAAAAAGATTTTATGTTGTTACAAATAGTTCCCCTCTTCACCCCAAAAAATGCTTTTAATTTTTTAAAAATTTTATGTAAATATAATTTCTAACAAAGTAACCATGGAAATAATTCAAAATGCCATTTTAACCATTTTCATCACTTAAGTCTTAATGGGATTCATCATCATCTTCAAACAATAATAACTGATTAATTTCTTTTTGAATTGAAACTTTTTGACTCCTCATTTCAGCTAGAACATTAAACAGGTAACAACCAGAAAGTAAACAGAATATCTGCCTGGGAACGCTTACTGATTATATAAATCAACAGTAAGCATGAAAACAGGAGTGATTTGATTACTCATTATAGTTATATTATGATTTATAGCTGTTTGGTCTTGCTAGTGTTTGAAATATGGCACTTATTTTATATATTGAGTAGAATGTATGAATTCTTACTAATTTTCCATTTTTTACAATGTTTTGTAAGGTATTTCCTTATTGGTCAGTGATATTCTGAATGACGAACAACTCTGAAGGATATCGTAACAATGTTGTTGAGCATTTTGTGCTGATGTTATACTTTTTCTAATCTGATGGATGGGTAGAAATATATAGCTCTGATTCAATTATGAAATCCCAGTTTTTGAAGTATGATATCACTGCCTCCTAATTTAGAAGTACAAATTGCATTTAAAAATCCATATGATTAATATGAGAAAAACTATAGTCGATCTTGCTATAAACATCACTGAAATTAAGTAGATTTATAATAATGAAATTGTAACAAAATTTCACAACTTAACACTGGATAATTCATGATTTTAGTTTTATGTCTTAAGGAATGTTTGCCACTAATTCCAAATCTGATTTTGTCTTAAAAGAATCAGTGTAAACAGAATTCAAAAATGATTCCTACTTTAAAGTTAACATTCGGTTTTCATTTTACTTAACTTTACCATAAGTATGTATAAGTTGATTTGAGTTTATCTTTTACCAGATTTATGCAAATCAATTGAGCCAAAAATATTTTAAAAGTATTTTTAAATTGATAATGTTTTTCTTTTATACCATGCTTTCATGAACCATTTTTTATTTATTAATTATGATACATTTTTCTTACTAGAAACTCATCGAACTGTGTTAAATCAAATCTTGCGGCAGTCCACAACTCCCTTGGCAGATGGTCCTTTTTGTGTTCTTGTTGATCATACACGAGTTTTAGATTTTGATGTGAAGCGTAGGTATTTCAGACAAGAGCTTGAAAGAATGGATGAGGGCTCCCGACGTGAAGATTTAGCTGTCCATGTTAGGAGAGAGCATGTATTTGAAGATTCATTCAGGGAGTTACACCGCAGAACTCCAGAAGAATGGAAAAATAGGTTTTACATAGTTTTTGAAGGTATAGTGTGTATTGAACTTCTTCATTAAGAATATTTTATTTATATAAAAGATTTTTTAAAAAATTATTGTTAGATTTAATCTTTCATTTCAAAGTTCATTTCTCAAGTTTTCCTGCAATTAAATTATTTGGGGGGGACTTAATGTCTGTATCTTTAAAACTGACGAGAGAAAAAATTTTTCACTACTTTCTTTTTAAATCAGTAAAAATAGGGATCGTATTCAAATCTATAGTAGCATTTTTTTAACTTTAGTTATTACTCAACAGTTTACAAGTGAAATTACTACATTTTCCCTCTACACGAGTGCTTTCAGAAATTATAGGAATGTCGAATTTTTCCTTTCAAATGTCGCCCTACACTATAATAGATAATTTCTTAAAGGTATGTTTCACAAGGTAAAAGTAATTTCGTGTAATTTCATTAATGATTTTGTGGATTTTGATAGCTCAAATAATAAACTTTCATTTGAAAGAATATTCTGAATGAAGTTCATATATCTGATCATTATATATCGCTAAAACTAATTGACTTGTTTATCTATCCTTGGTGTCGCATATACATATACCAACAGGTCTTTGATTAAGTTAAAATATCTTCTCCCCCCCCCCCTTATATAAAGTGTTTGATGAAATATTACAAATAATGAAGTTAAATTCTTTCAACAAAATGTTTTTAAAAAACTATTATGCTATTAACACCCTCAATCTTTCTAAACTTTAGTCTTTTGGCGCGAATTGTAAATTTAATGTTTAATTTTTTCAGAATTATTCCGTTTCTTAGCATGCAACTTCTCAGTCCTATTAGAGTTTGCAACTTGAAAAACATTCCCCCCCCCCCTCCAATTCACTTGGATTATAGTTTACAATCTGTTATATATTATTTACCACTTTTTGTTTATAATTTAAATTATTATTTTAATAGGTGAAGAGGGGCAAGATGCTGGAGGATTGCTCAGAGAATGGTACACAATTATTTCAAGAGAAATCTTTAATCCAATGTATGCTCTGTTTACCACATCGCCTGGTGATAGAGTTACATACATGATAAATTCTTCATCTCACTGCAATTCAAATCATTTAAGTTATTTCAAATTTGTTGGACGTGTGATAGCTAAAGCAGTTTATGACAATAAATTATTAGAATCTTATTTTACAAGATCATTTTACAAGCATATTCTCGGCAAAAATGTTAAGTAAGTCTTTGAAATTGTTTTTCTTTTCGTACTTTAATCATTTCTTTGACTAAATTTTAACTTCTGCTGTATTTTTTAAGGTACACTGATATGGAAAGTGAGGATTATTCATTCTATCAGGGTTTGGTCTTTTTGTTGGAACATGGCGTTAACGAGCTTGGTTATGAATTAACATTCAGTGTGGAAGTAAGTTCTTGAAAATTAAGTGGCATATATTCCACAATATATACCTTTCCTTTTTTTTTATTGTGAATAACAATTTTATACATTATCTTTGCAATATAAGAAAAGTTATTCTTATGTCCTAAATTGATTGGATGTAGCTTCATTAACGATTATTTTGTCAGCAAAGGTGTAAATGAGGTGGATTATTTCACTTCTTCTACAAATCTGCTTGTAAAAAGATGATAAAAGCAGTTGTAAATAGAATTCTATTCTTCTCTTGAAAGGTATATCATTGATATTGAATGATTAGCATTTTTCTTATGAGAGAATCATGTTTGCAGCATAGTACTTTTGATTGTTAAGCCTCGTTCCCAGGGCCCTTGTGCGCCTTGATTCAGCCGCATTTGCGCATTTTGGTGTTTCTCACTAATTTGTGGTTATCCAGAATCCAATCATTGCCGCTGTTTCTATGGCCCTTAATCTGGAAAAATTTGCGAGTTTCTTTTACCGACAGTTTGCGGGAAGCTCCCGACGAATATAGGCGAGTAACAGGCAAGAGCGAGAGTAGTCCAACGAATATGTTGGATGGCACACCATATCCGTAGGCCATGGGAACGGAACTTTTCACAGCTGGATAATAATTGGCATGTTTTTCTTCATGTTTTCCTAGCAGAGTTTTCTACTGCCATTAAATAGAATGTCTGACCAATAATTTTCTGTATTTTTGTTTGAATCTATTTGCTTTCATTTTTAAATTATTCTGAAACAGCTCATATTTATGGGAATCTAACAAGATCAAAACAAAAATCAACTATTACATTTATTACTATAATTAAATATATATATAAATGTGCTCATAAGTAAAGAATAATAAACATTTCTATACATTTTTGATTTAAATGAAGATCCTGATATTTTTCATTCCTTCAGCTTGATTTGTTCATATCTCTTTTAAGCCTGTTAGAATTAGTGAGTCTTCTTGAATAATATAAAGTATTTTTTTATCTGAATGTATTTTGATTTAAGTACTCATTACGTAAATGGAAATATATTTAGATATGGTAATTTTTGAGTATGTCTATTCATTAAGCTGGAAGTTATTTGGTAAGAATATCATTATCAAAGGCAATTTCATTTTTTCAGGTTCAAGAATTTGGAGTGACAGAAATTAGAGATCTACAGCCAAACGGTCGAAATATGCCTGTGACTGAAGAAAATAAAAATGAATATGTGAAACTTGTCTGCCAAGAAAAGATGACTGGTGCAATTAGAAAACAATTAAAAGCTTTCTTGGAAGGTTTTTATGAAATTATTCCAAAAAGACTCATATCGATATTTAATGAACAGGAATTAGAGCTTTTAATATCAGGATTGCCAAACATAGATATAGATGATCTGAAAGCTAATACCGAATATCATAAATATCAGCCAACTTCCCTTCAAGTAAGTATGTGTTTTATATATTTTTTAATATTGAGAATTAAGTATCTATCTCTATTTTCAGACAAAGTGAAGTGTATATGTGAGAGTTTTAGCAGAATGTCTATATATGTCATTCTATAGTATTTTTAATCAAAGATTAAATATTCAATCAAATCTAGGATTGAGTATTCGGTAATGCATTTTTTTCTCGGTATTTTAGTAGTTGCAAGACATAAAAAATAAAAATTATTTAATATATAATCAAATGCAAGATATTTAAGCCAACTGGTAATTAATGTACTAGGGTGTTGAAAAGCTCACCTACTCTTTGAGAAAGATCTGTAAATGCAGTAGAATTAAAAAATGAGACGATTAATAACATTGTAAGTGTATTGTGTTAAGTAAAGATGATAAGTAAGAGTTGCAACATAAGTAAAGATAAGAAATGCCTATATATTTAGGAGAATTATATTTAGAATGTAATTACACTGAAATTCACGATATTCCCACAATGCTTCTTTTAAAGTTGCCAAATGTTTTAATTTTTTTACCAACATATTTACTGTGGAATTCTGCATCCTAAATTCTAACATTTTTTTTTTAATTCCACTTCTAACAAAACAATTCCAATTCAATTACAGATTCAGTGGTTTTGGAGAGCCTTGAGATCGTTTGATCAAGCTGATCGAGCCAACTTTCTACAATTTGTAACTGGTACATCTAAAGTTCCTCTTCAAGGTTTTGCTGCTTTAGAAGGAATGAACGGAACTCAGAAGTTTCAAATACATCGAGATGACCGGTCAACAGACCGTCTTCCTTCTGCACATACATGGTATTAACTTTATATAAATATAATGTAAAGGCATGTTTTTGGAGCAGTTTCGTGGTCAAAAAGAGAAGACACTTGCAATTTTTAAGCTTCGCTTTATTCTAATCCAGGAGGCATAATTTATGTACGAAGAAGACAAAACGAGGCATGTCAATCTGCAGCACGAAACGAGCAAAAGAGCGAAAAAAGACCAGAAATATTTATCCCGATGAATATATACTATGAGATTCTGGTAACTATTTCTTTACACGTGGCGAATTTGGTAAGGGAAAAAATAAATTAAAAAATCTATCGACAAATTTTTATTCCTTCACTTGGAGCGTGAGAACCTCTGATTTAAGCATTTTTACAGAGCTTTTGTAGTATTAATTTAAAAAAAAAAAAGGTGGAATTGGATTAGGAAATTTTAAAATGAAGTTAATATGGGCTAAATTAACATAAAAGTTAGGAAATTAATGAGAATGTAATTTAAATTATATATAATTTCTTAATTCCCTAATTTTTATCTTAAGTTACTTCATATTTTCATTCTAAAATATTCTCTTTCTTCCTGACCTGATTCCTACTTTTCATTTAATTATTTTCAACATGTTCTCCAGAAAACTGATGACTTTCTCACGCTCCGAGTGGAGAAATAAAAATCGAATGCTTACAATCTGTTTTAAAGATACCTAAGATCCTTATGTTTACACGTATCATTGAAAGCCCTATCAGAATCCTATGGTAAAATCACTGAAGGGAAAATTTTCTGTTGCATTGCTCTTAACTCGCGATGTGAAATTTGAACCCCACTTTATCATCGCTTCTTTCCTAACTATACCTCTTGTAATGAGATAAATTGGTTAAAAATTTCTTTTTGGCTACGTATCTGCTAAGATATGAACGAATATATATGTATTGCTAAATAGTTTTATATAATTACTAAATCTGTATTTTATTTCAGTTTTAACCAACTTGACCTCCCTGCTTATGAGACTTACGATAAGCTCCGTTCCATGTTATTGAAAGCCATCCATGAGTGTTCTGAAGGATTCGGATTCGCTTGATATCCTGAAATCTCGTGTAGAATTCCTCTTGGTGCCTATGTGATATGAGTACTTGCCAATCGTCGAGGAACTATGTACTCTTGCATTTGCTTAGTACTGTCATAATTTTTTTGTTGACTTGAATGACTAACTAAGTATTTAAAGAACTTATGCAATATATATGTGAAAAGATTGTATGTACAGAATTTTCTCCACATTTCTAAAGACGACTAGCCTTGTATATTTATTTTTTTCTTTTGAGTTGAAATTCATGAATTTGAAAATATTCCATATATGTTCTGCCATATTTCACATAAAGCATTGCACTGATGAAAATGAATTTTAAAATGTATTTTTATTTGAAAAGAAGATTATGCTTGTATTTAAAAATTAGAAAATATTTTATTGCTAAACAGGTTGTAATGATAACTTATTAAATCTTGAAAGATAACAAAAAATAAAGTATTTGTATTTTTTACTATGAAATCGAAGTTGATTGTAAAGTTTGGCACAGTAGTTTTTTTATTTTAAAATTTTTCTTGTACTAATAATCAATATATATACTTTATTTTAGGTCTTTTCATTACATTGCCAATAGATCAGATTTGTTTTTCTTCTGTAAGTGCTAAACAATTCACCATTGGCTTTAAATAAAATGAAAATGAAACTAATATTTTTAACTGGCTTTAAATAAAATAAAAAATATTATTGAAACTTTTAACAATCCATTAAGAAACGTTCTCAATGAGAAATAAATGGATAGGTTCTTTAGAAGCAACAGCGTTTACAGTTTTCATTGTAATATAATGCTCTTCTTGTGTGTTTGTACAAAAAGTGAATCTTCAAATAATACTATACTATACCTCTTGTAATGAGATAAATTGGCTATTTAGCCATTAACAAAAATATAAATAGAAGTCAATTCTGGCTGTGCGGAAAACTTCTCAGATTTGAAAAAATATGAATATAATATAAATTTGTAAAAACAGGATTGATGATATAGGGCGGGTATGAACGAAAGCGGAAAACTCAGAGGGCTGACTCTTAGCAAAATATTGGCTCGCTGTGGACCCCCCTTTTACCTCTCTTAATATAAATAAATTATGTAGCAACTTAATTACGCATCACATCCAGAGTCGGCGGCAAAGACTCTTCAAGGGGGAAGAGGGCAAGATAATTTCGATAATGAGGAAAGCACAATTTCTCTCATTTGACTTTAAAAATAACTTATAATTATTAATGTTACATGTAATAAAATTAAATGCTATTTTAGTTTTTAAAATGCTGACCTTTTAAATTAAACTTTTTTACTCATTGTTAAAAATTTGCAAAAATATTTTGGGGGATTTTCCCCTCTTACTGAACATTAAATGATTGTTTGAATCTTGTTTTTGTGAGACTTTTGAGATTTAATTACATTGAGATCTAATTCTGGAAAGAATAAAATCTTTACAGTTTATTCTAGATTATACGATATAGATACAAATACAAGTTGCAACATTTAATTATCTAAATGTGTTGCTATGTTACCGTTGAAATGTGAAATCCGTCGTTTTATAGAATAACTAGATTCATGAAATAACTAAACAAGTCAGTCAAAGTATATAAAATCATTGAATTTTGCGATTTAAGTAGATATTCTATAGTATATCGATTGCTAGATCATTAAAGTATGAAATATGGCACTCAAAAATTGTTTGAACTTGTTTCAGCTTCTTTTAGTCAGATTTCAATGCTTCATATTGATTAGTTTTGAATCACTTAAAGTTCTTTGAAGGGAATATTTACACAATTCTTCGATCTGTTGCAAAAGCTCAAAGTTGCGGCAGTGTACAAGGATTTAAAAAGTGCTCTTGCAAAAAAAAAAAAAAAAAAAAAAAAAATGTTTGTTTCAAAAATAATATGCAATTAAAAGTATTATCACATCAAACCTTGCCCTAATAAATAACAAAAAGTAAAATAAAGATGTTTCATAACAGTTATATTAATATTCTTTTACATTTTTGTTTGAAAATGTTTTTATGAAGCAATGTTTTTTCTTCCTAGCAGGGTCCCCCCCTCCTCATAATATTTTAATATAGCTATTTCACAATATATTCCTTTTTTACTGTTTAACTAATGTTTGAAATATGAACAATATGATTTTTTTAATTATTATATACGTTAATTCACTTGTATAGATATTTGATGAAAATACCTATTTATTTTATGAAATAACTGAATTATACACTTTAACTGTAACATTTGCATAACCATGGAAGTATTTAATCGAAGTTTAACGAAGAAGCACTTTGAATTTGATTCCAATTGAACACAGTTTTTAATATTCTGGCTCTTATTTGAATACTTGTAAGATATTTCAGTTGCAACAAAAATGACTTAATTGAAGAGGATTACAGTAATTTATAAAGGCCTAATATTGGGTAACGATAACGTAAGCAAAATAATGCTTTAGAAAAAAGGAATAACTAAATCTAAAAACTCATAAAATTTTCTTTTTTACTTATTTTTCTTGACAGTAAACAGTTTCTACAATATATAATTTTATGAAAAGAATTAATGTATTAGACACAATTGACACAAGATAATCTATTAATTATCTATCTATAAGAAAATCTAAAAATTAATTAATCTTATGTAAATTCTTAGAAACCCCTTCCAATTTAGAAAAAAAAAAAAAAAAACATTATTAGATCTCTTTATTTCAAACTAAAACTTTTGATGAAATAAATTTCTATGGATTCGTCCTTTTTTTCACTCTAATTTCTAAGACCGGAACTACCTGTTTTTGTTGTACTGATTCAAGATGCTTCACACTCGTTTTTCTTTTAGAAAGATCGGTGTCTAAGCATTCTTGGAAAAGAACACATTCAATTTTTTTATAGATTGCGCTAGAATTACTTGCCATGTTAAATGAGCAAATATTCTTATCATGAAAGTTATTTAAAATGAATGCTGAAGCTTTACTCAGAACATTTACCAAAAGAATTTTTTCAGAAATCCAGAATAATTTGTAACAAAAATATTCGATGTTTTGTCAATAATTGATATTTTTAGCAATGTCACCCTTTGCGAATAAGCTCGCATGCATAAGCGAAATTTTAATTCGGACATGAATAATATAGAATGCGGAAAAGATTCGATGATGCTATTGCGTCATAAAAATGCGGAGGAATATATTTTGTCAATATATGTACAAACTTTTTTTTTAATGTAAAGATTATTAAAGAAGAAAGTTAAACATTAAATTTCCCATGTTATATTAGGTTGGGGAAAAAATCCATTATTATTTTACAGCCATCTACCGAGAAAATAATGGATTTCTTTTTCCATTATTTTCAAAAATTCCATATGGAAAGAAATCCATTATTTTCTCGATAGATGGCTATAAAATAATAATGGATTTCTTTTTCCCCAACCTAATGTATAATGTTTGTACAAGTATTAAAAAATAAGACTTAAGAAAAGAAAACTTAAAAATCAATGTGTTTTAATGAAAAACAATTGAATTTAAACTCGTCTTTACTTTTCGGCACATGTTCTTATCGGTAGCATTTTTTTTTTCAGGCTATTGCAGACTAATATTCCTCCCCCCAAAAATGATTGTTTTCTTTTAGCTGTTTGCGCTCATTTTTCTTAACTATTTCTCATACAATAGCTAATCTCACTCGCACATTGAATTACTAAATTTTAAATCTGCAATTAAGTGAAAGTATTGAGTAATTTAAAATGCAAGTTTCATTTATAACACCTCATTATCCCCACTAGCCGATTTTATTCTAAAAATTATACTAATGATAATTGCCTCAAATAGGAAGTGGTGTTTAATTAGTAAGTAAATTAAATACGTATGTGAAGAGGTTAATACATTATATGAATAACTTATTATAATCATCGCTTTATTCAAACTCGATAAGTTGGAAGCGCTTGAAATTATCCAGCTTTTGCTGTGAAGAGCAATTGAAAGAAACATATACATGTTCCCCGATTACGTAGCTATAATACTTAAGGTAGAATATGAAAAATTTATGTACGATTTTATTTAAAAATTCTTGTGCATATTTCATAAGCTGTATTAATCTCTGACTACCATATCACATATATTTAATTTTGTCGTCAATTGCAATCGATAATATTTCATTAGTAAAATAGCTGTAGCTTAATAAATTATATTGTAAAAAGTTGATATTTATTTTTAAATAAACTTAATGTAAAACTATATAATTTACTTATTCCGCTGATTTATAGTGAATTCGTATAATTTAGATACATCAAAGTAACTCTTAAGTATCCATATCGTATAACAATGTTGAGAGAAAACAAGTTTTTCAATAAATGTAGTTTAATCATTTACAGGATTTTAGACAGAATTCTCAAAGCGAAATAAAAGAATTTAACTTACCAATTCACTACCGGGGAAGTAACAACTTCATGAATAAAGTTACATCCCCCCTGAAGTATTCGTCATCTTATTCATGCTTAATACAAAAGAAAAATTGTGCAAAAAAAAGTAATGCACTTTCCTTAATTCCACCGACAAGTGATCGAAATAATGGATGCAATCAAAAAATTTTTCATAAACTATGATACCATCTTAACCGAAAGACAAAGAACAGTCGCAATGCGATTTCTTATTCACTTACTAGTTTGTAGATTATTCTGCTGAATAGACTGCAAATTATAAAAGCTGAATGTGCGGCATTTGTATCGGATGTTTGAAAATCCGCAAATTAACGTCGTTCACATCCATTTCATTTAGTCGGCCAAGTAACAAAGACGACAAAATACGATATCTTATTCACCAGCCTCCTTGTCGGTTATGCTGATAAAAGAAGCACAATTTATGAGCTGAATGAACGACATTTGTATCAGGTGCCTAAAAAATGGTTGATTTTATTTATAATCGGATAGAGATGATATTATCTGCAATCTTACCGATGATTTTTGGTCGGATGCCCTGCCATCTTGTTGAGTTGCCACCGTATCAATTGTTTTGCCAAATGTGGTCAATCCACTTAAACCGTTGGATATTTCGATTGCTTAGAGTATATTAACTTTAAAATGTCTTTTAAATTATCATATTTTTAATGGCCAGCTGTCTCTAACCGTCCCCGAAGTGGTGAAAACTTTTGCCGATGGGAGACTATTGCCTGTCAATTGCGCATTTTTTCCTGTGAATTTTACTGTATGCTTTGTCAAAAGTCCTCATTATGCTTTCTGTTACCCACGAAAAAGTATTCATTATTATTGGGGACTTGAGAATTTTTTTTTTTAAATAGTGGTTAATAAATGGGTAATAATGTTACAGAATGAAAGCTTCTCAAATTCTATCACCAATGCAGAGCTGGCTTAAGCTCTTTTGGGGCCCTCAGGCGATGCGAATTTCGGGGACACCGTTCTCTTCAACTTCCAAAACCAAAAAAAGGAAAGAAATTTTTTTTTTAGTTTAATCATTATGTGAATAGTTTTTAAATAACAAACATGAAGACTAACCGTCATTATAAAACATTTCAATGAAGTCACCTTCAGAAGAGCTTAATTCTGTAAACTGTGTATTAAAAATACACTGACGAGCAAAAAAAAAAACTCGGTACACGTGCTTAATATCGTGTACGCCCCCCCCCCCCGTGAGCACGTATAAGTAACGCAACACAATGTGACATGGACTCAACCAAAGTCTGAAATAGTGCTTGAGGTAACTGGCACCATGAATCCTGCAGGGCTGTCCCCAAATCCGTAAGATTACGAGAGGGTGGAGATTTTCTTTGAATAGCACGTTGCAAGAAATACCAGATATACTCAATAATGCTCATGCCTGTGGATTTAGGTGGCCAGCGGAAGTTTATTAAGTCAGAAGAGTGTTCCTAGAACCACTAAGTTGCAATTCTGGAAGTGAGGAATTCCAGCAGGACCATGTGCCTCCCCCTAAGTCCGTCGAAATGTACCATGGACATGAATGGGGGCAGGTGATCAGACAGAAGGCTTACGTACAAGTCACCAGTCAGATTCGTATCTAGACTTATCAGGGGTCCCATATCACTCCAATTGCACACGTCCCACACCATCACAGAGCCTCCGCCAGCTTGAACAGTCCCCTGTTGTCATATAGGGTCCATGGATTCATGGTTATTTCCATACTCGTACATGACCATCCGCTCGATACAATTTAAAACGAGACTCGTCAGACCAGGCAACGAGTTTCCAGTTAATAACAGTTCAATGTCGGTGTTGTCAGGCGAGGCGTTAAGCTTTGTGTTGTGTAGTCATCAAGGGTACACGAGTGGACCTTCGAGTCTGAAAGCCCATATTGATGATGTTACGTTGAATGGTTCTCTCGCTGCCACTTGTTGATGGCCCAGTATTGAAATTTGCGGATAAGGTTGAAATTCTGTCACGGTTAATGATCTTCCTCAGTCGTCATTGATCCTGTTCTTCCACGATCTTTTTCCGGCCGCAATTTTGTTGGGAGATTTAATGTTTTACTGGACTCCCATATTCACGGTACTCTCATGAAATGGTCGTACGGAAAAATTCCCATTTCATCTGTACCTCGGAGATGCTATTCCCCATATTTCATGCGCCGATTATCATACAAAGGTTCAAACTGACATAAATCTTTGGCTACTGCTGCGGCAATGGCAGGTTATAATCTAACATCTGTGCCAGACACATATTGTCTGGCACAGATGTAGATATAGGCGTTAGCGACCGCAGTGCCGTATTCTGATTAGTTCCATATCTCTTTGCATAGGATTGCCTATACCAATTTTTTTGCTCTTCAGTGAAAAACTTAACCATTTTGTTTGAAACAACTTTTAAGAAAATTTAAAGACGTGTTAAATACTCAAATATAAAGTTTACCATTGAAAAATTTACCAACTAGATACTGAACCTTGCTGTTCTGTAAGCAAATTTTGAAACATATTATTCTTAGAATCATCTCATTAGTCTGAAATTTGAATGATCCTTGATTATAATTGTAATGAGTTCTAGTACATGAAGTTTGCAAAACAGTGGAAATATAAAATTCGATTACTTTGAAAATACCGTGAAAAAAATGCAATAATCGTGTAATCACGTGATTGCTAAGCAGTTGTCTTTCCATTACCTGTCCCAACTTAAATGCTTCATTGCATCATTTTTAGTAATGAAATTTTTGCTCCAAATATTTATATATTTATAGATATACATTCGAAATTGTATGATGGTGCCTCTTTGACACTTTATTATTCATAATTCTCATATACTTTTTCATTGCTCTTCCCCAATGCTCCCATTGGGGTAGAGCGTTTGTTATTGCACAAACGTTAAAGGTCATCGTTTGGAATGTCTCGAGATCTGGGAACCTCAAAATCTGTCCGATTTATTAAGTAGTATCAAGCCGATGACAAATTTTGTTTTTCTTCTGCAATACGTTCTTTTAGATGTTGTTTCGTGATGACCTTCGACACAGTGCCTTTCGATAGCCCCAGTAGTTGTGCCACTGTAGCTACCGTAGAGCCGAGATATAATATTGATATTTAAACTCTATGGTGGCTATCGATGCATCAACCAAACGGGGTCTCACTATCTGCCTGCTTTGGAACTCTGAGAAATCTCTCATTTTAGCCTCAATCGAAACGAAATTAAGTAGACAATGATGAACAATAAACTCGCATATACCCCTATACCTTTAGACTATAAGCAACAATGCAGAACCAAAAACAAAACAATGAATAGTAGTTATTTTTGACACTCCATGTATTCTTCCGTTTTAAGCGTAGGATTTGTGTAATATAATCTGTTACGCCCAATCTCTTAGATGTAGATTTATTAGAAAAGTAACACTCAAAATTATTCAGTGGTTCTAAATATCCTTGTGATCTGCCATTATTCTTAGATATTTTAACAGATAACATTATCTTTTCAAAATACCAATACACAATTATCGTCAATTTAATTTTGGAATTTTTATTTATCGCAGTAAATTATTAAGTTGAGTGTATAACAGTTACAGGCTATGTTCCTCAAGTCAATAAATTGAGGATAATGCAAGTTCAGGAAAAAAAAAGGATCAGAAACAAAACAAATGTGACTTATTTGTAAAGCCTATCTATTAAAAAAAGGTAGAGCAAAAATCATGTTATATGATATCATTATTAAAAATTACAATGTCTTGCTCCCTGGTGAAAATTATATAACTATTTACAAAAACCAATATTACATGCCTGTTATGATGGTTAATACATAGTATGTCTCCTAGACGTGCAGCACAGTCCGTACAACGCCTAGGAATGCAAAGTATCAAATTATCGATCTGATCTTGTGAATATTACACTACGCTTCAAACAATGTACTCCGAATTTTCGGTAGACATGTAGCAAGTAGTTGACGGACTGCAATGGATCAGCCAAGCATGTCTCACACATGCTCTGCTGAATTCAACTCCAGTGGGAATGCTGGCCAGTCCATATATGTGATATCCTTCGATCGAACGCATTTGTTTACAATACTCTCGCACTCATGTCGGACGTTGTCATTCATAATTAAGAATTCTACGCCCCGAAGCAAACGTTCATGTTGTTCCAGAATGACGTCCCGATAGATTTGGCCTGTCATGGTTCCAATTTAAACATGCAGGTCACTTCTGGAACTCAGAATAATTCCTCCTCGAACGAGCAATTGTCCACCACCGTATCGGTATCGTTCAATGATGTTCTTTTGGTGGTAACGGGTACCTGCCGCTCTCTATAAGAAAGCTCGGTGAGAATCAGACTGCAAGCTAAAGCATCACACAAGCCACCTTTGAGGTGTCCACAATGCCTTCTCTCTATTCCAGGATAACCGCAAGTGACAGTGAGTTGCAGTAAATGGAACCCATCTGACAGGCTTACGAACATATAGGCCAATCTACCGTAAGCGTCTGTACCCGGTCTGCCTTAAAATTGTCGTTCCAGTTGCTGAAGAGAGCTAACGAGACAGGTCTGATGCTGTGCTCCGTATATTTCTTTTGGCAGTAATTGCCAAATACCGGCCCTCATTTGGCATTGTAACTAGGGGCCATTATATTACCATCATCTTGGAATCGTTGCCATATCCTGGAGACGATAATCTGGGCAATTCGAAGTTCCTCAGATACTTCTAGCTTGGTACGCCCACATTCCAGACAGCCGATAATTCTACCTCGTAAAAAATCATCCAAATGTGTACTTTGTGTCATAACTATGCGGTTAATGCTCTGAAAGGCTTATAAAGAGCTTGCAAACAATTTTACTTCTTTGTCTGCCTTCCTTATAAAGCACTCTCTTACACTCTTGCCATTATGACGTTCTATCAGTGTCATCTTTTGGCTTCCTGCAACTTGCATATGATTTTTGAAGATATGTGTAGTCATTTTATGGGCGATATATGTATTTTAGAGTTCGATTTTCGTGTGACTCTGGATTATCTTTAGTTTATGGACGTCAGAGTTATAAGAAATTTGCAATTTGCCAAGTCTAATTGGTTAAGACTTCTGTCAGTTTTATTACGTTGAGTTTTGTTATAACAATATTTACTGTACATCTTGCGTCTATTTAAGTAAAGTTGTTTTCAGACTTGGATACCAAAGGGTCATTTCATTTTTGAATATTTTGTCAATTTTTTCAGGAGCCGAAATAAATTTAACAGATGATAATAATGGACCCACATTCGTAAATCTAGTTGAAAAACAAAACAGTTATAACATAGTTGGAAAAAATCTATAAATACCAGGTTGGTTTGGTTTGTCTGTTTTAGTGGCACAAGAGCCAAAAAAGGCCATACTGCGCCATACATTTGTTCAAACAGGAAGAAGAAAAGCGTATAAAAATTTAAAAAAAGCATAATTTAGAACAAACGATGCAAAAAATTCAATTAAATTCAATTAAGTCCTGGTATTTATGGACTGTAAAAAGACGATGATAATTGAAGCAATATAAAACAAGATTCAAATAAGGTGATAAATTCCAATTGCTTTTAAAAACTTAAAAATGTTTTTGGGTGGACTTTTTCCCAAAAGAGTTTGCACATCCAAGGATGAAGAGTTAAAAAATTGTAAACGATGGAGATTAAAATCGGGACATTCAATAAAAATATGACGTATAGTTAAAACAACCTGACATTTTGAGCACAAAGGTGTGCGATTGCCGAATAAAAGATATTTGTGGGTTAAGCGAGTGTGTCCAATGCGGAGTCTAGTCAATTTGACATCGAGCTCCCGCACTCAATGACAAGGCCAAACTGTAATGTCTGGTTTTATAAAATGGAATTTGTTGCTAGTCTGATGATCCCATGATTTCTACCACTGAGTATACAAATGACGTGTAAATGAATTCCTAGCATCGCAATATGGTGTTCCCCTCGTCAAAGGTAAAGTTGGTGTTCTTGCAGCGTTGTCCGCCTGCTCATTTCCTACGATTCCAACGGCCATAAATACCAGGTCTAACTTTTATTAAAAGGATCAAAGCTCCCCAAAAAACTTTTGGCGGGGGAAGAAAGGAAACAAATACGATAAAAAATTATAAACCCGAATGGAAAAGATAGCAATAGATTTATTAACACTATTGCTAAGACCTAAAGCAAATCTGCTTCCACTAGTAGTTAGACTCATTAAGGAGACAATAGACTCATTGGTTAAATTGAAAAGGGCATTGGAAGCTAATATCAGCCCAAAGGAGAGTGAAATTAAAATTATGGGTCTGAAGTCGGCAATGGGAAATGAAGTCCTGGTTCTGGATGAAACAGCAGAAATGTTATAAATTTAAAATATGAAATTAACAGTCTTAGAAATCTGCAAAATGTATGCATAGCTACAACTCTACAGATTAGAATGCATCAAATCGTTATTTATGATGTGAAAAAAGTTACAAGCCCAGGGAGAAGGAACCTGATTACCTCAATCAAATGAAATGAAGTAATGACATAGTAGGGGAGATGCAGTTCGACTCACTGGGTTATAAGTTTGGTGCCTTCAAATGTTCAAAATAATTAAAGACAAAGCAAGGCTACATTAATGTAGCTTCGGATCGAATCGATTAAGGGAATTTGTAGAACCTTGTGGATGTTTTAAATGTCTTAAATATGAAAATTTTCGATCCAAATGTATGCAAAAAGAAGAAAGCTGCTCCAATTGCTTGGAATCACATAGCTATAAAAATTGCACAACTCAAAATACAGAAACTGCAAAGAATATCGCAAAAGAACAGGGGCTAAGATTCGAGCGGACCATATTGTAACATGGGAACATCGCCTAGTATTGATTAGAATGAGATATCAGTTTATTAAACTGACGGATTATGAATATTAAAACTTTCAATGGTAATTTTTGAAGTTTTATTTAACAATCTAGGTCGGGATAAATTTGCGACAAAGGAACTTCCAAATTTGTTTGGGGACAATATTCCTGATGTTTATTTGTTACAGCAACCACATGCAATTAAAGGAAAAATAATAGGACTTTCCCGGGTATAAAGAATAATTGATTACCTTTACGGAAACCAGACTATTTCCGTATTGACAAGATTTACGAACGAAAATATAATAGCAGTCAATTTGTTTGTGGGAAGCAGCGAAATTACAGTGGCATCAGCATATTTCCCACCGACTAAGGAAAAAATCTGCAAAAAGCTTGAAAACTTGTTTGAACAACTCAAGACATGATCCATATTTCTAGGGGGTCCAAAAACTCCATTGTCTTCTATAGGGAAATGAATTTCCATTTACAAACCTCAGAATGAAGCCACCTGACTATTACATTTTAAAGAAAAACCTTGTTATTTGGAATAATACGAACTCATTGCCGACGTTTCAGTCTGTATGTAGAAAGAGCTGGATTGATGTCACCTTATCAACTAAGAACAATGGGCTGGAAACTAATACAAAGCACGCTAAGGGATCACGGATTTTTTGATTTTCTAATTAATATAGGTGAAAAAGTTTTTTCAGCAGAAAAGATTTAAACTGAGCATGAGGAAAATTTGACAAATTAGCACTTAAGTGGCTGAAAAATATTCAAGTATAAAAGAAAGAATGCAAAGGATAAAAACTAAGAAGGATTTAGAATTAAGGATAAAAAAATTTCAGGAATTCATCCAAGAACTTGGTCAAAGATCAAACAGTAAACAGACACATCGCCCCAGGGTCCCTTGGTGGAACACCGAGCTGGAGAAACAACGAAAAATGACAAGGGCATTACGTCATAGATGGCAAAAGTGTAAAAACGCTGGAGAGAGAATGAAGAGAAGACAAATTTATGAATCAATATACAGAGGAATGTTAAGAAAGAAAAGTAGAGAATGCTTTGAAGAGTTATGCAGCAAAATAACGAGAGTGAACCCTTTTGAGCTCCCATATATATTAAGAGGCAATAAAATGAAAAGGAAAGCATTATTGAATGCATTATTGATAAAAACTAAAAATACAAAAGAAACTATTGTGAAATGCCTTTTGAAAGAAGAACAGTCCCAACAAGAAAATAAAAAGCAGAATAAAATAAGTAAAAGTATTAAGTAATATAAAACAAAATAAAAATATAAAGTATTCACAATAAATGAAATAAGAACAACGATTAATGAAATGGCTAAAAAGAAAACACATGGATCGGACAACATCCCAATAGAGATGCTTATTGAAATTAACTGAAAGAATCCAATCATACTTTCAGAATTACACAACAAGTGCTTAGGATTAGGTGCGTTTCCTAATCAGTGGAAGGTAGAAAAATTTATTTTAATTCCTAAAATTAATAAAAGATCCTAAGTCCTATATTTGTTTGCTAACAACCACAAGTAAAGTCTTAGATAAAGTAATAGCTCAAAGAGTACAGCACTTATTAAAAGCACAAAATAGATTACATCATGATCAACATGTTTTAGATATAATTACTCCGGCACAGAGGTAGCGCGTCTTTCTCGTCATCTTAGCGTCCCGGTTAAGTCATGGTTTTTCTTCTGTATTCTTACTATCTGTGAGGTATGTGAATGTGCACACCTGTAAGAAGGGGCTGTGCAAGCGAATGTGATGAGGTATGTAGCTAAATCGTACTCTTGGCTGTAGTTGGAGTTACTTCAAAAACAAGAGACGCTCATTCGGCTTAAAATCGGTCGTCGGTCGTCATCTTAAGACGGTCGTCGGTGCACTTGTCCATGATAAGTGTCATTTGTATAAACAACCAGAGATATAATTACTCTTGTAAAACAGCACAAAATGCACTACGGATTAAAATAAAAGGTGCAATAATTTATTTAGCAATCAACAAAACGGCAATTATTTCTTTAGATGTAACAGCAGCATTTGATTCAGAAGGGAGGAAAAGTTTTTATATGCCCTTATAAAAATGAATTGCCCCTTGCAACCTTTTCGAAATGATGAAAGATTACTTACAGAAAAGATTCTGTATTTACCAAGATGAAAAGAATAATAAGGAATTTAGAATGGATAGAAGAGTGCCAAAAGGCTCATGCAGAGGGTCCTGATTCTGAAACTTGGTAATGAATTCTGCCTTTAAGATCAAACTTCCAGATAACTGCTTTATACTGGCATATGCCGATGATGTATTATTAATAGCCATGCGAAGAACAAAAGAATTAGAAACTAAAGGGAAACAAATAATTCAGAGGTTAATAAAATGGAGTAAGATTCATAAACTTAAAAGAAAAACAATTCAAATGCCGATAACATTTGGAGAGTAGTTAAAATTAACAGATCCGTCTAAAATTTAAATGAATAATAACAATATAAATGTTTCTAATCAGATTAAGTAGTAGAGAGTTATATGGGATAATAAATTAAAATTTACGTTGCATTTTTAAAAGGTCAAGAAATAAGTGAATGTATTAACGTATAAATTGGTGATAGTTTGAGATAAATTTTATAGAATTAGTAAATACCATCTTAGAAGAATCTACACTGAGGCTATTGAGCCATTTGTTCTTTTCGAGCACGGTACTGACATCGGCAAGCGTAAGTGTTGGTAGTAGCTCCGGCAGTAACACGAAAGAGATTCCAATACAACAAATATATTTTAATTGTAAAAACTGATAAATTAATTCAAGTAATAAACTTCTAACATTCTTGATATCGTCCTTTCTACAAAATTAAGCTTTTATTGCTACGTCAGAACTTAATTGAATACACTAATATATTCCATCCACAATCTAAAATATAGGGTAAGTAAATAGTAAATTTTTCACATCTGAGAGCTCTTAAATTCGTTCTACCATTCCACAAGAGATAAAATTTGAATTATAGATTGTAAATATCAAGCGTTTTATTTTTATTAAATAACAAAAATTTGCCAATAGATGGTAATGTAACACAAATTATATTCATTTACAAATACTGAACAAGTGAAACATCATTTACGTTACAGTGCATGGTTATTAGTATCTTTCTGGATAAACAGAAGGCGGATTCTTCACGAGTATTTGTTATTTCTTTGCACAACATGTCTATTTTCAAAGAAAAAGCGCTAGTGACAAAATCGTTTTACCAAGACTCTTAAAAGTCCGTTGCAGCTGTAAAATAATTCCGTCGTTCGAAGCGGATACGAAGAGGTCGAATATCACCATGCAGCGTACGCAAGAGGATAAAGAAATTTGACAATGCTGGGCAATTTAGCTTTCTTCTAGTTGGAGGACGAAAGCAAATTCCATCTTCTAGCGTCGAAAATATGGGGTTTACGGTCGTTGAATAGTAGTGTAAATATGCCACTTGTTCCTCTTGTATTGGATATGTTATACTCCACGGTACGGAAATTTTTATAGTGGATTTTACAACTTCACAATCAAGTCCGAGCATATTGCAGGACGGTCATTCAGTGGTTCGTAAAACTTTTGCACTTAAGTTCGTAGATGGAATGGTGGCTGAAGTTCCAGAGCCACGGAGCATTCTAGGGAGTGAAAAAGCTCACTTTTGTCTCAATGGGCAAGTGAACACCTAAAATTATCGAATTTGGGTAGCAGTAAAACCCTACACTATCCAATAATAGCCCTTGTATCCACGGAAAATAACAGAATGATGTGGTTTTAAAGCTACTTCTATCATTGGATCATATTTCTTTGAAGAAATAATTTCATCCAAAATCTACTTCTATTACGTCCCTGGACAGCGGTACGATTATATGTCGAGAGATTTTGTAATCTCACAACTTCAACAGTAAGGATACCTCCTGGACAATACCATCCTCATGTAGCCTGGCGCACATCCTAATATTGATTGTCGTGTAAATTGATAAAAAAAGGATTTCACAGATGCACGAGTCATCAGCCGTCATTTACCAATAGGATGTCTCCCCACTCCCAACAACTTTTCAAAGTTCAGTTTTCTGAAAGACAATATCTATCATCAAAAGCCAGCATCCGTACTTGATCTGGATAGCATTCAATGCCGTTCTCGATCTTCCTGTATACTTAGTTCTGTTAATCCGTAGAAAACATGGTCATGTGATTAAAGTAAGCATGAAGGGAGATATAAAGAGCAATTTTAATGATTTTTTTAAAAATATCATATAATGTTTATAAAACTTATTTTAAGCTTTTATATTTGTTACAAAGCCAACTATCAGTAGATATTTGTACTAACATTTTTTATGTAATTAATGTGAAGCGCATTCTTTAAAATATCTATAGTTCAAATTTTATCTTATTCAGACAAATAGGTCTAGAACCCAATGGAATGGAACATTAACTTCTTATTAACACTATATATCCGAAAAATAAAGGTTTATCACACCATTAACAAATATATATCTCCCTGAAGCAGCATCAAAGCGATGCTTTCGAATCAAATCGGGAGATATTGCAGAAATTGATTCTATATAGTTATGAAAATTCGAACAAAATCAAAAGTTCTATGAGCATCAAAATTTAAATAGACGGTGAACGATTTCAACAACGCTTTTTACCAAAGTATCAGCGTTTCCTGCTAAGTCTTCCTAAGCATAAACCATACACTTCATCATTTTTGTATAGAACAGATTAGATATCCTTTGTTCTGCGTTCTCATCAAGTACTGAAAATAGGTTTCACCGTCCGACATCTCGGATACTTTTTAAAAACAATTCATCTTTATATTGATGATGAATACAATGCGTAAATGCACTGCCAAGAGAGTCACTGCATGCCAAAGAGAGTCACTGTATCTAAAGAATTTCTGTCAACTAGATTAGAATTGATAGAAACTAGATTATAATTGTTGCGCATAACACATTTGTAAAAATATATGCATACTAAAAATTCTCAAGCTCTGAGGAAATCCCGCTTGAGATTATCTTCTAACATTAACACTATTTATACGCATATATAATTTTGGCTGCATGCATTTTCAATATCCAAACCAAGTACTTTATATTCATGTGGAAGAGTGTTGAGCAATTTTCCATTGCTAAAATCTTTATAAAATGTACTCTTGATGGAGCTTTTGATTGCACATCTTCAGTCATTTTTTAAAGTTATCATTGATTTATGTCCTGATAACCGATGTCAGGAATACAGTCGAGAATTATTATAAAATTCAAAGATGTTTTGGTTCCTGAAATAATGTCCTAAAGAACAGCTTGATCCATAATAATATCAAGCCTATACCGGATATTTTCCCTTAACAATAATCGTTATTTTGGATCTTCGGCAGATGTTATTGTGTTGATGGATCAAGTTTTCCAAGCAATTCAATAATACCAAGGAAACTCCTATTATGAGCACGTTCCTGTGTAATCTTCAAAATGGCATTTTTTTTTTTTGCTATTAGTGAATAAATCTTTCAAAAATATTATGCCAACCTTTGATTAAGTGCCTAATTAATTTTTCTATCTCTTCATCAGAAAATAATCTTTGTCCAATTCACAATAATTGAAAATGACTAGTTAATGCTTTAAGAAATTCTCGAGCGCAGGTAGTCTCGAATGAAAATTCGACCATTTATTAAAGCTGCAATTTGTAAGTGACCTTTATTGGCTGTCAGAAAGCTTGCAGTAGAAACAGATTAATGTATTTTTAGATACAAAGTTTAGTAGCCATAAGTGATCAACAGTTTTTGCATTTGACAGTTTCCTTTTGCAAAGAAAACTTGAAAAATATAATTTAGCTTCATTTTGGGGAAAATTTCTTGCTGTAATTGAAGGCCATTCGAGGAAATAATTCCAAATATTTTAACTTAATACTGTGTTTAAGTAACAGGATCACGACAATTCTAAATATTTGACTAGTTTCGAATTCTCAATCTCTCTGGCCTAAAAAGCCCCAATAACCAAATAATTTGATAAGTAGCCTTCTTAGTAAAATTTAAAAATTCCGCAACAACTTAATCCGCTTTCAGTTAACCAATTGATTGCTTGTCATAACTTCTATCACTGAATAGTCTCATTCAATCCAGGACTGTCACTTCCTTTTTATTTTTTTTATTTGCGTTTTTTGGGATAATTGTAGTTGAAATACTTTTTAAGGCACTTTTCTATTTCGGCATTCTTTGCTATTGGTACAAATCTTCTTTTACTGTCACTTAAATATTTTCTAGTGATGTC
>JAOUZG010016587.1:7979903-8018284 GCA_026289955.1 Argiope argentata | reverse complement strand
TATATATATATATATATATATATATATATATATATATATATATATATCCTCACGCGCTCTATTCACAAATCCTCGCTTCAGCACTTTCTCACACTCCAAGTGAAAGGATAAAAATCCTTAATGTTTACCACATTCTTTTAACGATACCTAATTTTCCCATTTCTAAGATTACACGTCAAAGAAATTCTTATCAAAATCTCACGGTAAAATAATCGTAGGTAATTTCGGCCTCTTTCGCTCTTGTATCGCGATATAAACGACGACGTCAAGTTTATAATAGTTTCTTGTAAATAAAATGTCAACAGGAGTGAAATAAATCGAAGTTAAAAATTCAAAGGGTCTTTTATACAGCCAATATATAAATATAATTGCGTTTAAATAGTAGAAAATATAATTGACCGTGGTAAACAATTCATTTTTTTTAAGAATTGAAATTATATTCAAATCCACGGAACATGCATACCTCCGCTAATTTCCTCCCAAAAGAGTAGACACGCTACTCGTTTCCGAGGTTGATTTTCCCAGATTAGAAAAGTCAAATTCTTTAGAGGGCCATGAACATTTCGTTTCATATTTATTTTTTGGAAATCTCAACCACACAGTATAATCACTTTTGTATACTTATAGTGAATTGGGTATACATTTTTCGGCACATTGTTTATATAATTATTATGATTAATTTTGTAATTGTAATTTTGTAATTAATTTTTTGAAGCAGAAACGAAGAGTCGTGTCTGAAATCAAGGAGGACATGTTGCAATTTTTAAGTTCGTTTTATTCCATCTAGAAAGGCACGCACTAGGTACAAGCAACATGAAAAGACGAAGGTTACAAACTCATAAAGAGAGTCAAAAGGTTAGAAATCATTTATCTCTGGTCTTATATATCATGAGATTCTCATAAATCTGACACGAGTTGAACGTTGACAGGAATTCTCACACATACTGGCCATGCCAAGAGAAATTCATAAGTCCTTTATAAGAATCTGCATACATAATTAATCTCTATCCCTTCACTCGGCACGTGAACTGATGGCGCAGTATCTTTAAAGAGTTTCAATTAATTTATTAAATAGAAAAAGTGGAACACACACACACACTCGCACGCACGCATTATTATATATAGCTTTCACATAAAATTACCTGCAGAATTTTTTTTACATAATTTATTGACAAAAATGTTAAAATATAAAATGTCAAATTAATAACCATGAAATAAAAGTACAACTATGAGGTTCAGTCGAGGCTAAACCACTTTACCTTCGTATTTCCGGCCCCAAAAATAAAATTATCCCTAAAAAGATACATTTTTTTTCTCTTCTTTCTTTCCCTTTTTTTTTTACTTATCAATGCAAGCAAAGGAGATTTTTAAAAGTTATGTCAACAAAAGAGATATTTTTCTGCATACATACATATTACATACTATTATACGAGAAACTTTATTGAATCTTCGAATTCATTAATGAAAATGAATCAGCAAAAAGCACCACTTCCTTCATGATCAGCACTTTTCATTGAAAGATGAGACAAAATAAAGAAAATTTATTCCTATACTAGGACAAGTCCGAAAATTTTATTTTATTTTCAGGGGGAAAAACATCTTTAAGGTCCTTATATAAGAAGCATAAAAAAATAAGCAGTTTTTAATCATTTTTTAATGCCGCTACGCACCCTATACTAAATAAAAACTCACTTTTTGTGTAATGCATTATAAAGTCGGATACCATTGGCAGCTCCACAGATTTCAATCAAATCAGTGCGAGTGAGATTAAGGATATCAGCTCCTGTGAAGAAAGTTAGAATGAAGCAAAATTTACAAGGACTTACAAATAAAGAGAAAATTTAAGGAACAAAACTTGCCAGAGAAGCTTGAAAATTCTTTTACATAACTCCCAAACATGTTTTTTTGTAACCAGGCAGTACACTGAGAAGGAGTAAAATCATGCGATATAGCTGCAGTCTAAAAGAAATTCATTATAGCTAAACAAAAATAATTCTGAACACAGGTTCATACAATAAAATTTCAAAAATGTAATGTATAAAAAAATAAAGAATACAATAATCATTTATCAATAATCCTTACATGATTAAATAACACTAAATAAAACATATACCTTAAAAACCAATTTTTAATGGATTTGGATTCAAATGTTATTTGCAGGAATAGTACTCAAAAATAAAACTTTTGTAGATTTAGACAAATTAAATTACAAAGCTCAAATAATCTTGAAATAAATTCTATTGCATTTGTAAAGTAAATGCTAAATGTGAGGCGAAATTTATTTTATTATGTTTGATATTTTGCGCAGTAATATTCTGAATGCAAAAAGAATGCTTAATTTATTAATGAAGATGGAAATTTGACAGTGCGTTCCACTCCATAATCTTTTGTTTAGCTTTAACAAATGCTGATTAGTCCTTTTCGGCGTGAATACTGTTGCTTTGCGATCATGTAAGGCCCTTTTTATTCAATATTTTAATCATTATTTATATACTTATGCATATATACATTGTAAACTAAAAACAAACAAAAAAATATGTCAAGAAAGGTTTATAAGAGGGCTTGTGAAAAGAAACTGGAAAAGTTTTGGAATAAAAATATCAAAATAAAACATTGCAAAAATAAAAAAAAAATTATTAAACGGGAAGAAAGATAAAGAGCTATTTTTTAAACTCAATGCCAATTATTTATGAGTCAAATTTAAGTGTCATCATCTTTCGAAATGGGCATTTATTTCCATCTTCGAATAGGGTGAGGTACATTTTAATCTTGGTGAAATAAAATAAGTTCCTTGGTTCATTCTCCAGCATATTATATAATTGTTGGCAAATCGAAATATCATTTGATAGACAATTGTAAAAAACAAATAGGCTTGCTTGCAAGTAATATTGTAATGTAGTTTTATTCACAAGATTTATTTCAAAAATCATGTGATGATTCTACACAAATAGAATTTCTGAAACAAAAATTCTTCAAGCAATTATTATGTGCTTCAATTTAATGTAAAAAAAGAATCGACCTTTTTGTTTCGAGTTGAATAAGGCAAGGTGAAATACAGAATGCACAGTAAAGATCCATAATTCCATGGTCTCTCATAACATTAAGATTCAAAAAGAAATATTGGTCTATGTACTGACCCGTTCATTAGGCGTGATAGCAATTGTGAATCACATTTTTGATTGTTTTTATAATAGTTAACAACAATTGAATTGAACTTGGAGAAATTTTGCAGGATTACGATAAATTAAAAAAATGTGTAATGATTCTTTCGCAGAGAAATATCAGTCATTCATTACTGCTACAACAATAAGAAATGTTATAATTTTTTGGACATGGCAATCATCTATCTATAATAACGGGACCATAATTATATCAATTGTGATGCAAGATTTCCGAGATTCAAACAGGAAAATTCAAAAGTATAAATAACAATCGCAAATCTGCAAGCATAATCATGAAAAAAAAAAGTATTTTGTTCTCGAGTCGCTTAATTTCCGGAATAATAATAATAATAATAAAATGACTTGTTTGAAGATAACTATAAAACAAGTAATATATCAAAAAGTTTTTTTTTTCAATCAATTCCTACTTAGGCCAAGAAACAAAAATTGTAGACACTTTTTATTAAATAATTACAATTAATATAAATAATGTATCAAAAAATTATGCCAGACCAAAACAAAATCAAGTCCGTATCCGTTGAAAATAAATCAGAATACAATTGGTGTTGAATTTTCAATGCCAATTGATGCAATGAAAATGCGTGAATTTTTTTCGCCAGCTGGGGAACGCAATAAAGATTAGAAATTTTTAATTCCTTTATTCTGTTTTATTTTAATTCGAAAGTTCTTCAAAATGAGTCCAAAAAAATCGAATAATTAATAATGTTTAGTTTTAAATTAATCAAAAATTTAGAAAATAAATAGAATCGTTTGAAATAATCGGTCGGAAACATGTTAAGCTTAACCTCATTAGCGTAAGGAAAAAATAAATCGATGTCCTACTTATTTGGCGAAATGACGATTTTTGGCGGAAAAGTTAGTTTTTAATTAACTAATAAAAAAATCAGTGAATTAATATTTGGAAAAACTGTATTAACATTAAGTGCCATCCACTACAAATTAAAACACACACACACACACACACGCACGCACACACACACACACCATTTTATATATATGTAATAAATTCCATTTATTTGCGCTTTTACAATTAATTCTTTATCTTCTAACGTAAATTGAAAGATAAAAACGTGCTTACTTTAAATTCAGCGTCGTAAGGATTTTTTTTTGCCTTTAATCTATCTAAAATTGTTTATTTTAACTGCATTAAATTAATAGCAACTCTTTAGTTTATTAAAAAAAATCCTTTTTCATATATATATATATATATATATATATATATATATATATTTGTAAGAGTTATTAGCAATTTTTAAACGTTAAAATAAAATAAATACGCTTCAAAATTAAAATATACTGATTTGAATTAGATTTCAAGATATATTATTTCATATACAGCATCATTCTTCGTATTATAAAAATTCTTTAATTCATTCTATCACTTTGAGTTTGAAAAATTAACTAATAAATCTGTAGATCTATTATACGTTTGAAAGAAGCGCGAGTTTTATAAAATGACAACAAATGTAAATTGGCCTAAATGTTTTTTTTATCATACGATAGCATACTGCAGAGTGATGGTAACAGAATTTAAAAATAAACTCACTTTGTCAAAATAATTTTCAACGCATTCTCGAATATCAGTAGTAGATGTAGCTGGTGTTCCTTCGTAACTGCACGAAAGAGCAAATATTTATAACATGAGATTAACAATTTCATTTCATTTATATCAACAATATTGAAAATAATATTTATCAAAAATTTCTTTCAACAAACCATTCTTTCTTCGGAGAATCCAATAAACATTCCAAAGGGGGGCTGTAAGGAGAACATCCACTTGAAAGGGGTGAGCTAGGCGTTGGTGAAGTTCCAGCAGATGCATAGTTAGAATTATTTGAATGAACTAAAGCCCAAGAATCTGAAGGGCATAGCTGTATTATAAAGAAGAATAAATATGCATAAAAAGAAATCAATTAAATTTGTATTAGCAAGAATGTATGAGGAAATATTGCTGTGACAACTATTTTTAGAATAATAATGGATTTCAGTCTATTAAAATAAATTAATTTAATATGAATTTACTCTCTGTATGATATTTTTTTTATTGTTTACATACATCATATACACGAACACACATTTTAACCCCATCCCGCATGTCAGTAGTCAACATTTTCCAATTAGGAATTTAACGATATTATCGAAGGTATAAATGGCATAGTAAAAAAGAAAAAAAAATTGCGTAGCTTTAAAAAAAGGTATATTGTGATTTCTTTTTCTCGCACTGATTCGCAAAAAAAATTAGAATATAAGCAACGCCTTCGTTTTAAAATGGAAAATAGCGAACTCCATCTATTCCCTAGCACATTTCAAGAAAAGAGAATGATAATATGTAATTTCTACACTCTTTCAAATGTTTTGGCGATTCAATGACAGTCATTTTGAATCAAGGAAAATGTCAAGGTTCTTGAAAAAGATGTCGAAGTATTCTAACGTCACTATACTGCAAGAAAATTAGTACTACTTTGTATGCTGAATCCTCTCTTCAATTATGTTCATTAAGTGAAACCGCTTCACAAAAAATTCATATTATGAAGACTGAAAAGGCTGCTCTACTGCATTCCAAAACAAATATTGCCATTCCATAACCTATTTCATATATGGATGAATATCAGGCAACATCAGTGGTTCGCACTACCGCACACTCTGCCAAGGGAGGGTAACATCATTATAAACTTCGAAATAGTTTCATTTAGTATTGCTAGTACTGATTGTACTTCGTAATTTCTGAAAAACGAATTTGTCATTTTGCTTGAATCATTTCAATTTATCCCTATCTATATATATATCGGGTCTTTTTTTAACTATTATTTTTCGACTAAATGGAATTGTCTGAGAATATTTGTATAGATATAACAGCTGAGAATTGGCATCGAATTTCGAAAATGAAATAGTAGTAGCTTTCATTAGATGCCTCTTAAAATCTATGGGTGATATCAACGAATGGGTGAAAGAATTTGGAAATTCAACGAATACTAAATTGAGCAGTTGGATATCATGTCCTTTAGAAAAAGTATTTGCTTGCCGATTAGTTGAATTCAAAAATTAATTTTTGCTTAAATTTTTTAAAAAAGAAATATTTTACACCTCATGGTGGACTCTTATAAAGTGCTTTTTATTGGCTTTATTAAAAAAAAATGTATGCTAACACATCCCATTCAATAAGGTGCCATTTACCAAAAATAAGAAATGAATTGCAGAAAATGCTGAATGCCTTGCCTCTGTTATGCTAAAAACAAAGCTAAATGCTAGACGCTGGAGAAAGGAAAATGATTTACTAAGAATAAGTTGAAATTAATTTATGATTAAAAATTTATGGTTTTTAGAAAATAAGTCTATTAAATTCATATTTGCAATTAATTCAGTCCATTTATCTTAAAAAAAAATTATTTAAGTAATTTTATCTGTATAATAAAAATTACTTCTAAAAAATGACAAATTTTCGGTAAATTATTAATAAAATGAATGATATTTGCATTTCAAATTAATGGTAATTTTCCTTGTCATAATGAATTAGTATGCAAAGTTTTATTGAAATCTGTCAAGGCGTTTAGGAGAAGATGTGGAAACAGAGATACATGAACACGAATTCCATTTATATTAAGATAACATTTTATAAATTTGCGACACAGTAAAATACTTTCTTGTTTAAGTAATAAGAAAATATTCTAATTATTATCGAACGGAAAATTCTGATGAGAAATAGAGACAGCAAGCAACAATGTATATGTTACTAAGATATAAAGCATACATTGCAAACGTTTACTTGAATTCATTGTTTAATGCGATCTAGTTATAAAACGAATGCAATCCAAATTGCGCTGAAAATTTAAGCGATAGCAAGCACGACGTCACCAGAGGATCAAACCAATTATATTGCTCGATTTTTCCATACATGAAATAGGGTAGGGAATAGGAATGTACTTACAGAATTGTATTTATTCACATGAATTTCTAAAATAGTTATGAGTTAGACCACAGTCAATGGGGTTCGAAGTAATCAGCAAGGTATAGGTTGATTCCTGTCACACCAACAGCAAGTCTCACAATAAACACTTAACAGCCGTAAATGATACAAAGAATACACAGTCGTATATATATCGTAGGAATTGAGGAGTTCTCTGATTTGCTTCAAATGAAATGGTCTAAAGTATCCTAATATCAGGGGACGTTTCGTGATGGTGAAATTCTTTCTGATGATAAAGTTATGAAGTAATTTTGGATGAAAATCTTGACAGCGATTTTGAATTAGAACAGCTTTTGTAATTCAACCAAACATAAACGCACCAAATTGTAATAAGGTATTTAACTTTTTCTTCTTTCTAAAATAAGTTCAATTTATAAATTGAAACTCTTATTTTTTCAGATTATTAATTAATAATTATGTTATAATAATATTTAACCATTAATTAATTAATTAATAAACTATTAATTAATTAGTAATGGTAGTTTGAATTTTTATTTCCAAGTAATTTAGACATAATTAATAAGAATTTTATTTGTAGAGCGGAAAACAAAAAGGAAAGGTTTGGTGGCAATTCCTGTAGCCTTGTACAAACATATTAGATTTATATAAGAAATAGTTGTATTTTACATATTTCATATTACCAAAAAAAAAAAAATTAAATTACAAGATTTATGTCAGAAATCCAAACTATGCAACCAATGATAAAAGTGACGTTCATATGAACTTATACTTTATCTATACTACCTTGAGTACTTAAGATAGTCAAAGGTAAGTTACTCATTCGAGGCAGCATTTCATGCAATTTAAGTATTACTAAAATTTTCTAAGAAAAGTGCCGTCTGTGAGATATCAGCAGAGAAAAAGGAATAAATGCTCAAGATTTCCCCACTTCCCATCACCAGCACAAGCAGAAGATTGGGACAAAATTCAAATAAATATTTTCGCATGTAAATAATAATTTCAAATTTTTTTAAATTGTTTCCATCTTCCAAGAATTAATCAGAAATAAAATTCCTTTTATCTTTGGTTCATAAGGGGTCTGATATAATATTCATATTATAATAATGTTACGAAAGAATTTTAATAGTTTTACCAAACAATTTTGACATTTCTAGCATAACAGCTAATATTAAATTCTATATATATGCAATGATATTTTAAACTAAAATTTCAATCCAAATTAATTTCCTAACTTTCAATCTAATTTAGCCCCTAGTAACTTCATTCTAAAAATATTCTTTTATTTCATGATCCATTCCATTTGTTCTAGTTAATTGATTCAACAGATTCTTTGTAAAATTGCTGAATCGGCTAAAAGTCGACAGGCTCCTACGCTCCGAGTGAAATGATGAAAATTGCTGATCTAAACGACATACTTTTATAAGATCCCCTTGCCTGATTAAGCCTGTGTCGAGGAAATCCCCATTGAAATCTCATTGTATATAAGCACTACGGAAGAATATTTTCTCTATTAAAATCTAATGGTATTTAAGACGAGGGATAATGATTTCTCTCCCTTTTTTACGCTTTTGCTTTGTGCCGCACTGTGAGCGGACGTGCCTTGTCCATGCTCTAGTATGTAAATAGTAATCTCCGGGGTTGAAATAAAACGAACTTAATTCTTCAAGGTGTCATATATGTCTTCAAAACCACATGCCATTTTCAAAAAATAATAATGTTACATGTATACACTCCAAATTCTACAGGAATAAATAATAACTTACGTCTCTGAAGATAGTATAGTCATACTGAGGATGATATTTTTCTTTATCATGCTGTAAACGTCTAGACATTTTTTCTCTATCAGTCTTATGCTTTCGGTCCGCTCCTTTGGGCTACAAATACATGGAAAAAATTTAATCTGTCAAGTGATTTTTTAAATTCATACAAAGATAATAACAACAAAAAGAAAGAAAATGAAAACATACCTTAAAAACTTTAACTTGGCATGATGCAGAATGAAGTTTTTCAGATGGGTTATTGAGAAAATACGTATCTATTACGATACGAAATGGCACACCTTTTTCACCACCGTGTTTTTTTGCAGTAAACTCAGTGCTTATACAATTCACCTTTGATAAAGAATTAGTTAAAAGTTAGAATGATTATACTTGCACGTATATGTATAAGGATAGCATAGAACTTTTCCCATGCAAATGACTTTAATTTATTACACTCACTTTCAAAAATACTCCAATATCGTGAGTAGGATCCCACACAAATTCACATTCATTGATGTTTGTGGTGTTATTTACTGCTTCTAGCAAACCATAAGAAAGTGGTACATCTGAAAGTTAAAACAATTTTTTTTGGTCCACCTTATTTTTTATACTATATCAATCCTCAAAAATTATTTCGATACAGATATAATACATGCTTGGAACAAAAAAAAAAGCAAAACTTTATAAATAATGAATTCGACCAAATATCGAGAATTAAATAAATATAAGTAAGTAAAGAACAAAATGATTAAATTTATAGTGAAGTAAAATGTAACAAGATAAGGATTAAAAGTAAAGACAGATAGATATATACGAACTCACTAAGTAAAATAAAAATCATAAAAGGAAAAACTTTAGTGAAATAAAGAAAATAAATGGAAAAGTTCTAATAGATAGATGTTTGGACAAATACAGGATTATTAAAATCGAAGCAGGGTAGGATTTTAGATTTTTACACTCTAGGTCAAAGCATAGAATTCTCTTGCCCCTCTTCAAAATGCTTATTTATAATTTGAATTAGTTTATTTTTGAGAGATAATATAATTGTTAAGATCCTTTTAAATCAGGTGTCATTCTCAATAAAATATAAGTTAAAACTTATAATGTAAGACCTGAATGTGGACTTTCACTGTTTGAGATATGGAATATCATTATTAACATTCAATCATTATTGAGTACTTTTGGCATCTATGACACTTACTAGCTCGAGCAATTTCTCCCCCCCCCATCCGAAGAAAGTGGGGATCCTAATCTAAAGCTTGGGTAGCTTATACTGAAATCCAACATTTATTAACCAAAATGCTCGTAAAATCTCTGATTTAAGTTAAATTCTGATTCGTGAAATTTATGATTAAATATAAAAGCCGGTAAAGAAAATCGAAAAAAGTAATTTCTTTTGTCATAGAATTTGTTCCTGAAAATAGCACTTCAGATGGCACAGTACAACAGCATTTAAATGAAAAAAAAATGTTTAACAGCCCACATATTTGAGCTCATGGTAACAAATAATGAAATGGAAGGTTTTCCATAAAAAACTACAGTCTGGTATAGCTTCAATAAGGAGTTATTCAGTTAATTTTTCTCCGAAGAAGACACAAAGATTTTCTCCGAGAAAGAAAGATACAGTTTCGGTCACTCGTGAGCATTATGAACCATTGTTACATTACAGATTTGAAAATATGAAAGGTAGTAAATAAAGTTACCTTTATGCAAGATTGAGACAACTGCATTTTGTTGCGTCTGCGAAAATACTGCAATGTCTAACATTGAGAAAAATAACGTTTTCTGTTCGTCCTTTCCACAAGTAAGACCTCTGTATCTCCCGAGTTGACATCACATGACTTGTAAGTAAATAGAATTTTGAAATCAAGTATGCCACAATCAAATTCTGAAATTAATTCTGCATTATGATGTCATTTGATTATCCAAGACGCCATTCAAAAATGTGTGTCGTCAATCCGGCGACTGAAATAATGGGCAATACATCGAGAGCTCGCAAATTGATAGTTAATAACACACGTTAATCCACATAAAACATCGCCAAAAAAGAGCAGCTCCCACTTTTTGTAAAAATATAAATTCTACTGTCTATAAAATCTGAACATACGGAGAAAACTGCCATTTCAGTCAGCACACACGGGTAGTTTCCATCAGTTCAGTATAAACATCCTTTTACCTTTATTAGTTATTGGATTATTGATTTTTTTCTCTGATCTTTGGTCCATAATTTTACGTTACGTACGTACATCACATATTCATATATTGCACCTTCTTATACTACACTAATACACTAAATGAAATTAATTAAATATACTAATAACACCAACAAATTTTAATCGTTGCAATAGACTTTATAAATTAACAGTGATAACTTGTTTAATTTGCTGAGTTTAATTGACAGAAACTATAATTTTGCTAGTGTTTATAATATTGCTATCACAAAACAAAGTAAGAGAAAGCTACTTTTTTTTGTAGCAAGAAGAATTTTATGAAATGAAATCATTTCATTTACCAGCCTATTATTTTATATTGAGGAAACATAACACATTAATAAATAAAATGAATATTATGAAATAAAATACGTAAATCTGTATAATAAATTCTAAAATTCAGAGCTTTTCTCAGAATTTCTATATTATCATGTGCACTGACAATGCTTTTTTTTATTGGAGCATTGTCCACATAAAATTTGATTTGGAAATTTCTGGATACTAAACAAACAGTACTATGGTGAATTTTTAGACAAGTTGATGATTAAAACTGATATTAAATCCACATAGATTTCTGCATTATAAAAATTTTATACAAAGACCTATTTCAACAAACAGTTAAAAACTCATTTTATTATAAAACTGGTCTATAAATCGCGCTTTTGAAGGGAAAAAAATTCTGTACAGCACAGCAATTTGCAATAAGTTTCTGCTGGTTTAAAATTATATTTGCTTGTTTATTTCTGGCTACTTAAAGCAAAATACTATATTAATTTACAATTTTCAAAATTTTATTTCGAATTCATAGAAATTATTTTAGATATCTACTATTTACGTTAATTTAAATTGCAAGTAAAATTGTTATCTGAAAGTTTTCAAAAGCAGGAACATCCTGCATTAGAAAACATACCGATTTCAAGAATTCGTTCACCACACCTTTGAGCTTGCCACTCCTTAATTTGTTCTCTTTCCATATATTGTAATCGTCTTTCTTGGAAGCCAATATGAATAACACTCTAAAAGAAATGAAAAAATTTAAATATGGAAAGGGAGAAGGGGGAGAGGGAGAATAGAACCTAGAAACATAAAATCACACCCAATAAAAATAAAGAAATTCTCGAGTTATCAAATTATAAAAGTGAATATTAGATATTATTAAAATTTAAAATAAAACAATAAAAAATTACAATTGAAATGCTGTAAAAATAGGACTGGACTAATAACTAATTTGAAAAATTCAAAGAGCTAGCAGAGAAAGAAATTTTTCAGAAACATCTGGTGTATATGGTCAACCCAGTTTAGTTAATACTAATGAACAACATGGAATACTTAATTAATACTTAATAAAGTTTCTCATCAAAACACAAATAAACTTAATAGAAAAGAGCCGGTCTTTTCTATTAAGGAGCCTGGGTGCAGAAAAACATTTAGGGCCTTAATTTTTTTTTGTAAAATTAAAAAAAAAACAATTGCAAACACGGACGTATATTACTAACGGATGTTTTATTAATGCGTGATTTTGTTTTTCTGAATATATTAATTACTTCAGAAAAAGATACAATATTTTTTTTTCTTTTTCGATGCTTAATACAACAAATGCATTTAAGAGTTCTGCACCCAAGCATGAACAAATAATTTATTAATGAATTTTAATTTGCCAAGATAGCGCTCAGCACTTTATATAGTAACTACAATGTAAAGAAAAGTTTAAACACAATTAATGTATTTAGAAATAATTCATAACAGTAGCAGGAGTTGGAATTTAGTTCGACTGCCTCTTCTTTTAGTACACAAAACTGTTTTCGCCAATCATGCCAATAACTTGACATTTTGAGAGAGAAAAAAATCTTTTGGGTAGGTTTATAAATGGTGATTAATAATTTTTTTTCATTCAAATGTTAATTTAACCAAATTTACAGTGTTGATTAACGCTAAAACTAGCCTCAGTTGCGACTCAATCTAAAAACGACAAGTTAACGAATTATAATATCATCAAAATATCATTCCAATACCATAAATCAAGTATATAGTGGGGTAAAGAAACATTTTTAAATAAGTACGTAGAATATAAAAACAAGGAAAATCATAAACTTTATAAGAAATACAAAAAAGGTAGTACAATTAGAATCAAAATCCATTATAATCTCGTTGCACAGGAATTATTCTTCAGAATTGAAAGAACTTCCCTAATTGATGACACTATATACTCGAAATTTCGAACCATCAGAAATGCAAATATAAATCTTCAGCAGCCTAGTGCATGGGCAAGAAGTACAACGTATGACCTCTGTTTAAGACTATCAGGAAATGTTTGATTTTCATTAGTATCAACGACGTCTTATGAAAAATATGAGAGCGAATCATCAAGTTCGATAAATTACCGATTAATTAAAAAATTTCCAGTTTTATAATAAACTTTTTTATTTATTTATTCTATTTAATGATTGTTAGTGTGATTTTTTAAAACTGAAAATAACAGTTAGTGATATTCTTTGAAAAGTTTTGCTCTTTGGAGATATTTATGTTTATTCAAATTTAGATATTCTTAAAATTATAAGTCAGGAGCTCAAATAAGAATCAACAGAATAAAATTATGTGTGTGGGGGGAGGGCAGTCAGTAAAAAAATGCTTTTTTTCCTTCAGATTATTGAACATTTATAAGTAATATTTATAAAAAACGCCAGGATTTTAAAAAACCCTTGAAAATTCAGCACAATAAAAAAATTCTTTATTACTTTTTTTTATCAATAATTATCCAGTTTATTTAATTGCAAGTGCTAAACTCTGTAATTTTTCTGCAATGAAAAAATTGATAGAATCATTTTCTCAATATTTCTAGATTTAAATTTTTCTGCATGTGTTTTTTAAAATAATAATAATAATAACCTGTGGCACAGGTATATATTTGTAAAAAAATACCTTGTGCATTGTCCCTACATATGTTTAGTGGAAGGAAAAAAGGATTGAGAAAAAGAGGTAATTTAAAAGGTTTCTATGCCTCTGAGAAGAAAATCACACTCTCAGTAAAGGGGAACTATATGAAGTTTTCTGTAAGAATGTTTTTCTACGTTTGTCCAAGATATTGAAACATTTTTAAAAGGCAGATTTGGGCAGTTAAGCCCAAAATTGAATTGATACATAGAAGAATTGAGAATACCTCGTTTCCCAAATACAAGTCTCCATTAATATCACTATATGAAATATACATAGTTATATTCTTTGGCTTAGGGGAAAATGGGTAAATTAATTCATTATAAATATAGTATAGCTACACATGGGAGATGAAACCAGCTACCAAAAATATTCTTATTTGGAATAGTGATTCAACATAATTTTCATATATTTCCAAAATAAGAATAAGAAGTTTGAGTGTGCCTATAAAATAAAATAGAATGCTATTTACAATCCGATACACATAATATTGCTGAAAGTATATATTTATATTCAAAATTAAGCAAATGTTCTCTCTGAAATATTTTAGCACATTTTTACTAAAATTCAAAACTAATATTATTAATTTTCATAAAAAAATTATCAGAATATGCAGTATGAAAGAAAATAAACAATGGCTGTAGCAGTTCTTTTCTGCAGCAAATATTCTCAATCCGATTTTGTTAATTGAAATGACTCTGTATATCAAATCAATCATTCTAAAAGATTTTTTTTTGTCATTATTTAAGAAAAGAATATTACTTTCACTAAAAATAAATCTATGTGTATGGTTAAATATTCAACTGACAAAATAAATATGTAAGACAGTCTTAAAATTCAACAGAAAAATTACTTTAAAAAGGGCATTTTTTTCGCAGGGGAACATTGAATTCTTCCTAATTTTCACTTCATATGGTTGCCCTGTAAGAAAAATTGCATATGTTAGAATGTAGCAGACAGGACTATAAAAACAACAGATTAGTTTTTTGTAAAAATCAAAATTATGTCATTACATAATTGTTTTCTGATAAAGAACTTAGATCTGATATCTGCAAAAATGACAGAAATTGAATTTCATTACAATGCTACTCAAAAAATACATCAAAGCAACTACAGTGATACAATTACTTACTTTATTCTGTTTACATAACAGTGAAGCTTTAACCCTGAAAAGTATTTTAAACACATATTCTGGGGGAGAGGGGAACTACTAGTAGAATTAATTAAACCAACAGAAGAAATTTCCCAAGGCCATTTACTACAGGCTACATTAATCACCAAAACCAATGATGTCATTATCTTTGCAGAGAAAAATACTACCAATAAATCTAACAATTAGACAATAGCATCAATCATAGACATTTAAGCCCCAATTTTAAATTCAAATATAAAATAAATTGAAAATAGATATTAACTGAAAAAGTACTTCCAGGTAGTATTCAGCCAATATTGATAAATTCCCTTCAAAAGTAACGAAATTACAAAAAATATATAATTCTTAAGCATCCAAATTCATTTTCAAAGGCATGGCTATTAAAAGTTTAATGGCATAAATGTTAATTATGCGAAGAAAAATAAAAACTACGATTAAAGAAAAGAATGACATATATGTTTTTGAAAAGTTATGATCTATTATAGCTAGCTTACTTATAGTAAAATAATAATAAAAGATTAAAAAAATCAAAGATAAAATCTATATTTTGTTTGCATTAGACTTCCATGCTTAGAAATCAAGCATGATTTTTTAAAGTAAAAAAATAATATTGCATACCACTTCAAAGTATTCAATTATTGCCTATCTCAGAAGTATCTACACTTCACATTTTTGGACTCGGTAAGAGTTTTCAAGCAAGTAAAAGCGAAAGAAACCGATCTAGGATGTCCATTCAAATTCATAGGATAGTTTATTAAAAACGTTAAGCATTACAACGAGTTATAATTTAATCAAAAGAACAAGTTTATATGAATTACATAAATATTTCATAAATGATCGAGCTTTCCTAAAAAATACTTTGTCAAATGTCAGATATACTTTCAAATTTATGCAACTGAATTGAAAATATTAATTACAAGGATAGGAAAAAAGTTATTTAACATCCCTTCATCACGTGGTGTAGTATTTATAATAATACTTGAAAAAATATCATTCACAAAAAAAAAGAAAAAAAAAAAAAAGAAGTTTTGCCAATAATTTAAAACTGCACAGTAAAAATTTTGAGTAATTATGACACTTTTTTTAATTATTTAAAAACTTTTCTTCTAAAAAACGTAAAAATTTGTATTTACATTTTTTTACCGGACTACACCTTAAAAGAACATAAAATCTGATAAATTGCTGTTTTTTTAATTATTATAAAAGCATAATCATTTTTTTACAAAACGCTTAGCCCTTCAAATAAAAGAATATATATACTAAAAATAAAGTTTGTTAGAGAATCATTGCTCTAATTTAATAATTAAATTAGAATTTGATATTTTGGTAACCATATTAAACTTCATCATAAACATATTGGTAAAAATTGTAATGAAGTAGTCTGGGAATAAGATTTTAAACAGAATAGTCATAAATATGAGCTTTTATATGAAAAAAGATAGTAAAAGCATTGTAAACAACAGATAATTAAAAGTAATTCCCTAAAAGAAAAATTAATTATAAAAGTAATGAACTTATAATTATGTTCTCATTTTAAACTAAATGTTACTTATGAAATATGTCGGATCATATATAACATTTTGAGGCTCTTAGGCACTAAAATTTGTATTTAATAACTAACCACTCCACTATAGCAAACTTGCGTATTATAATGCATACATAAAACGACATCATCTAAATAGGAGGAAATTATTTTACACCTGAACGCATTTATTAAAATAAATACTTAAAAAGGGGTTTACAACTTAAGTTACGGATTTGAGCAAAATTTATTTCAATTCTAAGTTGAAAGCATATATTAAATATAATCTCTATATGGAATTCAATATGTAAAAATATAAATAGAAAAAACTGCACATGGCATATTTTATCATGAAAGAAGGTTATGGCATACTTTTATTTTTTAAATACAATTTCAGTGTATATCAATTAATGTATCATTATATAGATATTCCAGGAAATTTTTTATTTAATAATACTTAGATAAGCATTAATCATATAGGTTGAAATAATAATCCTTTTTTCATGCCAAATTGTTATTAAAAGAAAAAATAATGATATGACAAAGAAAATAGTTAATTTAAAACTTTTCGGATAAAATTGGTGTGTAACAATGTTGCAAATGACAATTCATTAAATATGAGTCGGCAAAATAAAGCATTGAAAAAATATTATATACATAAAGAGAATGAGTATAGGTCCACCAAAAAGTGAAACAAGCGTTTTTCTTTCTAAATATTGCACTTAGGTATATACTTCCAATTGAAGAGTTTCATTAAATACATAATGCAATTAAATAAAATCACATTGGTTGTTGCGCCGGATGACAGTAAAAAAAATGCAATTTTTAAAATTGTTTAAATCTTCAATTAGTCATTTTTTCTCATATTTATCGATGTACACACAAAGCTTCATGTTTGCAATTATTTTTAAATATAGAGGATCTTACCAGAAATTTCGATTTAAAAAACACTTATATCAAAAATGCAAATTTATTCAAAACAGAAAAACAATCATATGTACATGTTTTTCTAGTCGATAGCTACATAATAAAAGGCAGGGGGGAGAAACTGAAAATGTATCATTAAAAAAATATAGGAATGACGAAAAGCAAATAAAATTCTTCGCTAACAGTTTGTGCTTACTGAATAGAATGACACATTGCAGTACTAAGGAACAATAGGAAATGCTGACGATTCCTGCAATTAGTAACTGTAATGCTGGCCTAGTATAAGAATACAAGCGTCGTTTTCAGATTTCCCTATCTTCTAGGATGTTTGTCTCCAGAACGGTTTAGTGATTACAAATAACAGGATTCTGACTTTCAAGGAGGGAAATGGAGTGGGGATGAGGTGCGATAAAGAAATTCAAAATTCTGTCCTATTTTTCCAAGTGTTCTCATACTAGTGTACGTACATTCCATTCAGAATTCAATATTCCAAAAACATCCAAACCGTGGAGTCCATGAGATGTTGCAATAGTTGCATGGTCAACCGAACGATCGACGATGTAGAATTTTACAAGCGACCTAGTTTTAGACAAAATCAAATTCTTCTTGAGAAAAACAGTCTGAAAAGACATGTGTTGCATTAATAAGACAAGAAACATCTATCTTCAAAACAATGACTTTTGGAAGGGTTCAATATTAGTGTCAAATTTCTAAAAATTTAATATGCAACATGTTTAGAAAGTTTTTGGTTGGTTCTATTTTATATAACAATACGCTGAACATTGACTGAAATATTCAGCTAGTATTGATTAGCATTATATCTGAACAAAAGGACGTATTTCCTTTAACAATACAAGCTCCATAGATATGTCCCGATGAATTTAAAAAGCTTATCTTTATATCATATGGGAAGAACTCGATCGTATACATGCATATTTTGTAGGAAAAAAAACTTTGCAATATTGCATAGGTGCAGATGTTATTTTTATTAAGGTTTTCCGCTCTTCAATTAATTGCATATTCATGTTTTAAAAATTTAATGATGAAGCATGTTATATTCTAATTTTTGATAACCTTTCGTTATATGTAAATAAATTATTTCTAAAAATTACTAGATTCGCTGAAGCACCGGTTAGATATGAACAAATGCCCTAATAAAGGAAGGTCGCATAGGCTGGAAAATCGAGTTTGGGATGAGATTTAATATAATGGTAGAATGCTTTTAAGATGCTCATTCATTAAAATATTAAAGCACCATAGTCAATCAATTTCGAGAAAATGGCCGTCAAATTTTTACAATAACTTAATTTTTCGCCGAACGCCCGAACAGATAATCGATACGGCACTGACAACATTCTCGAGACAATTCGATTATGAGCTAAAAATTTGTACTTAAAAATATTATTTTTCTTTTAAAATTATTACAAATTTCACAAATAATTTTGATTAATATATTCCTCATTTTTTATGAAAAAATAAATATTCTCCTAATTTTTGGATTATAATTGAATTTTTGTACGAAAGATGATTAAAATTATGAACGTGTTTCCTTTTAAATATTCAAAATTACTTAAATTAACAATGTAAAGAGGATTTCCATTAATATATTACTCATTTTCATATGAAAAGATAAATGTATTTCCCTTTAATACCTGAATTATAATTTAATTTTTAGAAGAAAAAAAATTAAAGATATGAAAGCGAATTTCTTAAAAAAGTATAAAAGTTATTTAAATAAAATTAACAACCTTTACAGTTTTAATTAATATGTAACTGCTTTATAATAAAAAAACAAACATTTAATCATTTAACATTTGAACTAGAATTTTTTAAGTAGGTAAAATACAGAAATAACTTAAATGATGGTAAATATTAATTATGACATCATAAAAATATTTCCTTAATTTTATATTACATATAGATCCAGAATGGTAATTATCGTAAAAAATTGGAAACAAGATATATATTTTGGCATCTTGAGCAATTGATAAATAATGACAATCCACGGAATAAATTTTACAGGAATTGATAGAAAAAAAATGTTTTTATTCACCTTGAAAAAATTTTTTTCCCTTCAGTACGAAGCAGACTGTATAAGGTTATTAAAAATTTTGAACTACATGATATTTTGATCTATATTAATATTATCTTAACTGCACGGAGGAAAAAAGCAACCATACGATGACTCATATTAGCGATAAATTTCGAATCGCTTCTTAAAAGAAATTATGGCACTTTTGATAAAACTTAAAGCGCCCAAACATGGATTGGTGGATTTTAATTACCCATAAAATCGCCTTATATTACTCAAATTTATATATATTCGAATTTTTCAAAGGCATCTTTCCTCAGCAAAATTAGTCAGCCTTGCGAGGATTAATATGCTCGCACCATTCGCAAGTCTCTCGGATAGGACTTGTATTTGAAAGGTTATCTACACATTTGTACTGAAAGAAGATATTCATTTTTAAAATTTACTACATACATAGAGAAAATAATAAAAGTAATAAAATTGAAAACTTGAATTGCACCCAACACTACAATATTAAAACTTAAAAAAATAAATAAATTGTAAATTGAAATGTAGTGATTGCTAAAACAAACATGAAATTAATATTTTATTCATTCAATGATTATATATATAAGAATGATAGGATATATTTTTCTATATTTCTAAAAATGTAATAAAAAATAAATTCTAATTTTCCATAAGGAAAGCAAAATACATTGGCTTGTAAAACAGATTTAAAAAAAACCCTAGTTCGTAATAAAAATTTCTGAAGCAGTGGTGATTGAATAATAAAACAAACAACTTGCATTTTATAAAAATAAGAAATAATTGTCCAAGGAAGTTTCAATTTTCAGTTGAAGAATTATGAAAAGTGCATATTCAGTAGTAACATTTTATTACAGCATTTAAAAGAATAGGCTTCTTTTGTAGTTAGTCCTTTTCAGTATTTTGATTCTTAAGAACTTTTAACTGTAAATCAATAAAATTCCCAAACTTTACAAGTGTATTACTCTAAACGCTAGCGAGAGTTTGAGTAGTCAATAAAACTGTAAAAATAGACATTTTCTAGTTTCACAAAAATGCCACAATTTTAACTGCCTGCATTATACTACAAATCATAATTTAATTATCTTATTTACAAGCAAATATTAAAAAACCAGGGCCGTAACTACAATTGTGACGGTGTTCAAGGGCCCCTGGATGAGAAGAGGAGAAAACTACAAGCACTTTTTTGTATTGAAGATTTTGTTATAGAAACTGATAACATTACACTTAGCCCACAATAGTTACACGTTAATTTTTCAAGTCGAGAAAATATTCATCTAATAAAAAATAAATTTCATTTCTAATTAATAAAATTTGAAATCTGCAAATGTATCGATGACTAATTCGATTATACAGGTCCTTGCTACGAGGAGGCACAGCTATACACGCCATATGAAAGGTTTTTGGAGGAAGTTAAGGGTGATCTGATAGTATGACGAAAAAGACGGCATTCATAAATGTGTTCTGGTAAAATTCGACAATCGGATAATCTAAACGAACGTTAGGTATAAAAAGACAAATCAATGGCAGGGGAAAAGTGGAAAATATACTCTTGAAAGAGGTAATTCCTTTTTCAAATAATCAGTAAGATCTGCATAAGCACTTTTTTAAAAAATCTTATAAACAAATTTTTCTATACAATAAGTAGAACTACTTATTATGACAGACTGAGTTTTTGTGACAATAACTTTTATTCAAATCATTACGATTCTTGTCCTTCATAACATTAATGGTCAAAAGTTCTTTTACGCTGTTATCGCGCAACAATTCCTGTTTCAAAAATCAACAAAAAACAGTTTATTTTCAAACACAAAATGAACAAGCGACAGTTAAAACTGAAACTTGCGCACATATTTCTTTAATAAACATAAAAATATCTAACAGTAATAAAACTTCAGTACTCTACTATTCTTCTCTTTCCATTTTCAATTATATTTTTTGATAACTTCTTCAAGACTTCTTTTATTTGCGCATCATCTCCTAAACCAACATTTTTATGATCATAAATAGAGCATACTATAGAAAATACATAGTTCTGTCACTGTTACTGAGAAACAGAAAAGAGCCAGAACTACAATTAGATGTAACATGAGAGTTGCAGGATCGTAAAATGACAGCCAAGGTTGGGAAACGTCATTTATTTGAGAAACGTATTTCAAATATAATATGGAATGTAACTCAGTAAGTCGTTTTTTAATGTCAGTTGACAATTTTTTATCATTAATAATATATCTCATTAAGTTTCTAAGCCCACAGTCAAAAGGAAAACAAGTTTTTTTTGTTGGCATTGTGCATGTGATGACATGAATCACCATCGGTATCCAATTAAATGAGGAACCTTTTATTTATAATTCTCATTTCAATATCACTCTTAGTTCGCTTAATAATTCTGCACGAGTTCATTGCAATAGATATAAGATTCTTCCAGAAAATTTTATCACTTATTATTATTATTATTTTAGAATTTGTTTTAAAATGTTTTTGAAACTTACTGCTACAGCAACTAAAGAAATCATTTGTTCCTCCACAACTCTATTTATATAAAGGGGGAAAACAGTCCGCCAATATTGAAAACATCCTCATTTAATTGCAGCTTGTACACCTTCACCCAAAATTAACGAGCATTTTATAGTTTGTAAATTTTTCAAAGTGTCTTCCAAAATAGCTATATTTTATTTTGTAGAATGAACCATTTCTACTTAATGATAAATTACCTTTAGATAAGGCATTGCTAATATTTACCATAAAAGTAGCTTTGAAAATGGATAATACCTATCGCAATAATACTCAAATGTAGAGATCCAGCATTTGAAATTCTATCATAAAGAAGGATATCAACTTGCACAGGAGTACGATTTGCTGTTACTACCATTGAAGATGACAATCAGCTCGAAATACATGGCTTAGTAAAAAAAAAATCTATTCATATTCTTAGTAAACCTCTTCTCCTTAGGCTTCTTTGTTTTCATATGATGAGCTACTGAACCAAATCTCTTTACAATAATACATAAAAATCACTGCAAAGAATGCACATTTCCCCAATGATTTTACCTATTCTTATTCTTTTTGCAATAGATACATTAGTTTCTTTCCCCCAGTTTTACGTCAATTTTTTAACCAACTACAGTGTTTTGCTTCCCCCCTGCATTTTTATCAATGTCTCGCAATTTCGAACTTTCGGAAACGATAATCGCCATCTTTATGTAAGGAAACAAAAACTAATAAAAATGAAATCGAAATAGCTCATAAAAAATCCCAAAGAAATGATAAAAGGATCGTGAAAATAAAAAGGCTTATCTTCACGGATATCTTGCATTCTTTGTCTCTTACGCTCAAAATTATGAGCCGTCGCTTCTCTTCAATCTAGCCATTTCCTCATCGGATGACACAAAAGGCGAGAAAGGGGAAAAAAATTATGTGTTTTTTCCAATACTGCTGAAATTTGATTCCTGAACGTGACCAAACCCCTTTCTTTGCCCTGTGGAGCATCCGGATTCGGAATGGCTTCGACAGGAATGAGCAATAAACTGTGAATGGGAAATTCTTTCACCTGAGAGCCATATGTAAACTCAACACACAGTGCATAATTAGTGTCTACTGCTACTCGCGTCTTCAGCGCGAGCAGTCTCCTAGACACCAATGGAATGACAAAAAATTCAATGCAGTTTTGCAGTTCAAGAATGAGAAAATTCGACCCTGGAACTGCTCAAATTCAGGTAGCATATAGCTTTATAGAATCAATATTATATAAATACAACCATACTAGAACCAGAAAGTAAATTTATAACAGCCCGTAAAAAAACAACAAAACAACAAACAAACAAAGGAAACAAAAATGTAACAAATAAAATAAAAGTAGAATCAAGCGACAGCTTCCAATTAAGTCTATGCAACATATACAGTCCTACACAGCACAATGTCAGAACTCATCGAGGCACAATCAAAAGTAATATAAAGAGGAAAATTCATTCCTGTCCATCTTTAACCAATAATTGATTGCCCTTTAATTTACCAACTGAAAAATTAAACTAATTGCATTAAATTAATTAAAGCTAACAAACGGAAATAATGAAAAATAAACTTCATGAAAATTGAAACATAGTTTCAGGTTATGGCTAATTTTCATTATGCATGTATACAGCCAACATTGCTATATATCACTTTTCTTTACTACATATTCACACTCAGATAATAGAGTTTAAAATACAGAGATGAACATTCTATAACACTAAAACAGCATGGCAGAATATCCTTTCAGCTTATTGTATAGAAAGGTTAATTTTTCCTTTTTGATATGTCACCTAAAAAAGAATGTTCGCTATAACTTATTTGATAATTGTCGATAATAATTTAATAAATCTTACACTAATAGAAGTAAGCAACTAACCTCGCAATAAGAAAAACACGAACGCGAAGTTGCGTTTGAAGTCCGTTCCTTTTATAGCACGGCGGATTACACAATCTCAATCCTACAGAACATCTGTGAAATAAATTGGAGCAAAACACAAAAGCTCACATCAGTTTCCAAACTTAGAAGCTTTCTTTCAAAAGAATGACGTTCAAATCTTCCAGAAATTAGTGAAAAGTCTTCCTTATAGAATAGTAACTGTCACTGCAATAAAAGGCGGCCCAATCTTTAAATAATTATTTAATAATGTGTAAAATATAAAATGTGAACAAATAAAAGGTTATAGGTTATTTTCGAAATTGAAACTATTATTATTAATAGTAATAATTAAACAAATTATGCAGCAATATGGGATGAAGAGTCTGCTGTTTAGCAATGATCTCAATTGAAAATAATGAAGTTCCAAAATCTTATCTTAATAAAGGAGATTTTTAAATTCATGTGTAAAAATAAAGCATACTGGATAACTTATTAGTAAATATTTTAACTTAATTCTAGCTTATGTTTCAAATTACATCAAACAGTTACGGATATCAAATTCTTTTGACTTCACAGGATTGAATAAAATCAAAAGTTATATAACAAGGTAACATTTCTCGAATTTTTTTCAGAACATTAAGATGTATAAGAATTTTAAACGTTACGAAAATGAGCAACCATAAAAAACGTGGTTAAGATTGGGAGAAATAAATAAAGAGGGAGCTCAAATATCATCTAGATCTAAGATCATCAAATTTCTTGTGACGACATCGATAAAGACAACATAAATTAAATCACTACTCCGTGTTAAGTTAGTCAAATAATTTATTTCATGTAGAACACAATTACTAAACTGAAATTTAAAATCGTATACAAACCTCCATAAATAAACTAAAACGGATACGAATGAATTGAAAAGAAATACACTGGTGGACAAAATTAAGAGATGGAAGGCATTTTCACACATTTCTCTGAAGATATCACATAAAACCTCGACAGTTGGTTGCCATATAATAATACTATGGCGGAGTATGAGGTGGAGTATTATGGGTAGACTTGAGGCAGGGAAGTTCCAAGCTCAGGTATCTAAGGAACTGGATGCAACTCCAAGAGTTGTTTCGAATTTGTGGAGTCAGTTTAAAAACAGTGGGACAGAGTCCAGAAGACCAGGACAAGCTCGCCGGAGAGCAACAACGCCTAATGAGAATAAGTATTTGTGGCTTACAGCCAAGAGCCAGAGGACGTCTACAGCGACACAACTGTCTAGGCACCTCGATGCTGCCACATGAACGTTAGTTTCAAGAAAGACAGTTGCCAGGAAGCTCGCCATTTGCCTCCCACTCACTCCTTCCCACAAAAGAGAGCGTGTACAGTAGTGCAGACAGCACCAACACTGGACACAGCTCCAATGGGCTGATGTTCTCTTCACAGATAAGTCCAGATTCAGTCTACAACCTGATTCTCAGCGGATATTTATATAGAGGGAGACTAGAACCCGATATCATCCCAGTAAACATCATGGAAAAGGACCATTATGCTGGTGGAGGACTAATGGTTTGGGCAGGGATCATGCAAGTACCCGCACAACACTCCATGTGTTTGACACTGGTTCCGTGAATGCCTAGAGGTACAGGCAGGTGATCCTACAACCTTATGTGTGTCTTTTCAGGGGCACTGTTGACCTTGAATTCGCTTTTATGGACAACAATGCTAGATCACATAGGACTTTCCTGTTTGAGGAGTATGTGGAAAACGAAGACGTTACAGAACGGATTGGCAAGCGAAATTTCCTGACCTTAATCCCATTGAACATGCTTGGGATGCTCTTGGAAGGGGTATTGTGATACGCTAACCCCTACCCAGAACTGCTCTGGTGGAAGTGTCTTCCACAAGCACTCTTTAACTCTCTTATTAACAGCATGCATGTTCGGCTGTGCAGGCTGTTTATCTGTCAGAGGTGACTATACACCATACTAGAGGCGACCACATACCATACAAGCCTCAATTTCATTGGCATCTTTATGATGAAAGTTCAGTCCACATTTGGCTGTTGGCAATAACTTTTGCCAATGAATGGCGCATCAATTTTTTCTTTTTACACATTATTGTCATACTATAAGTTATATCCACACCAAATTTTCTTTATTTTTATTCAATATTTCTCGAAATATTGGGGAAAAGCCTTCCATTTCTAATTTTGTTCACCAGAGTAGGTCACTTGAAAATCAGTAATATGCATATTAAAAATGTTTATTGATGATATTTTTCTTAATTTAGCAGATATAGTACATGCATTTATGGAAAACATTTCATACAAAAATAATTGTAATACGGATTCGAAGAATTTTCTATAAGCAAAACCCCTAAAAGTTTATTTTCTTGTACGAAGTACGGAGAAAGCATTGTATTCGTCAAAGAAAAAACAAATCTAACTCGAGATTTTGACGAATTTAAACGTTTTAGTCTTCCCTGAATTTGAAAAACACATTTTGGCATTATGTCAGTATGTGACAAAAAATAATTAAAAAACGCTGCTTTGCGCTAGACGGGTGAAAGTTGGTACACGGTCTTTATCATATCATTATCACCATACTGATATCGTTCCAATGTTTTAATGGCTTTTCATTGTGCAAATTATATTCTAATAAAAAAGTTGATGCAAATATTTCAAAATTTTATCACTGTAACCATAACTATTGCCTTTCATGCTTCTTGAATGCATGCTTCAAAATAATTTTAACTAAAAAGTTATTTTGCTGCTAAGAACGCTATAACAGCTAGGGGCTAGTATATCACGATTGATTTTTTAAAATAATTACAAGGTATAATTTTTCCAATAACATGATTTGCTTATTAAAACCATTTTCAGAGATAATGACTAAAATTGAATAATAAGCGCACAAACAGGTAAACTTTTCCTAAAATAAGCGGCATTTTGCAAGTAATTGCAGCGGCTATTGAGATTCTTGAGATATGTGCCATGTAGCCATCTTAGAATTCGTAAACTTCAGCATGCAGTGCATAAACTGAAGAACTATAAAGCAATGATACTAATATCTAATTACAGAAATGTCGAACAGCTGGTTTATCTAGTCGAATTTTCCCATTGTATTCATTTAGATATATATTATTTTAATTTGTTGTGTTCCCTACCTCTCCTAACGGCTGGTCGTTGTATATTAAACCCAATGTACTTGAAAATTTAAGTTTTTTTTATTTAAATAACTGCACCATGATTATTTTCAAAAGATTTCACAGTTTAGTATTCTACAAGCAATCTTCTAATCGATACTACAGGATCAGTTTTATTGGTATTACCTCAAATGTTATTCCTTAATGATTAACACATAGCAAGAGTACCTACTTGTAGCCTTCCTCAAACGGCAACACGAACTTCCGCTAATAAGTATTTGCAGATTGGGTTGTAAAATTAAGTTTATTCTGAATAACTGCAAAATACTTCCGTAAAGGAAATGGATCTTTACAATTTCAATAATGCAAGACATGCTGTCTTTTATGCATATGTGTGGCACTGCTGTATAGTTCCATATCAAACTTTAGTTTTATTTAAGATTGGATTTTCTAATTCAGTAAAATACTGGGCCTTTTCATAAATACTCTGTAGAATAAAGTGAGAAAAAATTAAAATACAAAAAACGAAATCTGAAGTCGTAGCTGATTTGCTTCCTAAAAATAAAGATAATAGGATAATTTTAATAATTATGTGATGTGGTGATTTAATACTAATTTAGTATTTATGCAGAGGAATGTAACTTTTAATAACTAGCACATATAATTAATTACTTTGCGACATTTGTAACACCGGGAGGAGATAAAATATTATTGGCAATGCAACATTCCACCTTCTGTTATGGCATCTGGTAACTTACACAGGGCTTTTATTTAAGTAAGCTAATAAGGCTTGAAAATGTATAAAAATTAGTTATAGGATCGTAAACTTTAAGATTTAATTACACAATATTTTATGCTTGATTATAGCAAAGAATAATGAGCTGAGGTCAACAATTTTATAGTTATGCTGGCTTCTAACATGCACTTTTTAGAGAACCGTTGCTAGTTTCGATTCAAATTTGATTTAACAGTCCTTGATTTTTTGTTTACAGAATTCTGGGTATTTAGTGCTTACTTTTAAAGTTACTAAATATTTAAATATTTACATCTAAAGTGATTATCAAATTCTAATTATATATATATATATATATATATATATATATATATATATAAATTTCTTAAGTACTCTACCAATACACGAGACTTTCTACAAAAACTTTAGTTTTTGTGACTATCAGATTTAAGATACTGGTAACAGGTTAATAGTCCGATTAGATGATCAAATCGTCTAGCTTTATAATATTTATAATAAAGGATAATAAGATCTTTTTCCATTGTCATCAGTACTAAATAATCTAATTCCAATAAATAAATTATAATAGTTTGTCTATTTTTCTAATAAATTTAAAGTATGAAGGTTTATCAGACAATAGTTATTTCGAAAAAATATTTCCCCACGTTGAAATATTAAAAATGGGTATTTCTCCTACTATATCAATATAAGACTGATCAAAGAAGTAACGATCATAAAAGAATATGAAAACTGACTACAACACAGTAACTATCAATTTATTGTTAATACTAATTGAAATTATGTAAGAAAAGGGAATTCTATAAACATAAAATACATTTCTAAAATATAATGTTGTAAACTCTGTTTATTGTGTATGCTTATGAACAAATAAAACTGGACATTCTATCAAATTTTTTAACCTGCAATCGAACCCTAAATATTAAGTATGGGAATACTAGATGGATGTTTATATATTTTTAAAAAAACACACAGTCTCAAAGATTTTGAATAAAGATGTTTGATTTTTAGAACATAGACAAAAAAAAAAAAAGCTTGAAAAATAAAAATAATTAATCAAGTAAAACATTTGTTGAAATTTTTTTTTCAAAAAATTAGTTCAATTCATACCCACAGTATAAAGTATATAAGATATATATATTTAGCACACACGAAGCTTTGCCAAACAGTTGAATAAATTAAAAAAAAATTATTTCACGATTCAGGAAGGTGGAGCCATATGATAATTCATAAAGTACACCATTAAAAAATTTCAAGTTATACCAGTAAAATGAGGAACACAATAAGAAGCAGTCAATTTTGCTTTACAGAAAGAAACAAAAATCGCTACGGGAGTCGATATGCAAAAGCTAAAAAATTTATAATTGAAACTGAAAATTTAACATAAAAATATATGAATTCATAAATCAGGATATCCAGTCATAAAAATAGAAACACAGTAAATTTTTTTAAGCAAAATTAACCGAAAAAAATATTTATCACAAAAAGAAAAAAGAAGTCTTAAAATTTCATTAATTATTCAACTAAATTCATAGTGCGTAAAGCTAAAAGTAAATTAGTAGTAATGTAAATTGTACAAAGATTCTTGTTTTGATTACAAATTTATAAATTCTTGATTTTTCAAGTATGAAGGAGATTTGTTTTTACTTAAACTAACTGAAGAATATTTTATATTTTTGGGTCGAACATTATTGGTACCATCAGCAACGAAGAATTGTTTTGATCATACTTATTTTGCAGTGGAATTTTTTATATATATACTAGAGAGTCTATTTTTAAACAATTAAATAAAAAGACCTAACAATACAATAATTTATGTAGGTCTCCAGTAAAATTTTTTTCCCCGTTATTTTAAAACTCCTAATTGTTTTAGCTCTTCATATTTACACCAGCCTAGTTATGATACAAAAGCAGGGGGGGGGGGGGTGATAAATGACCAAGACAAAATTTCTTTTCTTACACATCTACAATGATACGTTAATGACAGTATTTCCTTTATTCATGAAATTATCTTACTTATTATTTCAAGACATTAATTATATGTAAAATATATCTTTGCAAAACTTCTTTATGGAATTTAATTTGTTTGGAACAACATTATCAGAAAAGAGAATATATCTTAAAACACTTATATGTTTGAAGAAAAATTAAAAGTAATCAAGAAATGTACCAAAAAAAACACACCACTGAGTCAAATACCATGTAGTAAACAATACACAAACTTTTGGTTCAGCAAAGGAAGAAAAATCATAAGCAACGAAGGAAAAAAAAATTGAGGAAGCTCAGTATTATAAGTTTATACTTAGATATATATATTTGATTCATATTTGATTTTTTCATCTTTTACCATTATAATAATATTATGTGTTATAAATATGCTGATTTTCATAAAAAGTTTTAAGTGAATAATGTAGCAACTAGTATTTTTGCAGAATCAATAATAAGCAAAAAATATTTGAATGCATGGAATTATAAAAGCAATTATACATATAAAAAACAAAATTCACTCTCAATAAAAGAAAGTTCTAAGGATTAATAACAAAAAAGACTAATATATCCAAAAAACATGTATCAATTATAAATTGCTCTAAAAAACTACGAATACATAATAAATTATCTCATTGCAAACTAAATGTACAAACTAATTAACACTATTTTTATTCAAATATGTAGTCCAGTTGATGATTACAGAAAATCAGAAGTGTTGCATCATGTTAATATGGGAGATAAAAATTTAAAATAGTTCTAAAATAAATCTTATATAATTTTTATTTATGAAGCAACAAGGAAAGAAAAAGGAAAAAAATCTCTTAGGGTGTCTATCTCTCTGCTCAAACTGCACATAAAAATTTTCCTAAAAATTTCCGAATAATAAGATCCGATCTATTGTAAATTACTTACTGTTAAAAAGGATAATTTTTTATGTCGCAGCAGAATGTTCAAACTTTTCACTTTTCAGTAGCACTTTTGTCCATGATTCAATATAAACTCCATTTTCTTGTAAATCACTTTACATGAAGGCAAAATGTTTCACCTGTGACAAAGAATATTCTCTGTACAGGACTAAAAATTCCTCCAAGCTTCAGATGTACCTCAGGCCCTCATGCTGTGCTTATCTCCCTGATCAGTTCAATTATTCCTTAATAGAAATAGCTTACTTCTTTTTATGTGCATGTATTAACTTTAACAAATTCGTGAAGACATATTTTTGAAAATTTAAAGTTTAGGTAAAAAGAACTGGGCAACATTTTTGAAAGAATTTAGAAATAAGATATTTATAATCAAGTTGATATTTTCTTAAATACAAATCCTGTAATGCCATCTACACTTTTTTTTCATTTATTGAGTTATTTACAATACAATAAAAAATAAATCAGGCATACTTTTTCATTCACAGAAACATTTAAACAGTTAATTAGATTATAATCTTAACAAGACTACATTATTTTTTCCAAGATGTTAAATACAAAATACATTAAGCAAGTGAAAATGGCATAAAAAGTATTAGTCGCATTAAGTCAATTTTATGCAATTTATAAAAAGCACATTAAACATATTCATTTTTACAAAAACTTTCAATAAGCATTCATTCATTCAATATGCAAACATTAGTAGCAAAACATTGAAAAACCTATAAAAATATCAACATTCATACAAAAAATTATAAGTAATCAGCAAAAACTAAGCTATAATGTTACAACAAATAGTAAGTTTTTTTTAAAAAAAGGATTTCACGGTCTCTATAAATAAAACATTCAAAGTGTCGAAATACTAAACATGGATCCTATTTTTTTTCTTTTTGTAATTAAAAAAAAACGAAACAAATATTTATTGAAAACAAAATTGACAGATTATGTCATAGAAATAGAACTGGGGCAAGAGTTGTTACTCAAAAAGGAGAATCAAGCACACATGAGCGAGGTTGGATTTCATCAAGAACCGTTGAGGTCTTCGGCTGTTACTGGTGCTGATGAGCAGTAGGATACATGAAATGAAAACGAGATTTATCAGTTTTAACCTGAGCAATTTAAACTATACCCAATCATTAGATAAGATCGCAGAAAAACTTGATTTATTTTAAAACTATCAAACCTTTCTAATCATGCAATATTTAACTGCTTTTAACTAAGTGTATCATATACAATGAAATGCAGGAAAAAACATTATAAAATTACAAGTTAAAACATATTTTTGATTTGAATGTTATAAAAATTTTGTTCCTAACACATTTCAAAATCGATTATTAAAATTGCAGGAAGATTGATAGAAACTTCTGAAGTTCTTCATAATTTAAATGGTATACTAAAAGCTAAATAAAATATTAATAGTTACAGCACAAATTTAAAAAAGAACAAATTGGAAGAAATTAAAGCAATCCTTAATCAATAGGAAACTGTATAGGATAAAATAATTTAATATGATAAAGAAAGCAATTTAAAAGGATTTTTTAATGCTAATTTAAATGACATATAAAAGATAAATATATATTATAAAACAATTTTTACAGTGCACAGGAAGTAAAGTTCCGTAGCAGATATTGAATCCCTGAAATATTTTTCAAAATTATTAAAAAAATAATAACAGAAAATTCTACACTTAAAACTTGAGAGTATATTGAGAATCTATTGATTCTCATTTTCCAATCAGAAAAAGAATATACTTCTGATAACTCTAAATATTCTTGTAATTTTTACCTTGATTTAAGTATGTAAGTGTTTCTTCATTTATTTTAGTAGTTATAGAAGTTGGTGCCAACAAAATACAATGGAATGGATGAGGTGGTCCCTGATTTCCTTGATCAGCATTCTGTAAAGGTGGTATGACAGGAAGCTGCACAACTTGAGACAGGATTGTGTTTATGACTGAGCCTGATGAATAAAAATGACTGCTGGTTGTGCGTAACTCTGGTGCAGACAGACTATGTGGACGGCATCTATATTTACACATAAAATGGAACACTCATTTGGGATATCTACAAAAAATCAGGCATTATATAGGTTTTTGAAAATTAAAAAGTTTTATAGAATTTATATCATACTAATGAAATACATTAACTGTAATATAGTATTTCAATCGTTTTAAAAAAGAAGGAGAAAAAAACACACTTTTTTGTGATTACGATTTAAATACTTAATCTTATCCTAAGTTATTATTATCCTAAGTTTTTACCGAATAAGAGAACAACACTAACATAATGTTCCAATACAATGATTTATTTATTTTGCAATAGAAATTTCTCAAAGCAAACACATAAAATTTTAGCTGCGTTAAAACATGTAAAGAATGTTTAAAAAATTAGATAATTCATGTAATGAAATTACCATTTACTTTCGTTTTTATCTCACTAATTTGCATTTCTTTATTCATCTTCCTTTGTTTTCATTCTGGGTGAAATTTACCATCCTAATATTATTCAATTATTTTGCTTCATAACTTTATGAATTCTTAATTCAAATGCGTAGCGCAGAAATAAAAATTAATAGACAAAAAATATTTATTTAATTTTATATCAAACAATAACGGAAAGAAGTTATTTCTATCTAAAAATTAGATCTACATAATCAAATAAAATCGGATGATGTAGACAAATTTCTAGCTGGTTTAACTGGATTGGCCAAAATAAATGTTATATTTGGTTCAAAAATTAAAAATACTGACTTTTTTGGGTGATAATTACAAAACTGCAGAGAAAACTTATTCGTAAAGGAATGAGATATAGTTAGATATGAACTACAAGAAATAGAAAAACGTAGAGTATAAATGTATACGTATATAATATGGTGTGAAGAAGCAGCCGTAGCATTCTTTAATGATTTTTATTCTTCATAATTTTAGCGAATAATCCAATCCCACTTTATTAAAATGTATTTGTCTAAGATATGACGACAGCAATATGATGAATTGAATAGAAAACAGGAAAAGGAGATCGATGGAAAATAGTCTGAGCTTACATAGTATTGGGAAGGAATTTGTCGAGTCAGCATTTTCACTTCATGGGCAAATGAATAATCTGCACAATTTAGAAGTTGAATTTATAATGAAATTGGAGTTTGAGAGGTTAGAAAACTATTTTTAGAACATAGTTAAATTTTATAATATATATTACTACGAAAAATTTAGAAATTGGCATTATTTGGCTTTAAAATTTAGAATTGTGATTTAGAATCACAAAGGCGTTTAAATCAATCTAAAATCTTTTCTTTTTTAATTTACACTCAAAACAGTTGTTTTATTTGTTGTAATACTAAATTCTTGGATAAGTAGAGATTGTTGCAGAAGTTTAGATAAGACTACGCATTTCTGAGATTTTGTTTTTGTTTTGTTAGAATATGCACAATTAAAAGAGACGATGTCACGGATTTCGAGAACTTAGGTTTGGCAAACGATAACATTTGGTAATTGAGATGAACTTAACTGCAGAATAGGTAATGGCTCTGTGATGATTTACCCATCCGTTTGGCACAAATGAGAAGAGTCTCTGCACTTTATAAATGTTCACCAAACATCGCAACATAATGTTGTTAGAATATTATACAACATTAGGCAATAGAGAATAACCTGTTACCGTTTTCTGAGCTTTTAGGGGAGGGGGTCTTCACTGGCAATTTTAAACGAGATAACGTTCCGATTCACACTGCAAACTACATAAAAGTTTGGTTTAATTAAAAGAATATTAAAGTTCTCGACTGGATCAGTATGTAGCCGCAAAACTTACAGAATAGTAGGCAATATACTTCTGTATATGAACTCAAGATATTTATTGAAAAAGTATTATGATGAGATGAAATGTATGATGTAAATGAAATTTGGTTTCGTCGACTGAAACTCATATTTAAGAACTAACTAACAAGAAGCGATGCGTAATCAGTTTTTTAAATATAAATATAGTTTTAATTTCAGTTTAGTCCAAACTTTTAAGACAATGTAATTTTTTTTAACTTTTTAATAATTTATAACATAATCATGTCAACTTTTTTTTGTTCCAACATTAAATATATATATGCAGCATATAACACTGAGGCTGCATTAGGCCAATTGAATAAAGGTGTTTTGAAACATTTGTGAATTTATTTATTGTCTAACGGGGTTTAGATTTTCAACTCCATAAAGGTTTCGTGGTACTTTATTACTGCATCACAAGAATAAGTCACTAGAGTTGAGATCAAAAGAATATGGCAGGCAGAGATTCCCATTCCAGTTGTCTCTTAGTACCTTAAACAGAAATATTCTGCAAGAATTAAAACACTCTACCGGTTCGGTGGCGTACATACTCCGTACAGTATGAACCATATCTTTTCGAAATCTGATCACTTTAAATAATAGAGATGTGATCAGTTTTTAAAATTTCGACATATCGTTCAGCAATCATTGTGTGTTTAAACGAATACCGCAATTATTCCACTATTTGATTTTGTAAACCAAATAATTACTTGTTTGGGGTAAAGAATATCTAGATCGCGAAATGGGAATTTTCAATCTCCTAAATGCGGCAATTCTGCTTACTGACGAACCATCCAAATAAAAGTGGATTTCGTTACTAAATCAAACCATATTCATATACAAAGTAGCAGCATATGATTGTCATGTTCAGGTGCTGTAACTTTTAATCTTTCATTATAGTGATACATAATTAAACCATTTGACTTTTTCCCTCTACTCATAGTTAAATATTTGGTTAATAAATACTTTATATTTTTTTACTTGAAATAGAAAAGCATTCCTACCAATCAATTTTACTGAAAAAAATTAAATTCGAGATATTAATTCATTTTCTAGCATTCCTTACTACACTTATAAAGATTCACATAACTGAGTCAAAATTAAAAACAAGCGTTACATTGCATAATTTAAGGTCAAAATAAATGTTCTTACAAGGAATTATTTTCTTGACAAATCTAAAAGAAAACCTTTTTTTTCATGGAAAATAGGCAAACAAAAGTACAATATAATCAAATATTATTTATTTATATAATAAAAAGTTACTTAAAATTTATCCTTTTTTAATTTTCAGCAAAATGATCAAAACTTTTTACCTTTATGTTTAAATGAAAACTGAAAAATGATTCATTTTTTGAATTGTGGCAGCTGCGAGTAACTTATCCAAATTTCAAGTGACTAAGTATTTTATTCTTTTTAAATACTTAAAAGCAGAAACTCTCTAGCTATGTTTGGATTTAATATTTACTATGTTGAATCAATTTCTCAAAAATCTCTACACAGGCTTTAAAAACGATGCATTTTTTGGAATTAGAAGGTAAAAGTTGTATCCCAATTAACTATTAGTATCCTAGCATAAATGTCAAAAGGATTTATTAAAAGTAGCAGCATTTTCTTAAAAGATAATTAAAATGACAAAAGGTATAAATTTGCCACAAAATAATGGTAGTTACCTATTGAGATAATATTTGCAGTAGTTCTAAGGAATCCAAAAATGTTCACTCTTTCTATAATAAATAGTCATGCTCAAAATATATAGCTCTATTAACAGCAGAAAATATGAGCAATTCCATTTACAGTTATGGCAGCATTATTTATAAAAATATTTTGGACTAGATGAAAAATAGACACGCTAATATAATTTTTATAGATAAAAAAGGAGTATGTTATATTTGTTTGCATTTATCAGCTGAATCTCTAAAAGAATCAAGATAATCCTAAAAAAATTCTTTTACTTATAATAAATATTGCATAAGGCTACTATAAAAGATCCATTCATCTTCAAACTGTAATGTATTCAAAAGTATGTCACGTACAAATATGAGTGATACATGAAAATTACCGCAAATTCACCAGACTTGCTTTATTTTCACATAGGTTGTAAGCGTACCATTTGGATCACATGAAATGCATCAAGACGAACATGTTCCAATATTCCAAGCGACAACGTTCCAACCATTTCTGTCAACAATCCTCACAACAGTTTAACGAAACTCAATCATATCTGGCCGATTGGAATTTCACGTTAAGGCGCAAGAAGCTTTGGAGGATGGAGATTTGATCACCAAGCTGATATTTAGCAAGGATTCCATCTAGCCAGGAGCATGAACTGTCATAATATACGATTATGGTGCACAGAAAATTCCTGAGCAACTACGACAGTTGAAAGAGACCAGCCAAATGTTAACATGCGTGCGTGTGTGTGTGTGTGTGTGTGTGTGTGAGAGAGAGAGAGAGAGAGAGAGAGAGAGAGAGAGAGAGAGAGAGAGCGCGCAGTTTTAGACAAACATGCATTGCAGTTTTTGTTTGGTGAGAATATTGTGAGAGGTTATCTGTATGAAGTGATAATTGTTTCCAAGGAATTAGAATAAAACGGAATAGAGTTTGATTGAAAAATTCATGTTCGTCAATATTTGAACGATGAATTTCGCGTCACGAATTTCGCGTTAGGCGTATTCGTGAGGAGGACGTATCTTTATCCTCTTGGTTTCCTCAGTCACCTAATTAAAGCCTTGTAACTTCTTTTGGGGGGGGGGGGGCACGTTAAAAGTCTTGTTTATGTATAGCTACTACCAAAGTATTGAAAGCGTTCATGATATGAATCGATTCTGCACTGATGACCGTTGATAGGATGACACTAGACAATGTGTGGAGCTTCAACTATCTCCTCCACGTATTTCATAGGAAGCGCACATAGAACTTTTGCAAAGTGAGTAGAAAACTGGATTACATTGAGGTTATTTTCATATATCACTCACATTTGTACATGTAAAACATGAATAAATAGCATTTTGAAAATGAAAGAATTTTTTTATAATATGCATGAATATGAAAAACTATTGAATGAAAACAACAAATCACATCTAGAGGGCATAGATTTAAGTTCTTTAAGATAAATTATTTTAAATTTACCTGGTCACCTGAAAGTTTTCAGAATGTTCTTGATCCTTGTTTATGCAAAATCGTTTCACACTGTTAGAACAATCAATGTCAGTCAATTGGGAATATCGAATCTTTTTGCCATGCACAATACTTACAGGATAACACTCTATTTGACATTTCTCAGATCCATGAGAATTGCTATACATAAAGAGATAAAATAATTAATAGACATTTAGAAAATTTTTCAAAAGTAAATTGAAAATCAGTATTTTTAAAATAAGTTATTTAGCTAAAAACGTGAGTAGTTAACTGAAAACTGAGACGAGATTAGAAATCATTCAATTGCGACTGCGTTAATTGAAAATTAATAAATTCTGTATTATCCTCATAAACATTTGGTAATTTATCAAACAAAAATGTTAACATTCTTTTTTTCGTTAAATATTTTAAAACATATTTCTCGTTGAAAAAATTAACGAAATTTCAAAAAAATAAATAATATCTTTTCCTTCCTCTTTCCACAAAAAACTACAAAAGAAAAGAAAAAATGGAGCTGTGAAAAAATTGGACTGAGTATCCATTTCATATATATAAAGAATAAGATTATATATATATATATATATATA
>JAOUZG010016587.1:7948585-7960352 GCA_026289955.1 Argiope argentata | reverse complement strand
CATGTCAGAACATAATTTCTTGAACGGCCAAGCACCACGTGCTCGTGTAAGTTAAATAATATTTTTATCTATTTTAATTGTTTCATTGAATTAGTGACTTTAGTACTGCAAACGATAAAAAAAAACTTTATCTCGCTTTTATTGTTAAAAAACTATCACATTTCTTTCTTTATTTCATTTCACATAATCACGTGCTCAAAATTACACTTTATACAGGTTTTTTTTGCTGAAGTGATAAACTTATTTTTTTAATCAGAGATTTTGTTAATGCAATGGCAACACGTTATTAAAAGCTGATTTTTTGAGATGCTCGTGCAGATAATAAAATTTTTATTTTTCGCCTACGGATATTTGTTGACGCCAAAAAACCTCACCATCAAAAACATCATGACAGCAACGCTAGTTAAAAAGAGAAGACTGTACCGATAAAAATATGAAATGAAAAAAAGAATGCGGTAGCGGGGGAAAAATGGCAGATTTTAAATCAATGCCTTAATCGTTTTTCTGTAATTAAATATTACCAAGTGAGAATTTCGTGCTTCATTCATTACGCTTTATAGAATTATTGAAATGTTATTGATGCACTTTCATCAAAAGCTAAACATTTTTTAAAAAATTTTGATTAAAGTGATTTTTTAAAATAGAAAAAGCAGGAATTATTTTCTGTAATTTCATTCTTGTTTTATTTAATATACTTAGGAACAGGCCAAATACACAATTGTTGTTGCTTTTACATGCTAGAAAAAACTTTACTTAAAAGTAATGATCCAGCCATAGGATACGCATTAAAGAAAGCTGTTAATTAAATTACAATTAAATTTTTGGAAGAAAGCAAGGGCGAATTTCTGCAATGGACTGATATCTTTCCACAAATACCCACTCATTCATCAATGTGTAAGCACAGAAAAAAGAAAGTGTTAAGTGGCATTGTCAGGTGGTCTGTATAGAACCTTTTTTTCTTTGTTTCCCTTTTCTTTTTTACAACTTATGTTGAAATAAAATTTCCTGAATAAAAGTTATTCCAGTTATATCTTGAATTATTATATTTTCTATCATTTATTATTTTCTGGTATGACTTCAAAAAAAAAAATTGTGTTCTGAACCCTCAAACTTCAAAAAGTGATTTTTTTCATAAAGGATTCCACAATTTTGATTACTGTGTTGAAAGTATATCCAGTAAATAGTGTTTTTTCAGAAGACATTCAAGCCAAGGATTCTTATCCACAGAAAACTTACTTAGATTAATATAAATGAAATCCCCAAAGCCCCGAATTTTCCCGGGGGGGGGGAGAGAATGTGGCGAAAATTCCAACTTGGTAATTTTGGTATAGGTCATTGATCGGAGATTTTAAATCGAGAAAAATTTATGACTAAGATTTTAATGCTCTAATCACTTTCTTTAAAGAACAGCATAACAACCTCAAGTTTTCTCATACCCAATTTTTTCTCAATTTCCTTGATTTTTTTTTCTTTTTTTTTTTTTTTTTTTTTTTTGCAATTTATTCACTGCATACAATAATTGAAAAATATCTGTTACATGATGTAGCCACAGTTATTGATGATAGATTCAACCCGCATCGTGTTATTTAGAAGAAATGGATGGTTTTTGTTTGTTTGTTTTTTAGAAATTCTAGACAAATTCTAGACAAACGTGGAATACATTAAAAAATATTACTACCCAGAAGTCACTATTGTTGATTTTGACGGATTCCCAGAAGATCGGCAAATGAAAGTTAGTAGAAACACTTTAAATGCACTAAGAAAAACACTTCATCAGAGGTAATATTTAGTGAGTTGATAACTGTGATGATGTTTCACAATCAATTCCTCTAAAAAGATTGTAGCAAAAGATAGCTTTTATTGAGTGTTAAACTTAAAAACGAGTGTTTTTAAGTTAAGCAAGCTACGGAGTATACAGACCACTTGAATGTCACTATTACTATTGCTGCTATTGAAGAAAGTAATGTGTAGCACTAGTACTAGAAGATATAGATATCGTTGATATAATCACAGTATTATCTTAACTATCTATATTTTTCTCGAAACCAGGAAAAGAAAATTCATCAACCTCTCTACCAGGAATTTCAAATAATCTCAATGTATGAAAAACTTATATTTCTTCAAGCTATCAACTGTTATAAAAATGATTTTCTAAAAGTACAGACAATGGAGGTAGAAATTCGCTTAACTGATCCTTTACAATGAAGCATTTACACGAATCATGGATGTTTTCTAAAAGAAACGTCCTAAAAGCCAATATCATGAATGCAGACAGTATGGATGCAAAGATTACAAAACCTTGAATAAATTAGAATTTCACTTGTTATTAAAATCGAAAGTGAAAACCAATCCTAATATTGGTTTATTATCTCCAATTCTAAAAGCTAGAAACCAATGTGAACTTATCTGAAGACTTAAATGAGGATAGGTAAGGACCTAGGTTTGGCAATTACCAAAAATGGTCTTGCTCCAATTATCAGGATCAAGGAATGCTCGAGACAGTTGCTTTTGATAGATATATTCTGAAAAAATATATCCCGCAAATGTGTAAAGGAATAAATATCTACTTGGAATTATAGACAATAAGGGATCAAGTTCACACTGATTTATGCGAACAAAAAGGTAATCATATACTAACGCTCTTCAAGAAACTATTGTAGAGATTGCTACAAGAAACAATTATATAAATGAATAAACGCTTCATTTGTATAAGTGAGTGATGAAGAAAACCCAGATGACACGGAAAGTTAGCTGTTATTACCGTTGAAAGATGCATGATTATATTGTGGGGGGGGGAGAGATTTTTATTTTTGTAGTTTATTGATCTTAATCTTTTTTTTAAAATCATATTTCCTTGTTTATTTTACAAACACGAAATATAAAATTATAAAATCTCATGATCAAGAGCTATCCCGGAGGAAAGTATATCCGAAATTTCAAGTGTTCTTCATACACGATTTTCCTTTTGAAACCAGCTCCTCAGATCGGCTACATGAGCCTGTTTTTTAATATTTATCTTACATCTACTGACTTATTTTGTACACGTTTAATGAAATGCCCAAATGAAATCATTTCTATGATTATCCTCTATCAATCAGTTGCGTGTTTTAGGTAATAAATAAATAAAAATGTTTTAATTAAACGGCAGTATAATCATCAATAGGAAACTTTCAGGCACCTAAGTATTAACAGATTCCTTGAGGTTACTCATTTTTACCTTGCGACAGTGCTTTCGCTATTTGAGAGTTAGAAGTTACGAAAAAAATCCGGATTGACTTGACTCTGTTGAGCAATATACTGCACTTATTAAAAAAGTTTCTCTTCAGGTAGAAAGTTATAAACACTAATAAACAATAAATAAAAAAAGAAGAAATTTGAAGAAAAAAAACTGGACAAGCAACGTTAAGAAATCGGAAACTTGGATTCAATATTTCTCAAACGGTCCATCATTTTCAAAAATTACATATGGAAAGAAAATAACGGAAAGAAATGGAAAATAATGGAAAGAAATCCATTATTTTCTCGGTAGATGACTGTAAAATAATAATGGATCTTTTCCCCCAACTTAATATAATGGCTAATTAGAGAAGGTGTAATGCCAAGGTGTAAAGAAGATAATAAACAAGACGGTTGAAGCATTCGGTTGAGAAAAAACAAACCAGTCATTTTTAATTACAAGAGATAATTTCCTTAAAAACAGGTATTTTTATTTAAAATGATTAATCACAAACCGATTGGCAAATGAAACAAATTTATATGTTATTTCATTGAACAGACAACCTTCTATTCGTCTTTTTATTTGTTTGTTAATTATTTATACATGCTCCTTTTTCCATTGAAGACAGCATTTTTCAAAGTATAATACAATAATCGAATTATTTACTGACTATCTTCAGACGGATATTTTTTTAAATCATGCATGATAATTGAATTTATAATGTGCAGAGATTCATATTTGCCAAAAATTCATATTCACTTTGAAACAGAGGAGACATTTGCACTTGATATATTTTTGAGACGAATTTATCAGTTTCAAAAACTCTTGTTTTAATTTTTACTAAGCAGTTATGCCTTTTAATCTTCCAAGTTTTTTCTGTATTCCCTTTCTATTACTCAAAACCTTAACTTAAAATATATCGAAAGCATAAAATCTTTTCATGGAAAGAAAAAACCGAGAATTCAAAATAATTTGATAAGATTAGAGGAGTAACTAAAGCAGAAATGGTCAAAAAATCTTGATATCGCAAATACAACTCTCAGTACCATTGTCTATGTAAGAAAGAAAAAAATCCAGAGTACAGCAGCAGTTTTAGAAAAGTTTACTTCGAAGAAATTGTTTGTGAAAGGAGACAAATTTTTTTGAAGTAGAGGGTGTTTAAGATCAAATTTTTCATAAAATATCTAAATATTCACATTAATCTGCCCATAATTACAACAACAACAAAAATGTAATAAAATTGAATTTTAAAAAATGTCATTTTTTAAAACCAGATTATTGTACAAGTTGAAAATGCAAAATGGAATTTCAAGTCAAGTGATAAGCAAGTAATCTAAAGATAGACCAGTTATAAAGGATGAAAAATCTTTCAAAAATCTGCCAGGCAAAAAGGGACATTTACAATGTTTATGAAAACTGATTTTTATAATCACATTCCTCAAGAAATCACACATTTAAATTTAACAATTGCTATGATGGAAAGAATTCTTAACATACCTCAATCTTTTATAGGAACATATACTTCAATAAACACTTCAAAGCAAAACAAATGAAAATTATCCAAGGAAAGAAAACTCTCGTTTAAGAAATATTATTATCAATCGAGTAAGGAGTCAAGTCTGAAGCAATTAAGAATTTATTAAAGTAGGGTTTTCAATCCAAAACCATGTGAATGTGATATGAATGAGAGATAACGAAACTGGAAAAATAAATGATGATTGCTAAGATAATGTAGGAGTTTTCGAGAGGAAAAAAAAAAGTAATTTTAGATTAACTCCGCCACGCATATGTAAAGATTCAAATATGGTAGAGCTATAACTAGTTTTTAAAGAACTGAACAGTTGAAATTGAGAATAATTATTCATTATGAAAAAAGTATAACAAAAGCAGGAAAAAAAATTCATAATGTGCTAAAAGTAAAAAAAAAAAAAAATCGAATAAATGTTAAAATAACTTAAAGCATTTGGGTGGTGCTTCTTACTCACCAAGTTTTGCAAAATTAAAGATGAATAAAAACTGTGATAAGATCAAAATTTAAATGCAAGGCATTTGATAAGAATAGTTTCATAATTAGTATGGCAAGGAAACATCAGTGATCACTAATCGTAAATGAGATGCTAGTCAGAGAAATAAGTGTGACCAATCCGAAGTCGAGCCAATTCCACAACTTCACGTGTTTCAAGAACAGACAACTAAATCAATAAAAAGTTTAATAGAATGTAATTCCCACGGGTTTTTTTTCTCCGGTAGAAAAAAACAACATGAAGTGAAAATATGTCTCCAAAAACAAATTATTAGTATAAATTACACACAGAATGAGACGAAATTTTCAGAGGAGAGCAGGAGTAAACCTTAAACAATAATTGTGAAGACAATAATTCTGTATGTCGGAAATTAAAATTAGGTCACAACCGACATGGCCAATCTATTTTGAACTATCTGTGAAAATTGGCGCAAAAGAAGAAAACCGATACAGGAGGATGAGAGAGACTATATTAAATTTATCGAATCCCAAAAATTAATTTTTAAAAAAAGACGGAAGAAAGCTGCAGCTCGCCCCAAGGTGGAAAACAAAAGAAATCAATGAATTTAATGATAACATTATTAAGATCTTATACAAAAGAATTTTAACTGTCTCTCAGAAGGAAAGGAAGTGAAAGAGACGAACATTCGACTTTCCGGATACATGGACTTTTCCGAAAGTGTCATAAATGCCCAATAAATCATTGGTTGCTCAATGAAAAAAGGGGTTAGGGAGTTATTAGTCTAGGTTTACTAAACATGATTGTGTCACTTGCACTCGTACGAATTTGCTCTCACTCATTAATTAGTGCTAAATGCGCACAAGCATTAAAATGACAGCCACATTATGAAGTTTAAATTTGTATGTAAGGTTTGGCGCATTGACAACGAACAAAACAAGATGATCAAACAATGTCAGGGTGAGAATGATATTTCATGTCTTTATAAAGGAGCGGAATTCCAGGGTAAAAATGCTAATAGCCACAATGATTGCTCTTTTGAAACGAATGATTAAATGCGTTTCGAAAGCTGTTAAAAGTAATAAATAAAATGAAGAAATTTACTTCTAAAAGTTTATTATAAAGTAATACATCAATAATTTTACCGTACCGAATATTTTTATAAAAAATGTAATTTTTTGTAGGCGCTTGCATAATGTTAATTTAATCTAATAAAATGAAGTATAATTTTCACATTTAATTTCCGCATCTAACAAATTTAACTTTTATAACTTGCTTAATTTATTTAATAGTAATATAAAATATGCAGAAATTATTTTAAATACAAGTTTAAATGGATATCAATAATATTTAGTTCTTTCACTTATTCTCAAAATTCTTCAACAGAACAAATGCTTCCTAGAGTATGCTGCATTTATACTATGTTGCAATATATACCTTTATAGTAATGCCAATTTCATTAAATAATTAAGCCGCAAAATAAATTCATTTCGTAGCTATAAAAGCGTGTTTTCTGGAATAATTGTTTCGGGAAAACTCTACACATTTATACTTAGAAGCAAATGTTTATATTTAAATATCATTATTCATATATTTTAAGAAAAAAAAAGAACAGTGGCTAGAGCGGACGTGGTCAGAACGGACAATGGCTACAGCAGACATAAGAGGGGAGCTGGGTGAGAAGAGCGGACATTCTTGTACCTATTGTGTTGTTTCCCTAATCAGTCTTATGTCATCTATTGTGTAGTTACGAGCTTTGCACCTGCTGCAGAGATAAGCCGATACTTTTGAGAGAGAAGGCCCCTCTCATTTTCCCAGTAGATGTTTGATCTTTATGAAATGTGTACGTCGTTTTATATCGTCGTAAAAATCTATGAAGGAACCTAGTCATTTCAACAAAATTACTCTCTATAAAAAAAAAGGAAAAGAACATTTAAGTGTAGATGATTACCCACATCGTTTACCTCGAAAAAATAAATTAGGAATGGGTTGGGTTTGTGTAAAAGAAAAGACACCTCGTTGTAAAGAAAATGTATCCCTGAAGCTCATTCATACCCTTCATTATACTGTTACTTACTATGAATTTTTAAATATTTCTCTGAAAGTTTTTATTTTACATTTTACTATGTTTAAAATTCATTCACATTATAATATCTTATTACAAATAATTAAATTTGATAGACAAAAATGTATTAATCCTTGTAATACGATAATAGAGCGCAAAAACAAAAAAACTTCGGTAAAAAAAAAAGCTTTATCCCACGGGAAAGAGATTTGCCACTTAAAATACAGTTTTAAATTATATCGGTAAATTTCTAAATTATTTATTTATCTGTACCCTTTATCTGTTCTAAGATGGTGATAAAATGTGTCCGCTCTAACCACGATGAAAATCGGAGCGTCCGCTCTGTGCACGAAATCTGATATGTCCGCTATAACCACGTCCGCCGTACCCACACCACCTGACAGTCCTTAAGCTGTCATTCCAAATAGTTACCTTCCTATCAAAAGCAAGTAGCAAAAAAAAAAAAAAAAAAAAAAAAAAAAAGCTATATCTTGCGAAAGGTAATTTTTTTACTATAATTTGGCTATAATAAATTTGTTCAAATACTTTAAAAATAAGATAAGGTAAATATCTTAGATTTTGTAGGTAAGTTGCTTAAATTAGACCTCAAATCAATGCTTGAAATTGATAACTGAATCAAATGGGAGTATTATCTCTCAAAAAATTCACCAATAAAAACTACCAGTCTTCCAGCTCGTTCAGAATACAAGACTATTTTTGGGTATCCGAAGCAGGATCTACGGTAAATGGTGAAGATGAGATCTCAGATGATGGGTGTCGATCTCACTGCTATTTCAGTCAACTAAAAAAATGGGAAATTGGACATGAAGAAATAAATATGATGGATAAAAAGAAATAAAAAATCTAATACCAGCAAGAAAAGAAGAGGTAAAATCACAGATCTACACTCAAGTCATAGGAATTTAAGATCATGTTAATAGATGATGGGGGGTGGGGAGATGTCCAAGATGTGAAAATAGAGATGGAAGTAAAGGGTGAATTTCAATGGAAAATCAGGAACATTAAAAAAGTATCGGAGGTCTTGAGGACAAACAAACAATTTCCAGACAAGTTCATAACTCATATACAACAGATAAATAGTGAAATTCTTGATATTGGACACACATCATGGTATTTTTGAAGACGCAATTCGCTGTTGCGAATGCTATAAATAGATAGGAGAATTTTATGAAAGCCAAACAGTTTTTAGCCTCTCTCCAAAGAATTCCATGTAGGGGAAGAGATTCTAAATGGAATAACTAAATCAGACAGATAGTCGTTTATTTGACAGAATTAACGACCATCGAATAAGCTCGAAATACCAATTTGGAGACAGGCCGTCTTTGCAAATTTTACAAAGCTTAAGGCTAGACGATAGAAGCAGGTCTGAAAGAATTGGATGCTGATATGTAGCGGTGAATGAGCCTAATATGCATTAAAAGTCCTCAATATTTTCGAAAAAGTTTGGAAGCCCAATACTTAGTCGACACTGTCCGAGGCGAAGATCCGATCCAATTGATAGACGCAATTAAAGAATTTAAAATTAGCTCCGGTAGAGTGCATGAAAGATACGGCTGCGAGAAGAAAAGATAAGGCTCCAGACACGCAAGATCAATATAGATAAAAATGAAGATAAAAAGAGAGATAGAGAAGATAAATTTGAAACTGTGGTGAAAAGTTGGAAAAGGGTTTTAACAGTTTTGATATCGAGAAAGGAAAGAAGAAAAAACTTCAACAAAATCTGAATGCAAAATGTTGGAAGTGCAATAAAAATAAATACGTACAGAAAATGCCAAATGATTAAGTAAATCAATTTAAGAAACTAACCTACAGCCGTTTTTCAGAGAGAAAATGGCCTTTTCTGAATGAAGGTACTAAAAAGGGACAGAAAGCTTCGACACTTAATGGTGAGAAAGATGGATTTTATCTGGAAGGATCTATTTGTGGCATTCTTAGCATGATGTTGATGACCCCAGATACAAATGCAGTTCTTTAAAGAGTTGATTTAGACTAAAATTTAAATGAACAACTTCTTTACATGGCTAAGAACACTTCTGGTAAAAAAAAAAGCAGACATATGAGAAACTGAATGCATTAATCGAATGTGAATTCAGAAAATTCCAACACAGTCTGAATAGCTAATATCATCGACATATATAATTTCAGACAAGATTTCCTTCAAAAATTCAACTTTACTGAGTATTTAGAGAACCGACGGGACGGGAAATTTCTTAGTTCTCAATCCGTGCACAGCATTCGAATTTATGTTTTGTATCGGCAAAGGAAAAGATAACATTACCAGCGAGATCAGATTGTCTTATGCAAGGAGTTACTGAAAATTATGGATAATTCAGAACACGCCGTAAAGAACATACCACATTTTTTTATTTGAAAAGAGAAATTATCCCCATTTGAATTCTGAATTCGGACAGTATACTCAAGATTGTCCGCAAAGGATCATTTAATGCAACATGTGAACCAATAGTGGATATTTTGACTCGGTTACAAGAATTTTGAATTTCCACATCCTCTAAAAGAAGCACATTTTCCGCTTGGATTGTATTTTTATAACCCAAATGCCATGACTCCTCTGAGCCAAACACATGATGTTTACTTCAAAATCATCTTCAGGTGACTTTTCCTGTTTTGATCTATCCCTGGATTGATTAATAATTCATCTAGGATACAGTTAATGAAGAGAGAGGAATTCGTTGAAATATGAATTTTGCATTATAGCAAATTTATGATATCTCATTCAAATCAATGAGCAAATTTTAATTCGGCTTCTTTTCTGAGTTTTGGAAATTTTTGAGAATTCAAGAGACTTGAACAACATCACTAGATTTTGAGTCTAATGCTATAATCAATGACTGAATGGAATGCTATCAGTCCATGATCTCTTGTTTCATGGAAAAGCGGCCCATTAAGTGAATGGATCGAGTCTATCCGATAGTTTTAGTAAAACATCAAAGTGTAATCCTCTTTGGATGATCGAGTAACACGCTTTCCTTGCCAAATGAATAAATTAATTTAGGTGTGTAGCACTCTCTTTTTCCCCTACCGTAGGATTCACTCAGTACACGCCGCCCTCTGGTGTGTGCTTAGAGAGACAATCAGTGAAGCCTCTGTATTCGTGTTGTGTTGACGTGTTTTGTTCACTCTCTGTTTTGTGTTTGTGTGTAACGTAACCGTATATGTTTTAAAATAATAAATCAATGTTACACAAAAAGGCCTATCTTAATTAGAACCCACCAACCACCGGTCACAGGTGTACAATTGGAAAATGTACATGTGTTTGTCAAAAAGCGAATTTAATTTTCAGTGAGCTAATGAATAATTGTTATGGTGCCAGAGGAAACGAAAACCAATTTAAGGAAGTTAAATCTGAATGTATAACTTGAAACGATACATCAGTCTGCACCCGAAGATACAGAAAAACTGGGAAGGATCTAAAAGTATTGTTTAAAAAACTGAACGATGTTGTCTATAAAGTTAGTCACCCAACGTCAAGCCAAACGCGACGTAACACATGTAACCTTAAAAGTGGGATCAAAGCTAGGAATTTTTAAGGCTATTTCCTGACCATGTTAGTTCAGTGGTTTTAAAGAGATTTAAAAATATTCTTAAAGAACGCAAAACCAATGATCCTCCACTTTGGCAACAAAAATGATAGCTCTGGAAAATACAAGAGTGATTCTTGTACTATTAAATTGAAAATCAATCAATACGGTAATTCTTGTACTATTAAATTGGAAATCAATCAATCTCTATATGTGATCATGCAAATGAAAAGCCGACGAAAGTCGTATTTGTGTCTTAAAAAAGGAAAACAATGGATTTTAAATAAATTATTCGCTTTTAAAAAATAAATTCATTAATACGAAAAGACGAGTACTTATATGCATCACATGACGCATCTTTCAAAAATGTTTAGAACTAATAAAGTGAAACACCATATTTAGATGAAAATAATAACACTAATTCAAGTTACGTCAATAACTAGATAAATATAAACGCGCATGCCATCTAAAAATCTAAAAGTATGTTTTCTTGCTCAAAGAAGTGACGTCATGCTCTTTTTCTCTCTTTTCAGAAGAGAAATATAATTCCAACATCGAAGTTCCGCATCGCCTTTGATGTGTTACGAGAGCATGAACTGGATTAATTATTCCCCTAATTGTTCAATGTTCATGCATTCAATAAATATGGCATTAATAATAAACTCAGTCAATGAAATTAAAAAATTATTTTTCGAGCTTATTATAGACATAACTTTTTTAAGGAAAGCAAAAATACAGATTCTCTTTCAAACTTTCTAATTATTTTGAGTCTTCTGAACAGCAATTTATTTTTGTGGGTGTAATACAAATGCAGTGAAGAATATTAAACTTTACATAAAAGAATGAACATAAAAAGAAATTTCTAAAAACCCTTTTATTCATTTAATTATAAACATTATATATATATATATATATATATATATATATATATATATATATATAT
>JAOUZG010016587.1:7927866-7948575 GCA_026289955.1 Argiope argentata | reverse complement strand
TATATATATATATATATATATATATATATATATATATATATATATATATATATATATATATAATTTTTAAAGACATGGAATTCCAGTCAATTTTGTCCCAAAATGCCCTATCAGGTAGTGCTATTTGTAAGGAATAAAAATTTAATTTGATCCATGAAGTGACAGGCCCTAAAAATTTTAAAATAATATATCATGACCAAGAATAAATCACAAAATTTTGCAATCAAAAATTCAGAACAAAATTCTATCCTTATAAACATTGACAGTAAATAATTTTCTCCTAAGAAATAAATTAATAATCTCAATTACAAACGGCAATTTTCATCAAATTTGGGAACAGTCTTAAAGAGTAACAAAAACCAAGTATTTTTCATATGTTTGAAATAATTCATTATAAGATGGGAAGTTATATGAAATCTAGCGCTAACTTTCCGCCTTTTTAATATGTATATATTTTCTTTTAAGCCAAATTAAAGACTGATTATTTATTTTTTTAAATCCATCAGGCGATCCTTGTACATATTACTTTTCAAGCACGGAATTTGGTTACTGATAATGAATTTGATGACATCTGTTATTTGTGAAAAACAAAGGAGGGAGAGGGAGTAATAGTGATAAAGTGGGGAGACAGAAAAAGGGAGAACATGGTACTGGTGTATGAACTGTACTTTTTAATAAGAAATGGAAACTGAGGAGACAGATAGAGGAAGTAACTCGCATCTCCCTTGACCGTTTTCTCAAGAAATATATCATGATCGATATCACCGAAGGTGCCAAAATGAAGATCCGCCTTTCTTACGTCTGCAGGACTGATGCAGTTGATCGGTGAACTGGATGTGACAGGTTTGAGGAACAACATTCCAGAGAAATCAAGATTCACTTTAGTGGTGAATGATCAGTCTGCGATTTCCGAGAGCGAGTTAAACCTTATATTTCGAGATTTTATATTTGTTTCTCCAGGTAGCGAAAATGTCTAAGAAGAATAAGGTGAACAGAAGACTGAACGCTTTACTTTATAACTGAACGCTTTACGAAGCTTTACTTACTGAACGCTTTACGAAGAAAAAAATTCTACTTTCTACAGCTAAATTGAACTATTGACCTTTACAAATTTTATTATGTTTATCTGAATCTTAAATATTTCTTTCCAGCGTATCGTTACATTACGTCATTTTTATTTTTATAAAGGTTCATTTTCCAATTTTGCCCAGTGAAAATTGGGTACAAAATGAGTATAAATTACTCCAAATGAAAATATTAAATAGTTACAATCGTTTATGTGCGATATTCTATGAAATAGAAAATACTTTTGTTGAAAAACAACTAAAAATGTACTTATAAGTTACTGATAATATGCAAATTCAAAAAAGATTATCATTTTAAACATATTTTCTTAAAATATATTCATTATTGTGAGTAAAATACGAAACACGATATTCATAATTTGCCTGAAATTACCACCGAAGAAATTGGGAATTTTCCTATCAATGAGATTGTTAAACAATAAATTATTTTGAAGAAAAAAAAAGGGCACTTCTTATTATACCCTATAGAACATGATTCATCCCCCTTTTTCTCTCCTAAGATGGAAGTTATTTCACATAAATCGATAAAAAGTTTCAGTGCATCAGTTTCAACGGAAATAAATTATATGCATTTTTTTTTTTTTGCATCTTACAGAAAATACACAATTCAAATTGTGATTGGAGATACCCATGCACAAAGCAATCAAACTATTTCTAATCTCAATAAGTTAGCATTCATATTTTAACTCTTTATTTACGGACGGTCCTTAAAATTACTATTTAAATCTGGATTACATCTTCGTAGTATGACTATTTTTGCCGATGGTATTCTAAAGAAGATGGAGAATATAACCCAAATAGCAAGAAGCTAATATAGACTAAGAGTAAGAATGAAAAATATTTAATTAATAATTAAATTAATTAAGATATTTTTTATTAATTAAAATTTTTCTCTAAATTTCTCTGGAATTATTTGGAAAGGAAACTTAACTACAGGTGGAAAAATGAAGTTAAAAAATTGATGGCAACGTAATTTGGTAAATAAAGAGTTAAACGTGAATAATTCACAAAGTTTTGTCACGCTTTAAAAAACAATCTTCTTTTCCATAAATAATTATTTTATAAACTTGGAAAAATATATGTTGGATTTTTCGCATTATAGTTATCCAGAAATGGAATGGTCACTTTTAAAAGCATTTCAGAATTATACACCAATTGTAGAAAAATGTTTTAAAAAGGGATCCCCCACCCCAAAAGAAATGTATGTTCATATCCATTCTTTTTACGGGCGTTTTAAATTTTTACGTCATCGTATTTAAATTTTCAAAACTAGTTAACAGATAAAGGGGAAAAAAAGGTTACTATCCAACTAGAAATTCTATGTGCAACATAAAGGCGTATTAACATTGTAATAATGTAGCAAATCTTTCACAAAACAGCAACCATAAAAATATGAGTTAAAGGGAAGTTTTGTCAGACACAACAAATCTACCCATGATCCAGAAGTTTAAAATAAAAACAGTTTTATTCGGTTTGCTGAAGAATTTAGTTTTACACACATGGATATGGAAGACATCTTTTTTTAAACTTAAGATGGAAGAGATGTCCGAAAAAGAAATGTCCACGTGAAAAATCTCAGAAAAAGAACTAAGTTCGAATCTTTGGAGTTTAAGATAAACGATAGAGAATTTCTTCTACAAAAAACAATCCTTCGAAAAATCACTATTGGATTTGGAAAAAAAAAGGATAATAGAATATTAAAGGAGCAAGAAATAACTAATATATCCATATGTAACTTTATCAATTGGAAAACTACAAAAGAGTAATAAAGTTACAAAACTAAAAATTGGAAATGCTATTTTATTGTTTCAGATGCCTGTTTATTATGAGCAAAGGTGCAGTATATACGTTTGAAATGCCTTTTGAGTACACAATACAAAACAAATTAAAAGAAAATAATAACGGCAAAATAAAATATTTGTTCTATAACAATCGACTTTTATTTTTTCATTTTTCGGCTATGACCAAAGTACTCACCTTTTCAGTTGTTTTTTTTAATTATTATTATTTATTTATATTGAGAAGGGACATAAAGAAACTATTTGGATGATTTTTATTCCTGTACTTAGTCATTCCGTGGAAACTTAAGGCATAAAACGTTATTTTCGAAATATAGCACTCATTTCTAACAATAATCATTAAATCAGCTGTAACGAAGGGGAGGGGGAACTCGGATAATTATTTCCTTTGTATTTACAGTTTTGATTTGTGCATACTTCTTAAAAGGCGTATTTTAAACAGCATTAACTAATGTATGAAGGAGAAGAAAACTTTGTTTTCTTTTAGTGAATTAACAATTTTAATAAGAGTCCAACATTTCAGTTAATTAGGATAGATGAAAAGATAAAGAAATTTATAAACTTATATTTTTCAATATTATTTTTAATTTATTTTTAAAAATCTAGCAATTTACCTCCCCCTCCCATTTACCAGTTTCAGACAGTCAGTGCTTGCCCCAACAAACAGTTAAATCGAACCTTGTTTACCATGTCTAACAAACAGTTAAATCGAACCTTTACCATGTCTAACAAACAGTTAAATCGAACCTTGTTTACCATGTCCAACAAACAATTAAATCGAACCTTGTTTACCATGTCCAACAAACAATTAAATCGAACCTTGTTTACCATGAGAGTACCAGTAGCGTAATTTCAACTTCTGCTCTTCTAACCGATTTTTTGATCGCCGTAAGGGATGAAGGGCGTGCCAATAAGTGCTGGCTGATATGTTCATTCTTCATAAATTGACCAATCATTTTCGACATAGGTGACGACATCACTGACGCGGAAAGGAGAATATAACACTTTTTCTGAACTTAGAACCTCAATAAATGTCAACCAATAAGTATCATATACGAATTAAACCTTTTAACCTTTTTAATTACAATTTTTAAGTATGTGAAAAAATATTCTTAACTTGATTGGCAATATTTTTTCGCGCATAGTAAAAGTTGCTTCAATTTTTATCGAAAACATGCTTTAGTTTTAAAAAAATCTATATTCATTTATGCCAACTCATATATAATTAATAATTTACGGAGTTTCAAGTTATCACCTTTTTTATACTTTTAGAGATTGAAATTTAAAAGAATTCATTTAACAATATATGAATTTTAAAAATTCATGTGTAAATTTAAGATGTATAAATTCTTAAAAATTTACTATCTTCAGACACAAATGAAAATAATTTTAAAATCAAATTAGATTACTTTGAAAATCAGCGCAAAAATAAAACCGTTCAAAAATAATACTTGTATGTACTTAATTATCTATTTAATAATACAGCCTTGGATACCGTTACTTAAATGCAAATACTGAAGTGATATGAAATAAGAGATTTCAAGAAATTATGGAGGGAGGGTGGGAGGGGGGGTTAAAAAATTGCATTCGGCATTGCTTCAAAAATCATTACATTTTTTTAAATCAAGCATTCGCTATAAATAAAAACTTTTCTACCCTTTGTATAAGAATTTATTGCATTCTTTTTTTGGCGTTTATAAAATCAAGAAGGCATTTCTTGAACTGCAGTTTCACTTAAATTTTAGAATCTTGTTTTGTATTTAGTAATCAGCTCACTGATAACAAAAATTAAGTCTTCACGAATACATATTGTATTTCTCACGTAAGTAAGAAAATTTAATTACCGATCCCATCATATCTTTTTTAGTACAAAATAGAAATTTGTTGCAATTCAAAATTATGATTATACAAAATAGCTAAATATTTTTAAAATTACCTAATTTCAAATACAACAGTAAAATGTACAAACTACAGAGATAGAAATAAAAGAACTTCGAAAATACAACTCCCACTCCCCTCCAAAGAAATTGAAAAAAGATCTATAAAATAATTTTAAAAAAAATTATTTTGAGGTTGTCAGATTGCTATCTCTGCCTCTTGCGTTATAATGCTCTATTCACTTTCGCAGTTACAAGTAAATTTCGGTAGTGTACTAACTTCCTTTAATCGACTGGTTAATTAGGGGTAAGAATACCAGTTACTTAAGCATTTTTCTTCTGAAAAATAATAATATAAGATTTCTTTCTACTGACACGTTATAATGTCATTATAAATGAAATCTCGCTAAGCAACTGATATTCTTTATCATTTTGATCATGTTTTGGGGGATTGGCAAAAAACGCATATTAACAATCTGGGCATAAGCAAGTGACCACGAATTTTAAATTGGATATATATATATATATATATATATAGCTAAGGTTTAAAAACTTTTTTCCCCTAATCAATTCTAACAAATAACCAGCGAAGTGAGGTTTGACGCAAGATGGAACAAAAGGGAAGTGTAATTAAGTGTTATATTACCACCTTCAATTCTAAAACTGATTTACATTAAAGTTGCAGAGCATACAAATCAGCTGAAAATAAATACATTATATGTTTTGATGCAGAACCATGAATACCAGATTATTTATTTATTTCAAAAAAGAAAGAAAGGAAGAAATCACATTTCTTCAGAAAGATAACGTATACAGTCCAATAAATAATTTAAGTAAATATTTTATGTAAAATATTTGTTTTTACATATCTATACACATGTTGGTTTGGAGAAGGTGTTTCATCTAAGATTGAATCTCATACCCATAAATTTCGGGAACCCTTTTCAATGGTATTGCTTTCATTCCTTAGGTATTAAAAACTAAGCATGGGCCTGTATAAGGAAATATTAAGATAAACCAAACCTGAAAAATAAGAAATTAACTGTGTTTTTATTATTATAACAATAATACAGCCATGCACTATTCCGTGATGCTTTCAAATTCTTTTAACTCTGTCTGAGGCTTAGATAGATAAAGCATTTTTCTTAACTTGGATCGTCTTTTTAAGTCATCTCAAGGACAGTGTTAGTGTCCGTTGCATTTCGCGCATAGTCTCAATTCCCTGTAACAACAAATGGGCATTCTCCAGCCCATTTGCAGACAATTGCCACTAAAAAAATACAAATATTCTGAGTATTTATCAAAAATTACAATAATAAGCAGTAGCTGAATAAAGTAATAAGTAACTGAATAATGAGCAGTAACTCATAAACATTAATTCAGAAATATATATTTAAAAAATCTTCCATACAAATATGTATTATACAAGCGAGACTACATGACAATATTTCAAATTAATATCTGCATTACTTTGCGAGAAATCCAGCTTTTCCGAGGCTAGAGAGTTGGCAGAAAGCGTTTATAAATAAGGACAGGAAGGGTAACTGGGAATGGTTTCTTTTCTAGTTCCAGGTCATGATTTAATATTAGATTTTTTTTTCTCCCTGAGAAACAAGATAGTGTTCGCAAACACTCCTAATAATTTTCATCAGTGATGATTAGGAACATTTTTTACAATAATAAAACGTATTCTTCATGCATTTGGAATAATTTAGAATAATTTAGGAAGTAAAAATAAATTACGCCATTGGCCCGCCTCATAATAATGTTCATAATTTTACGTCAAATTGCGAATTTATATTTTTAAAGAATGTATTATTATATTGATTTATCAACAAAAATATTTTTTATGTATGAAAGTTGATTATTAATACTGACTTGATGCTGTTTGACTTCAAATACTGTAAAAGACAACAGATATCGACGAAAAAAAAAGCTTAGTGCTGATGGAGGAATACGAAGATTTTAATTTTGTTTCTTTTCAAAAAAAAAAAAAAGACATTCTGGAGATAAAGGGAGCAAGTTATATCTAATCATCCATGATAAATTTTTCAATAATTAATTACATTTTGATCAACTGTTGAAGGCACTAGAATTAAAATCGTTACTGTTATCTGAATGACTGATGGAGTAGACGGCGGTCCACTTACAAGTGACAGGCTTGAATTTGATAGGAGTAAGAATAATACATAAAAAGAAAAAATACATTATTTTAGCAGATTCTGTAGCTTAAAGTAGACTTTTCATGTAGCGTAAACATAAAGAGAAAAATGAATTATTAAATTGGACGTTTTGCAACAATTGAGAGCTATACTATCTGCTACTCAATTGAAATACTAGTCCTTATTCATTTAAAGTGCGTTTAGACGTGCTCTTCACGTATTTCATAAAATCCGATCATTTTTGTCCCTATAAAGTTAGCTACCTAAATTTTCTTCATAAAATTCAAGACAGAATGATTACAAATTATTCCAAGTTGAAATTTATAAATAGTTATGATAGTTTATACAAGATATTCCTTAAAATAGGGTATATTTTTAATGAAAAATAACAAAAACAAAGTAATTTGTGTGGTTGAGAACGGGCAGTAAAATAAGTTTTCAGGCAATAATCTGAAATTTCTCAACATTTCAAATATATTCTTTTCAAATCAATTCAGTACTGTGATCAGACATTACAAAGAAGTTCAAATTTATCCCATAATTCCTGTGATAATTGGAAAAAAAACTATGGTTATTATGAATATCGCTGTAACTTAGACTGATTAACTCCTAAATTTAGAGAAAAAAAGCATTGACCAATGAATTCTCTAGATCACGATGATGCACTATGATAACATATAACACCCCCCCCCCCATTTTTTCTGAACCTAAGATCATTTAAAATACTAAAAAATATATATATGACAAGTCTATAAAATCATTACCAATGACTCTAAATGGATAATTTTCTATCGGTCCGATTTCAAGATGCGATAAATATTCTATTATAAAAATGTTGAACAACAGCAAGTGCTTCTATATAGTAAAAAGAAAATATTACTATTTCTAGTAAAGAAAAAAAAAGTGATGAAAATTACATGCGAAAATAACTTTTTGCTGTAGTTATTACGACTAAACGCATTTCAGCATTGAAAAATGCTCGGACTATATGCGGTGACATCAAAATAGGTATAAACTTTTCACTGGTTTTCCTACAGCTCGCTCTGATCACATTAGCACAATCTGAAATTAGACATTTTCCAAAAGGTCAAGCTTTCGCCAACATTTCTATCGAATCACTATCAACAGTGGCTTAATTATGGTTGCAATAAACGCAAACATGGGGAACAAAAACTGTTTCCAATAATTGGTATCGTTTTATTATCGCAGATATAAGAATGTTTTCTCACCGGAGTGCTTACAGACACTATTTATAAGAGAAAGAGCGGTACAAATGGTTTGTGAAATTCAGAAGAGACGAATTTCACAATTAAGACTGCAAAATTATGGTACACCATCCGAGGTTAATAACGATTTAATTAAGATTCTGATTACAAATAATCAGCATTTTATCACTTGTGAAATACCCACAAAATAATGAATGTTAACCCATTTAAAGTTATTCGACTGAGTTACACCAACATTCATTTTCAGAAAATTATACTCAAATGCTAGATGGATTTGAAGAACTTTGCTCGCAACGAAATGTTGTTGCATTCATTATCAAACAATGAATTCGGCTGAAATATAGCAGGCAGCTTAGTAATTAGAAAAAACCCACGGACCAAAAGCGTCCAGAATTGGCCATCAAGGACTACATGCATTTTCGGCCAATCGGCAAAGTTGGGGAGGTTTTGCTGAGATATCTTAAGTCATTCTCTTTACATTTCGGCCTTTATATGTTTCATAACGCAAGATTTGCTAAAAGAAGAAGAAAAAAGCTTCGAATTTTTTTTTTTTGCGGAACTGCTAACAAGCGTTTGAGGGAGGGGGAGGGGATATTTTTTTAGCAACACGCCATGCGTAACCATTCTACGAAAGTGGAATACTGAAACTTTCCAATAGGCATCAGTTCATTATCAAATAAAATGGGTAATACATTATTGAATAAGCTTCACTGTTAATACAAAAACAAAAATCTTATGAATCGGCGGAGACTTCTTGAACAACCCGATATAATACTATGTTAAAGTGAATGGTAGTTAAAAGCAATAGCATTAGCTCTGTTAAAATGAGCTCACGTTGAAGCAAAATAAATAATAAAAAAATTTAACATTAAAATATTTACCGCAAAACTCATTTTCACAGCAATTTTCATCTAACTTTTTAAAAATAAAAACGTAAATAAATTATGCAAATAATTATAAATGTAAGCATTTGAGCACATTTTTTATTAAATGCTTTGAAATTTGACAAAAGAAAAAGTTTTCATCTTCATCTGCCTTATAAAATGGCGATAAATGTTCAGGAAATATTCACATTTGACTCTTTAATCGATGTTAGGGTACAGTGATATGACAAAGTGCTATTTTGAAAGATCGAGAAATGTAGTATGAGATTACCAGTTACTGTCATGATTGCAAAACGGTAAGTCTGCAACATACACCGCTTATAATATTACAAAATAACATAATTGCTTGCTTGAATTCAGGGTTAGTTTCAATCTCCTTCCCATAAGGAGTTAAATAAACTGCTTTGTACAATACAACAATAGTGTTTCATCCACCGGTGCCGAAGAGCAGCAATATCCCCTATATTATTTGAAACATTAAAATTCAGCTTATTTCATAACAATTAAGACTCGGGGCCTGATTAAGGCAGGGGCATACAGGACAGTTGGGCCCCCACATAAATGAATGGAGAGGAATCGAATAGAAATTTTATTTTACATTTACTTCTTTAATGAATGTTCTTCATTACTAAAGTAGTGAAGCAAAGGGGGCCCCAACTAGGCTAAGTTGGGCCCTGTTAAGATTTGTGCTCCTTATTAATTCAAGAGTTTGACCGAATACATGTTAAACCGCTCATTAGATGCAATCTGTTTTCGCAAAATAGAAATGACTATTTTTACGAAGTAACGTCATCCACGAAAAGTAAAAATATAGGCAACCAGATTTACCACAAAAAATGGTTAAATCTGGTAGCCTGTTGAATGCTCAAAGTTGGTTATTGCGCATCGCGAAACATCGTTTAAAACAGAGGAAGGTGATGTTTAAAGAGCAGCTTTTGATCAATCCTTAATCAAAAATCGGCATTCTCTCTCTCTCTCTTGTCTTTTTCCCTATCAACTATATTTCAATTGATTTATTTTGTTTGAATATATCGATTTATATTGTATTCGGTAAGCAGAATGCTTCAAATTTCAGCATGTGTTAATGCCTTAAAATGTTTTTCATTATATTCTAATATTAATCAATTTCTCACAATTTTTTTTCACGAAACCCGGACAAATATACCCAAGTCAATGTTTTTTCTGTCTTTCTTTCTAATTGAGAATAAGAATAAAGATGTACATACTCTTGCACTCACAGAAATATCTTTTTTTTAATACAAGTGAAGTAGAAAATCATTAAATATTGTTTACGATGTTCAAATGTAAGAACTCAACATTCAAACTGTAAAAAACATTACCCTGAATAAAAAAGATTCGTTGGAAGAAAATAGGAACAATTTTTTACTTCCTCAAAACAGGAAGAAGTATTTTAGGTCATTTTTTTTTCTATTATACTATTAAAGTTAAGAATTTGCATTATAATTGTAAATATTTAATTTTATATAACATCAATTCTTTTATTATCAACTAGCCGCCTTTGGCGACCAGTCGGTTCGCCAGTATTAATGCTCGCTAAAATTTTCATATAATATTTTATGTAGCTGTGTCTCATAACAGGTTTTTCACCAAAATATTTTTAAACCAAATAAATTTTGATAATCATATAATTCATTAATAGTATTATTTTCTTCAGATGTTCTGTTCATTGTACTACTTATCTTTCTCTTTCTATCCGAGCAATGATGTTCCGGAATTGATATTTTCCTTAAATGGTGGAGGGAAAGGTTTAAATTCTACGTTTTTATAGAATAATGAGATTCAAATTTTCATAAATGTAAACACACTAAACAAATAAAGACACAGTTGGTTTTCAAGAGATGCGAAAGTTTAAAAACAGCTTGGAAAATGCCGCTCACAGAGGAAATAATGGTGACACACACACACACTTCTTTTCATTCTTTTTTTCCCCTGACCAGACTTTATTTTGAGCAGGCATAAATTAAATATCCATATAGACTAATAATAAAAGCAACTATTTTCTTTCTTTTTTAAACATCCCGTTATCTATAATTGAAAACCAACTGACTTCACGTATTTCTTTCTAAACAAATCATAATTTATTACTTCCTGCTATCTTACTCAGTTGGTGTGGGGGAAGGGAATGAAAATTTTTGGCGGGAAATTAAGAAAAGTGTCGTTTTAACTATTTTCTTCGCAGTTTTTTCATTTTTTCTCTCCATAAGAACCATCCCCGTGTCTTAACGAAGTTATTTAAAAAAATTAGACGAATTGGTCCAGCCGTTCTCTAGTTTTGCGCTTAGCAACGCATTTCGAGATGCATTTTTATTAATATAGATAGATAAATAATAAGATAAGAAAGGTTAATTAAAAAAAGACAATCGCACACTATGTGACTCATAATATAAGAATCTTTAGTAGCTTCAATTATTCCCTCTTGTACCTAGGATCATATTGTTGACTATTTTAATGTCAATCCTATTTCATCCAGAATACAGAAGGGATGAAGAGAACGATTTAATCCCAAGACTTCAAAAAAGGATTTTATACTGCCAGGATTAAAAGTTGTTACTACTCTTGACAAACTTGTTTTTTCTGTTAAATAATTTTGCAGTGTACCTTGTGATAAGTAGTTTGAACTATCATTCTAGGGCAGCCCCCCCCCTCCTCCTATTCCACTGTACCAGTCAATCTCATTATTGACCACTACAAAATTATAAGCCTGACTCCGAATCTTTCCGTCATCAATCCAAAGTTCATCTTTGTCACTTTGTTTGCGTACTATTTTAAATCGATGTTGTTGTTGTTTTCAAAGTCACATCGAACATAATATTTGATTTTCTGATTTTTTTTTTCTTTCTACACACAGATACTGAGGCTTTAGGATCAATATCTCCTTGTTTTTCTCCATCTTAATCAGTGGCATGGTATTACAAAACGAAATAAAACATGATAATTTGTTTCATATTCTTCGGATCAGTAATCCAAGGCTCGCGATCCAAGTGGTATGAAAAGAGATAGTTTATAATTCCAATACAACTTTCATTACATTATTTATAAACGCTGAACGTTGTCTGCCAAAAAAAAAAAAAAATACTACAAATGCTACAAATCTAAAAGTTATCACAAGTCTTAATAAACAAATATTTTTTTATTTATTTATTTTAGTAATTTTGTGATGATAACCTAAAATAAATAATTAGTACGTAGATCAAATTAAAAAGGAGATGAAATGTAAAACTAAAATGAGAAATTTATTAAAAGAAGTCTCTTATAATGACTAGGTACCAAACCCTTTCATTTATTAAAAAGCATTTTTCGTAACACCGCATTTCAATTATCCTCATTTAACAACCGGAACTGAAGGTTTGTTTTAAATGTGTTTTAAGTTCTTTTATGTTAAAAAATTTCAGAAATATTTTATAATTAATTCAGCATTTAATTTTTAATAACTTACTACCTAATGGCTATAAAATTAGGTAAGATTAATTTATATGCTATGAATTATATTTACCTAGGCATGTGCAAATGAAGTAAAGTGAATACGGCCCAATTCGATGAGACTGGAATAGGTTTCAATAAGGGTTTACAATTAACTACAAACGTTTCCGAGTTTCCCTTTTATTATTTACAATCCTAATGTTAGATTATCGTGACTAAGATTTTCATAAGGTTTTTGAACGATAGAATAGGAATTTCTCCCTTCGATGGACTACAACCTTCTATTACTATTTTTTACAAACAAAATTTGGTGATAAAACAAAGTTTTGTAATACGAAATAATAATCTGAAATCTGAGGAAATAAATACCGAAAAAGCAAAGTGCATTAAATCAAATGCAAGCTTAAATATTTCATCCAAAAAAGGCAAATAACAAAATGTACGAACAGCCTTTTCATATGCAATTATCTCCACTTTTATTATCAGTCGTTATTTCGTCTTAATTGAAGCCAGAGTCATAAAATGAAACTATACTTTTCAATGGACAAATTTTTACAAGTCCTAAAGAAAACATTTGAAATTGCTGCACGATTATATTTACTTTGACTGTAAAGTCATTTCGTTGCTGTTTACAAAGATGATAGATTTATTTTATTAATCACTGAGAAAAAGTGTGTTGATCTCTATCATTGAAACAAATTTTAATGAAAAAATGGAGGATGGGTGGCTTCTAATAAAAAAATAGAGAGTACATTCAACTCCGATGAGGCAGTTAAGAGTAGAAATTGAAACATTGATGGTAAAAACTTCAGAAAAAAATGTATGAAATAAATGTTAGTATTTGTATAAATTTTATAATTATGTAATAATTAATATAATTAAATTATAAATAATTAATAATAATTAAAGCATGCAATTTGTATAAGCGAATTTTGAATAAGAGAAATAATTGACGATTCAGAAGAGTATTTTAAGCAGTATAGATTCATAAAGCGCAATTTCTAAATCCATTTATAAAACTATCTCTAAATTTATAACAATTTCTGCTTTAATCATGCAAAATCTCCTTAAAAGTTTTCCATAGCAAATATTTATGTTTAGTTATTTAATCAATTTTTTAAAGAGAGGAATATAAGAAGGAAACTCCGACTTCAAAAAGGAAACTATTTATTAAGCTACCAATTGAAGAAAAAAACATCGTTGCGAAACACAGCAAAAATATGTAGGATTTAAATTTTTAAAAATATTTAGATTTTTTTAAATGATATTGGCGGCTGAAAACTAAGAATTCTTTCAAATACTTCGAACAAGTCTCCTACAGAAACGAAGAATCCTAATGAAAGCAGGTTATAATGGCAAGGAAGCTTAAACTGGCCTTTTATTAATAAACGGTATAAACTGTATTCTTTAAAAATACAGTCAGTTCGAGAATGAAGATATTTTCACAGATGAGAGAAAGAAGTTTTATAGTATTGGAAAAGATGATCCTCCTATGGTGTTCCGACCGTGATGCCAGTAATTGGAATAGTAGTGGTTTAGGAAAGTGCCACAGCATTAGAGATAGGAAAACCTTTATTTATAAAAACTGAGACAGAACAAATTTCTCATTTTATCAAAATAATGGCCCTAAACATACCTCATTCCTAGTAAAAGAATGGTTGTTGTAAAAGGTGGAAACAACCCTGGCACAAATGTTATAGAAGGCATATGGTCCCATTTTAATTACAACAAATATCAGCAGATATATTTATTGAAATTACAAAATTTTTGCTGAAGCCACCAGAAATCTTGTAAAATTAATATGCTTTTTAATATAAATCTATTTTTATACAAGGAAACACTTTCCTGTACTCACAATTTTCAATATTTTTTTTAAGATTCTTTTTAAAAGTTGGTGTCTGTATGCAATTTTAAAATTTATTTTTATAATTGAACAATAATGAATACAGAATGTCTTAAGCATATGTGCTCAAAAGATTATTTCCCATATTAAAAGATTTATTTACATTCTCTAAACTTGAAATGTTATTTAAAAAGTAATTATGGAAATAACTGGAACTATCATCTTTTCCATATTTCTCTATATTAAATAAATCAATATGTAACTGCTAATACATAAAATATTCATAGAAAGAAAAGAAAAAAACATTGAACTTTAGATTCAGTTATCTGATATAAACTTCTGGTTCATTTCATTTTCTTAAACTTAAAATGATTTAATACAATTTTTAGTTTGTTATAATGTATGTAGTTCCATAATTTGATCAAAAATTAATAAAATCTGAAAGGGCTAAGTATAACTGACATGACAATAACTTTTGTAAAATTTTCACATTTTGCTTTTATGACTGAAGAACTTCTGTAATGCAATATTTTTTATGAAACTGGATAAAGAAATAAGAGATTCCAATTAGCAATTAAATAAATCTCTTACTAATTATTGCCATCATAATTTTCCAATATGTATTCTCTAGAAGATATAATGAAAATATATGTGATTGCAAATTTTCTACACAGTATATGCTTTTTGTTCTTTTGCTGACATACAATTTTTTAAAATTCAAATTAAATATTCAAGAAAAAACCTATACAGAAATAGAATCAAAAATTGGAAGAGAAAACCATGAAAAGTTAACACATCAACAGAAGTTTAATATTACAAATTACACAGCTAGAAATATATAAATAGCAGTTTAATGTCCATATTAACAGGAGACTCTGTTAATATGGACATTAAACTGCTACTATACTATATGTCCCTAAATATAAGGGAATTTAAGAAGGAATCATTAAAATTAACTTTAAAAGCTTAATACAGTACAAAAGAAGAAGAAAAAAACAGAGGGAATTTCTAAGCAAGATTCAAATAAGTTCATAACTTTTTTATTAACACTAAAAAATAATGCAATATAAATCAACTTAAGTTTTCATAACTATTGGTAAGGTTTAATACACATGTTGAAAAATGACAATTAAGTTACAGCTAGCTGATACTTATCTTTTAAGACAAAATTTTCATTTAAAAAAATGTTTTGTCCTCATTTTGAGGCAATGGAACAAGAATATTATTCATGTCAACAATTTAAAGTAGAAATACTATCCTAGTCTTTTTTCATAAGTAATCTTTCTATCTATTACACATATAGTGAAACAATAAAATCATTGTAGTAAAATTAACTAAATGATCTTAAATTAGCTTAATTTGAAAAAAGAAACCAATAGTTTTGTATGACAATTCTAGCGACTTCTATATAACAAAAAAGTATTTTTTACTATATTACCCATTCCATAATAATGAAAATAATTTATGGTCAGTAACAAGATAATCTGAATGAACCAATATGAAAGAACCATACTGAACCTATAAAGAATAGGCTATAGAAAAGAAGGAACTGGCTTTTAAGTTACAAATCAAAGTACTTAAAAATTAAATAAAGGGTAATATATTAAAATAGATGGTCAGAAATAAATTGCACAAGAATGTATAGTGAAAGTTTTAAGTAACCAGATAAGAACAATTTATCCAATATTGAGATTTATTATTGAAAGTACTTAATACCAATTATAGTATAGATGCATAATAACCAAAAACACATAAAATCACATAATCTTACATTAAATTCATTTTCAGACATATTATACCTTCATTCAATTTTAATTCTTTAAGTATGAAGTCAAGTCAAGATAAATTCAGAATGGATTTAAAAATTAAAACAAATACAAATTTTCAGCAATAAATATTTTTAAACTATGAATAACATAATAAACAACACATTTAAACTCACCATGCAAAATTATGAAAAAAAATCAAATGTTTCTTAAGAAAAAATCTCTTAATACCATAATGTAGAATAATGTTATTTAGCATAATAAAACTAAATATTCTATATAGTTTCTTAAGGACACGAATTAAAACTATTTTCACTGTTTGCCATTCACTTACCGGCAATCTAGCAGATAAAAGCAGAAATAAATATTAAAGTACTTGTTTAGTACGAAATGGGCCACTACCTAGTTGGCAGCATTTAATAAATATAACAACAAAAAAAGTAATTAATCACTTTCTCAGGGATAGTACAGATGTTGTACCAACAGGCCCTTTTTATTGGCCCTTATATCTACACCAGTAAAATTCCTAATTATCTTACAGGTAATTTTAATTACACAATCTCTTGTATCACCATATGAAGGCTAAATTTACTATCAAAAAGGGGGGGAAAGAATAGATAACCTTATGAATAATTAAAAGAAACATGATTTTTAAAGTAACTTGAAGAAGTAAAGTGTCACATTCCTATTTATACATTAACATATGTTTTAAGCGAATAGTTTTCATGAAATTGTAAACTGAAGATTAATAATTAGAAAAGAATATAACCCCTGATATTATTCCTGTCAATTTCATCATACAATCAGATTTATAAAATACTGATAGATTGTAAAGATGAGAACAGAAAAGATCCACTTATGAAATATTAATACCAGGGAAATCCTAGTGAACTATTCATAATTTACAGAATGAAGCTTATATTTTGAATATAGATCCTGCTTTAATGGTAAAACTACAATCATTAGAAGATACACAGAACAAATTTAAAATAGAACTTTAAATTGCTCTGTCATTTTTCGTCAATTCACAACTGTCTTTTTACCAGCAAACATTTTTTACTTTTTTTCCCATTAAGAGAATTTTTGCGGCAACCCCAAAGTTCGAAAATAGATTAGAAAAGCAGCCATTAATTAAAAACAACGATATGAGAATGCAATAAAAAACAGAAACTTTGGAAATCTGAAAGAAGACTTTTCAAAAGTTTTGCAACCCTATCTTTCATTACAAACTCTTAAAGAAGGCTCTATGGACATTATAACACTTGTAGCTTATTTTATGCCCCCCCCCCCTGCAATCCCATTGGACAGCTACAATTGACTAATTAGGAAGTTGTGATTTTAGTATTGTTTAAGGTTTCAACATGTTTTTTTAAATCAATTTAGACTCACCGAGTATATTCAATCATGAGATTTCACACCCAGATCATAATTAAAACAATAATATTTTTCGACTGGATAATGATATCTATAAATTAAAACAAGTTGCAAAACAGACTTAGAATCATGGATTTCATAAGTAAAAACTTATGCAATTCTATGCCATTTTGCTTATTAGATAAGATTGTAAATAAGATAGTGAAAAAGAAATTGCAATATGATCTAAGTAAATATTTTGTCAGTTTATATTATGATAAAGATAATCAACAGAAAACAGATTATAACAAAAAATAGCCATGAAATAATTTTATTAAATATAGAACCTTAAAATGAAGAAAATGTTTAACAAGTGGATGAAGCAAGCAAACAAATAAAAAGTGGTAAATGAGTGTGGTATATTTTTCAAAAGAAAGTCCCAACATGAAAATAATTGTAAATAAAATATCAAACATATGCAATTGTAAACAACTTATCAATCTCATGTCAGAATTTATTATATTAGACTAAATTTGCGACTTCAACCACAAAATTTAATATTTAAAAAAAACATCAAAATTCCTGGTACTGTTTATTCAATTATTTTATTAAAATGTATATTTAACTCCAAAATCAATGAATGTGTTAGCTTTTGGAAAAATGATATGCATTTTAAATTAAATTTTGATCATACTTTATATTTTAAAATATGAAAATAAATCCAAAATCTAAAATTCCTCAATAAAAATTTAATAAAGAACTGTGCACCATCACATTCAAGATACTAAGAGGCATTATTTTCAACTGTAATATAAATAATGGGGGGGGGGCAAAAAAACTGGAGTATATTAGTCTTAAAAGTAATCACACCAATAGGAAAATGTGTTACAGAAATTTGATTCAGTATAAATTTTGAAAAAGGATGCTTTCGACAGAATATTTTCAATATCAGATCTGTTTACCTCTAAATATTAAAAATTATTTAAAATAAAAAGATTCATGAGACAAAATTAAAAATTACTTAGACTGAGAATCTGTAGATTATTAATGAAATGAAGTGATATTTTAAATCAGAGTAAAAAATATTAGAATGAATAAGCTTAGAATTGGTCAAAAGAAATTTTAACTTTGTAAAAAGTTAAATTTAAGGTTCAGGATGACTATTACATTAAAAGGGAATACCATTTTTTCCCATCATTTGAAAATCATATGCATTCCTTGATATTTTTGAAACAAAATTTTCACATACAATAGTAAGTGCAAACAAAACAGAATTCAGATATTAAAGAACAATTATCGAAATACAAAAATTACAAAAGATTTTTCTTTCATAACATAGAATTATTTTATAAGAAGTCTGTGCAAATTAATAAATTTTCTTAATAATAGATTTTTAGCAAGCAAATGTCACACTCAGTAGAACTTAGCACCTTCCATTCTAATATATATTATAATTGACAGCACATTTTTCTTCAAAGAAAATGCAGAAAAATCTTACCTGAGATTTATGATACATAATTTAGTAGCTTATCTACTACTTTCATAGTGGGAATGTTAGCGAGGATGGTGTCCTCTGATGGCCGTGTATTAGGAAAAGGAAATAAATTGGCACGATGAAAATATTAACCAAGATAACAATAAACAGAATGAATCTCTGTAAAAGGAATGGATCATAAGCAAGTCTTTGATTTTAAAATACATGCGGAATTCCTTGAGAAGACGGAATTAAGAAAAATCAACAAACTGCATTCAGTTCCTCTCTGTCACGCGCGCACACAGAAACTCAACTGAGGCTCTAAAATGAAACGAAACGGCAGACCAAACTCCAACTTGATTACGTAATTTTCTAGTCTAGTACGATTCGTTGCACGTGTTCTATCGGAGAGATCTGACACAAGCGATTCTTATTTAGGCTGAGACGTATCAGAGTTATTACGTCCTTTTTTCATCTTTTTACTTTACAGAGACACGAGATGACGGCATGTAATTTTGGGCGCTTTGTATTTTAAAGCAGGAAAGCATTTATTATTGTATGAGCTTTTTTCTTTCGATTTACGATTATTATAATATCGAATATAATATGTGCAAATTTTCGTTCCTGTAACGTCTCAAATTCACTTGTTAGCACATGACCATTTTATTGGCTCATTTTGGTTTTACATACATTTTTCTAATCTAAAACGTTTATCTGTTCTTATCTATCGTCTTCTATATGATTTAAAATTTTTGGTATTTGTATAAAAGTCGAGTACATGGGTATTAATTATTTTAATTTGATTCTTAAAAGGGCCGAATTATCAAAAAGAAAAGTAACTAACAGCCCGACGATTTCCGAAAACTGTGAGTCCCGAGATCTTGATTTCATTGTAATCAGAGTAATTATTTTCGTGCTGTTTTTTTTTATTATTATTATTATTAAGGTCTTATATTCGCACTTGTTCAAATAAAAATTATTTATCTTTCAAATTTCGGAACATTGTTCTTGATATATATGTATACTTTTTCATGTTTTTAAAGTTGATTGATTAGAGTTGTGCACATTTCTGCAGCTAGCTTATTGATTCACTAATAATTTTTTTTATTGGAAACTTTAAATGGTATTTAAAAAGTATTTGTATTGCTTTTATTATTTTTCTTCAAATTATTTTTGAATTTAAATTGAATGTTTTATACACGATATACTCACAATAAACTTGATAGATATTAACTCACATTTAATAGTCTCAGTTTGCCATAATAATATTTTTTAACTACTTCTGTCCGTATAAGTAGTTAAAATCATATGATGAATACTATAATATATGATAAATATCGATAGTATAAGCGTTTTTAAAAGCGTATACGGGTGTTAAATCAAAAATGTATTTGGAAGCTGGCCTCGAACTTGCAATTCCTACGGCCCTTAATCTTAATTATTAAAATGTCTTCTATTCAAATCAATTATCAGCTCATCATATTATCCAGTAAATTCTTCATGGAATTATCCAGCAATGCATTATATTATTAATTTAAAATTCAAAAAAATTATTTTTAGGAAAATTGCTAGATTTCTTTTTTAACTCCAGTTACAAAATATACAAATCCTAAACAAGAATAATGATTTTAAAAAATGTGGTATTAAGTAATTTTCAAAAAGATGGCAGATACAATATATTTCACAATTGCAAATATTTATTTTCCTTTGAAACAATTATTCAGAATAGGTTACCCTTTTATGTCTTGCATCTTACATCTTTAACAAAAATAATAATTTTTGAGCAGTTTTCTTTTTTT
>JAOUZG010016587.1:7898803-7917362 GCA_026289955.1 Argiope argentata | reverse complement strand
CACACACACACACACACACACACACACACACACACACACACACACACTGATGAGTCATTTTATTTTCTCAGAGTCACAAAATTAATGAACCAAAACGCTCTTGAAAAACTGTTGTTTTCTAAAGAAAACGGAAAATTTTCGTGGATGATTTTGATTCTGTCCGTTTTTAAAAATGTTCTTAATCCGACGTTCATTTCTTGACCAAGCGATTTTTACACTTAAAAAAACTGTTTATATGAAGAAAAGCAAGAAATACTGGTACAGTCGTGCGTATGTAAATTAAACAGCTATGCAACCAAATCAGCGTAACGTGATGTGGTCGGTAGAACCTCTGTAAGACTATTGGTGTCTGACAAAATTGTTAAATCAGTTTTTGTTGCTACAATCGCAGGTTATCAATGTTTAAGTTATCCAAGGTGATTTATCATTCAAGGTAATCGAAGTAGAGGAACCCGACCAGTTCAAAGCGGATACGGGGGTAGGTTACAAATGGTCGGGCATATATGGTATTAATCAAATAGGTTCAGAAGAAATTTTCATACTCCTCCTATCATATAATTTCTAACAATATCAATAAAGTTTGATACAAAATTTAGAAATGATAGGGGGGAATTTAGAAGCTACCAAATCTATTATTCTAACTGAATTATGAAAAGGCATTCATGAAATAAAAAACTAAAATGAAAACTACAAACATAATATAAGATATAAGACAATAACAATAGAAGTAAGAAAGAAACAAAAAAATAGAATATACCAAAAGATAGGAACCAAAGATGGATAAAAGATAATCTTAAAAAACTAATAATAATAAGTAACATATTATATAATTAATAAATGACATTTAGCAAAACATAACACTGCATAAAATATCAATATATAAGTATTGTTTTCTCTAAGTATTTTTATGTGAACTAGATTCCAATATATTTTATACAACAGGGATGCACATCCTATGGCCCACGGGCCAATTTTGGCCCACGAACGCTGTTAATAAAATAAGAATGCAATGAAACTTTTTCAAATAAACAGGTGGGGAAATAGGATACGAAAACGATTCTACATCAAAATAAATAATTTACTGTTGTTCATTAAGTTTATTTACTTTTTATTACGCGGCTTTTCAGTTCGTTCCCTTCATGGCTACCTGCGAGTACGAGTTTTGGTATATGAGGAATTCGCAGACGTGAAAAATTTCCACACATGAAAATGTAGTTTGAGGATCAAATTCAAATCTTGCGTAATGCATTTGATGATCGGTTTTCAGATTTCGAAAAGTGCCAAAAAAATTGATGTATTTTCTTCTCCATTTTATGTTGATGTAAATATAGTGGATGAGAGTATGCAGTTAGCCTTAATTGATTTACAGAATTCTGTTTTTTTCAAAAATCAGTTCAAAGACAAACAGATATTAGAATTTTATAAAGACTTAGTCGAAGAATTTTCGCGCTTAAAGCAAAATGCAGCTGCAGGTGCAACTTTCGTTGGTAGAAATTGCACTTTTGAGCAAACTTCCTCACTAATGAACTTAAACCAATTCAAAAATAAGAAATAGAATACCAGATTAGAACCTTTCTTCTATTATACGCATTGCCACAATCAATCTTAAGTAAAACATAAAATTAATAATTTCAAATATTCAGTCCCAATCATCTCATTAACTTTTACAAATTTTGATTATTAATTTTTTCTCTCAAAATTAAAATTGTGTTCTCTGCATAGTTACCAAAAAGTTTTCCTCTGTTATTCTATTTCAAGTTTGCCCCTATTTTAGCAATAATCTTTTTTTTTGTGTTTTATTCATTTATTTATTGCATAATGTGTGCATGAGTAAAATAAGTAAGATAATAATTGTAATTCATGCGTATTGCCACAAAAAAAAACAGTGTTTTAACGTTTATAACTTGTTTTAACATTCACCTGCTGCTTTGGCCCTCGACATGATCAGATTTTGGCCCCTCATCATGAAAAGGTTGTGCATCCCTATTATACGAAGTTCTTGATCCCAATTTTTACAATCTGATACCGAATCAATTGCAAAATCGCCTTAGTTATGTAACTGTTTAACAGGAATTTTTCTCGTATTAATCTTTACTTTGGGTATTCATAAATATAATTTCCAACTTTTCCATTATCAGTGCCATGGTGATTTTCCAAAGAAACGACATTGATATGTTGAGAAACAACAATGCGTAGTCAAAATTTGATTTATATGAAAATCTCCTTGGAATATTTTCGAATTCACTGAAGACAACAAAGGAAAAAGAAACCAGGAATTATTAGAAAATTCCCATGTAGTTTGCCATTTTCGCATAATAGATTTTCTAGTTTTAAGTTTAATCCATGACTGAAGGATTTTTGGATGAAAATGTAATCTTTTTCTTCTTCACTTTTTTGGTTAAAAAATTTGTATGCTCTTTGACCATTATATGAATTTGGGCCTTTTTTCAATGAAGGTATTCAATATTGGGTTTATATTTTAACATTCCTTTGATTTTAATAATAATTGGATAATCATTTTTCGTTGATTCAAACGCCATGACCATTCACCATTATACGCCATTCACCATTATACCAACTGTATAATGGTGAATTTCCCTCACACTAATCCTTTCTTTCCTCAATTGCATTTAAAATAGCTACTATCTCTGAGGTAAAAACCTTGGTCTCAACATTGAGTCTTATAATTAATTACTTTTCAAAGTATGTAATTGTTTTCATTAAAACAAACAGCTGCATATTCAACCATATTAAGGAATTTCAAACTGTCAGTGAATAGGGTTTGGGTTTATTTTTTTAAAAAAGCATTTCCTTGTCCAAGAAATAAGGATATTTTTAATTGTAATGGTATTTCTAAGAAACAATGGTAAGTATTTTCAGAAGTTTGCAAGTCATAGTAACTTATTTCTCTCTATTTCATCTATTTTAATTATAACTCTTCATTTCCCCCCTTTTTCTTTTGCAATTATATCAACTTTTGGACAACCGGCTAATACCTGAGTAGTTGCTTCGGTTGACACTGTTTTATATATCATTGTAACGTTTAAAAGAATATATCTTTGATTAAGTTTCTGTTTGAATATAATAGTGGCTTTATGCCAAATTTCAGCATCATGCAACATTATTTTTTCTGAAATATTTTTATTAATTTCATTCAATATCTTGGACTTAACTCCCCACTCTTAACTGTTGTTTTCGAATAACGAATAATTTTGTTTGAATGTTCAAAAGTTTTTCTTTAACAATATCCAAGTAAGAAAACTAAGTGATCAAAAGTAATTACAAGATATTTATTATTATTATTATTTTAATATCTACTATTCTGTTGATGGAAGGCATATGAGAATTTTTTTGTAGGGGAGAATAATAAACTGGAATTTATTCAAATTTACTTTTAAGTTATCTTTTATAGTTCAATCTTCCGTTATATTTTAAAGCCCAAGCAATTTTTTAATTGAATTTTTAAGTTTTTCCGTAAATCTATATTAAACCCTTTCCGAAATCATAAAAGGATATCATCGAAAAATATGATTATGTTGCATTTTGATTCATTCTCAAAACCTGTTAGCAATCAGTTGGCAATGGTTAGGCATAAAATAGGCTCTAAACATGGGGCACTTGAAATACTTTTACAATAGTTAAAATCACTATAATTCTCAATCAACAATTTTTCGATTCGATAGAAAATCTCTAATTATATAGAATAATTATTTAGATATTTCAATGCATTGAATATATCAAGTGAATTGGTTGTGAAATTACTTTTCTTCTTTACTTTTTCTTCTTTTGATCTTTCAATGAGTTTACAAAAGTAATCTAACACCATAAGGGTAATTTTGCCGTACTTGTACTCTAAAACCGAACTGCGTGAAATGCAACTTTCTCTTCTTCTCAATCTCATATATAAGCTTTTGAATGGTAATTTTGTAGATAACTCCCCACGTGTAGGAAGTAAATATATTGGTCTGTAAGAAGAAGGGTTTCTTAATTTTTGCCTTTGGTAATCAAGATCACTCGTGCTCCTTTCCAAATATTTGGAAAAATACTCTTATTAAGACAGACATTTAGCAAGCCAGAGAACTAATCGGGATGTGGATAAAAGACTTCTCTCAAATTCCCCATCGTGATTCCATCTAGACCAGGAGCCTTATTAGGAATAGCTTCCAAAATAATATGTTTAATTTCTTTTGGTGACATGGGAGGGAAGTATACATTCCGATAGAAAGTTTTAAAATGAACTTGGCCAACACCAACATGAAAATGAAACTCTAGAATCCGAGACAAATTTGCCCTGAAAGTCGAGTATAATTATCGTCATCTTTATGAATCTGTTGCATTTCTCAAAAGATCACTACATTATCGTTAACATTTTATAAAAGCACTCAGAAAGTATTGAATTTGATAATATTACATTAGAAAGTTCTAAAGCTGTTGAATTTAGCAGCTGAACATTTTTTAGTATATTTGGCTTGTTTCTTTCTAAAGACAAGTTCTTTCTTTTTTCTTTCATTTTGCTGACAGGTAGATTCAAACCTTCTTCGAAAAGCTCTGATTTTACTTCTCATGACTTCAAGTTCCTTGTTACATCAAATAGCATTTCCAACTTTTTGTTTTAAGAGTTTATCATTATTATTATCGTAACAAAGTTTCAAAATTTTATCCCGAATTGGTTTAAAATGTTTATTTAAATTCTCATAGTGTGCTTTTGAATTATTTCGAATTATCACGGTTAATTTGATTTTAAATTCCAAAGTAATCTATCATCGACCTTAAAATTAATTATATTGACAATATCAATATTTTTTAAAGATTGTTAGACCAATCCAACTTACTTCCTGACATCTTTAGAAAGCAGGTTTTAAGTCGCAATCACTTATGAATATTAAATTATGATATTCGATCATACTCTAATTAAATGATCCTTACAGTCATTGCCTTTCTGAGCCATAACATTTGATTTTGCGTTAAAATCACAGCAAACTATAAATTTGTCTAAAAAATAATTTAATAAAAAAAATTTAGATAATCCAAATCTTCCTCTATGTATTGTCCTCCTACCGCTAAGGAAGGACAATATATAGAAATTGCCGGATATGAATTATTTTTCAATTTCAAGGCGAAGAGAAACCATTTTTCTCCCAATTTTATTTGGAAAAATTTTGGTATTACAGTTTGAAGCAATCAAATTTAGCACGGTTTTCATATTTAAGAAAATACTTTCTCTAAGAAGACAAATAAAATAAGGAATCAAATCAAATATATTTATATGTTTCAAAAATCAAATATAGTTACATTGGAATTAATTTTTATCTAAAATTAAGAGAAAAAATTAGTTTTATATTCACCAATTCAAACTTTGAAAATGCATTATCTACATAGTTACTTGAGGATTCATTCGACTTTTTTTCCTTCTTTTTCCCCTTTCTTTCTTTCTTTTTTTTTTTTTCAGTTTCCCCTTATCAATTTGTGTAGTAAGTTTCTCCTTATCAATTCAGCCTTATGTGTGAGTAAAAGATTAAAGTGTGACTAAAAAAATAATCTCACTTTTAAATGCTGAAATTACCATGGGAGAACTGTTTATTAAGATATGCGTATAGCAGGAATCAACCGTACTCTATAATTACAAACTTCGATGTTTTGTGTCATCCTGAATGATTACGCACTATAGTTGCTTCCATAAATTTATGGAAGAGATAGACGTTTCTTGTGTTTGCGTAATCCACCGATGATTCGTTATACTTACCCTTGAACAAATCATATAGCTAATTAACCACGTGTAAAGCTGGCTGTTTACAAGCTGATTTTTGCTGTAGAAAGAGACAATTCCTGGATCCTACTGATAGTAAGAATGAATACAAAACAGGATAGTGAAATGAAACGGTAATTCAGTTTTGCTGGGTATAATGATATCTCTTAATTTGATTTCAATCCTAATAAGTTTTCTAATTTTTATCTTACATTAGCTCATGCTAACTGCATTCTAAAATGCTGATTTATTTACTGATCCAAATTCCACATTTTTATTTAATTATTTCTAACACTCGCTTAAAAAATTGCTGACTCCATTTTTTCCCTTGCGGTGAGGGAAGGGATAAAAATCTTACCATCTACGTCTCTTTTTCAAAGATACCTAAGATTCCCTTTCCTAATTCGACACTTGTCAAAGAAATTTCTACCGGGAATTCTTAAAAAATAAAAGGGAAATTGCGGCTCCTTTCATTATTGTCATCTGGTTGTATCGCTCCTTTATTCCTGTGCAAAAACTAGACCCCCTTTGGTAAAATAGATGGAAGTTCATTCAAAAAAATAACTTCCTAATGGACTTCGATTGTTGCTGCTGTCCCTGACTATAATTACTCAGTATGTAAAATATTCGTAGATTGTTCTTGGAGTATGTTAAATGTTTTTTAGGTGTCCCACGGTGAAGATTTCTAAATTGATGATAAGCGAAAAAGGTTGTAGTGACTATGGAGGAGAAATTACGCTCTATACAGCGACTAGACTCTAGGGTAACAAAAAATATAACTTAGGAGTTGGGGAAAGTATTCTGAGGAACTATTAAAAAATTGGGCAGAAATTTCAAAGTGACATATTGCACAAGCTAGTGTAAATAGAATAAAAGTAAGAAAAACCATTCACATTCTACGTGGCTTGAGATAAATGGAGGACTGGTACTCAAAAAGAAGTGAGAAAATACATATTGTAATAAAGTGTTTTTGTATAAAAACTTTATATTCTGGTATTGGTTGCGAAGAAATGAGTTCATAGAAATCCGGCCTACCTTTCCGCCTTATTAAGCCTGATCCTCAGGAGTGTACTTAATACTATATAATGAAACAATGTAGCTCTGCATTACAAGAGGTAATCTCGTTGTAGATTCAAATTATTTAATTCGGGTGGACAAAGAGAGTGTAAAATTATTGACAAAATTTGGCTGTGCATATTTGTTTAGTTGTTACTTGACTCCAGCACATCACAGAAGGATATTCTTTTGAATTTATTCTTATTTGAAGTAAAGGGCGGGGATTGTTCTTTAATAAAATAGGAGATCGTAACACGTGAATCACGCATTGATTTTTAAAATTTCTTAATCAGAATTTTCGCTAAACAGGACATCAGCACAGTGAAGGAATATAGAGAGGTTGTGGATGCGTGTTCTGTTTAGTGAATGGAGGGGGAAATGTTTGGCAAAATTTGATTTTAGATAAGTTAGGCGGTCTTTTTAAAGATGTTTTGTTTACTTTGTTTCTATATTAAATTTTTAAAAGCTTCCTTTCTTTTTCTAATTGCAATACTATTTGTATTTTATTTATAAATCTGCTATGGTGTAAGTCATATCAAAAGCTTGGGCCTTGTTATAACATGGCAATACTTATCTTAATTTATGTTTGATTCCCACTTTGTGTTTCAGATGATAAATGCAGCCTTCCTTAGGGTTTATCTCTGAGAGAGTCAACCAGAAGTTTGCTTAAAAGAAATCAAAATAATATGCCTAAAAAAAGAAACAATGGGAAAAGATAATAACAACATAATGGATAAGAATTGGAAACCATAAAAGGAAAAAAAAAAGAAAAGAGGAGATTTTTAAAAAATCGAAAGATAAAACAAAGGAGAAAAAGGTTAAGAAGATTTTGAACTCAAGTGGAGATTTTGAAAATGAAGAATGATTTTACTGAAATGCGTACAGCAACTCTGTCAGAATATTATATTACACCGAAATCCCGTTTTGAAGCAAAATTAGGGTTATTTTAGGTCATTGTTAAAAGTGGTCAGATAACGAGGGGCGCCTCAGCTAACGATCCATTTCTAGACTTCGCACCACAGAAGCGAGAGAGTGTTTGACCCCAAAGAACGTAGCTTACACCAAACCATTGAAATCAGATTTCAAGCCAGAAGGTTGTATGATTTTTTCATACCGAACATTTCCTTACCGGTCATAAAACTGTCATTCGATGATCTTGTTTACAAGCTGGTTGTGTTACTGATAAGAATAAATTCAAGAGATTGCAAAATTTTCAGCGTTATCTAAAAGTGTCATATATGGCGTAATTTAACATGATGTTTAACGAAGTTTTGAATATGTAATGACATGTTCTTTAAAACAATATCTTGGGTTTTAATACAGCCTGAATACTTTCCACTTTGTCTTTTTATAAAAAATAAATTGCTTTTCAATAAATTCATTCAAAAATGAATGATAAAAATCAAGGACGAGGTTATTTCTTCTCATATAAATATTGTATCTGAAACAATAATAATTTGTTCGATATTTTAAACAATGAATGCTTTACTTTAAATAGATATAACTATCTTCATTAAACGAAAGGGTATAGGTTTCACCAAATTCTGCTTTATTTCTTCAAGGTTCGTTTGTTTAGTTCAATACGTTGAACACTGAATTATATGTTATTTAAAAAAAGGTGCTTAAAAAATTGTTTCTAAAGTTTAAAGTACAATTAAATGAGGTACCTGGTATTGGAATTATTTCTAAAGGGAGAATAGTTGCAAAAACAATTCTTGAAATGCCGTAAGTAGTAACAAAATATCCAAGTACGGATGCTACATTTCCATGAGCGTGTTATACCAGCTTCAAAAAATCTGTTTTCCAGAGTAGAAGTGTTATTATAAATTTAATCATTTCTAGTTATCATCGTAGATTTATTTCAGTGTTCTTATTTTTTTTTAATTTGTAGTCTGATCAGGATCAATTATTTGTTCGTTGTGTTACTTTCATTTTGTATATGAAATATTGAAAGTACAAATTGCATAAAAAGAGAGAACCTAATGACAAATATATTAACACTTCGCTATATGATCATTTGCTGCTGCGAAAATCTGTGAGAGATGTTAGCTGAATTAAAATTTAATTTCAAATTTCTATTAAACGATAACCAAAATCTACTGCTGAAAAATAAAACAGAATAAAAAAATTATTTATACATTAATATTTCTGTGTATATTTTAAAATTGTTTGAAGATCGTTTTTACATGTAAAATGAGTCGTTAACTTGTGATGAATGAGTCCTGCAATGCACTCTTCAGCAATATGGATCTGCACTTTTACTATTACTTAACTTTGCTTTTTTCTCACAAGGCTTAAAAAACAAGAGACCTGATGAATTTACATTGGATTGAATCACTCGGTTTTCACATTTCAACCAATGTGATTATTTCCTATTTTAAAATAATTCAGAACCGAATTTAAACTAAGGCCCTTGAGGTAATGCAAATCTCTAGGCCCTTTTCCTCCCCAAATTTTAAAAATCCGTTATTTTTTATCGATTTTAATTCAATTTTTATTCGGAAGATTTAAATTGTAAATTTGATGTGAAGAAAAACAAAACAAGGTTCACAGTTTCAAAGATTGCGGTTTGTCTTCTGGAGATATTGCAAAACCATTGAGACGCTCAAAAAATGTAGTGAACAACTTTTTTGAAAGATCCTGACTACTATATTATAAATAAAGGATATGGTAGAAAACTGTCTCTACCTAATCGATCAAAAAGAACCAAGAATAATTGCGTTCTTTCTCAACAGCAATCTTCTACTAAAATTAATAAGGTATTGCAACTGTCTTGTTCGAGTAGAACTGTGTCTAATGAACTTTTAAAATTTTCATATGTAAAATATATCAAAATGTGAATATAGCCTTTACTAGAAGTCTGAAGTAACTAAATATGTAGTATTGCAAAATTGGCAAAATAGCACATTGGACTTGCAAATAAATGGAATAACAGAACTTTCTCAGATGAAAAGAAGTTTAATTTGGATAAACCTGAATGACCGATATTATTGGCATGATTTACGAGATAAACGAATAGTGTTTTCAAAATGGCAAATCGGTGGTGGTAGTGTTATGATTTGGGGAGGATTTACTTGTAATGGGATACTTACGATAACGTTTTGAAACCAAAAATTAACTCTGAAGAATACCAAGCGGTCCTTGCTGAAAAAATTTACCAGAAGCTCCACGTGTCATCATTTATAAAGTCCTGGTTTCAAGCATTCGAAGTAGAATTATTATTCTGACCATCAAAAAGTTCCGATTTGAGACCTACAGGAAATTTGAGATGTTTGTAATGCCACATGTTATTTATGCAGGCGGGTGGTGTTACGCCAATAAATCTGAGTTACAATAAGGAATTGAAAATCCATGCAAAAAATTTCGAAACTATTTTTAGAAAGACTTCTGGACTCTATGACATCTCGATCAATAAATATTATACAAAAAAGGGCAAATTTCTGAATAACGAACTATTGTATGAGCCAAATTTATTACTAAGCCTATTTTATTTTCGAATTTTTTCCTTCAGTCAAACATGACTAAAACCGTAATAAATAAAAATGTATTATTATTAAAAATAACTTCAAATATTGCATTTATTTAAGCCCTTTATTATATACATATTCAACGTCTCTGAGAGGAAATTATAACTTTATATCAAATGAAAGGGCTTTGATTTCAACAAATATCAATCTATTAATATTTTAAATATATTTCAATTGTAATACGTTTATTACAGAATACGTTCGTATAATAGTTAGTAAATAAAAGAAAATAATTCAAAATCTTCAGTGTACAACGTAGGTACCGCTTAGAGTTAGATGAAATTATTGTCCCATTATAGATAGGCTTTAGTTTAAGAAAAAAATTGCAATAATTAATTATAACCTATAATGCATCCATCCTCCATAGATTCCAAATGGAATAAATATGAATTTTTATCTATATTTTCCTCCATGTTTTTAGTTTAATCTTTACTCATATTACACCTCAGTTTTTTTCAGGCAAGTAAACCACCGTTCCAGATATCAGTTTCATCGTGATTGGTTAAAAACTCCAAAACGTCGAGTCGCGTATATTCCATACTGCGTAGCAAAAATATATAATATGGCCCCTTTTCTTAATTTCTGTTGTTGTTACTTATGGCACTTGCCATGGACAAGCCCCCTGCTGGTACAGCAGCAGATTTAAGCCGAAAGGAGCGTCTAACTAAGCTTTCCTTTTACGAATTAAGGTTTTTTGAGAATCGAATAAAATCTCTAAATGCAGGAATAGAACAGCAAATAACCAATTAATACATAAAGGATATGGTTTTGCAAATTACTTAAAATTTGAGATCCCTATAACAAATGGAATGCTACCTCGGTCTGCGATAATTAAGTTCTCCATCTACAAAAGTGGACAGTGTATTTCCCTGCATTCACATTTATCTAAATACTGCAACAGTACCTTATTATAAAAATAATAACAACAATCCCAATAGATTCCTTTAATAGGTTTCCAAAGAAAACGGTACAGGTTTGCACGCTTTAATTCAGATAATATTTCACAAAATTTAATTAATCACTAGATTTTCTATTAGAAATTCAGTTTATTACAGGTATTAAACTAAATTGCTGATACAATAACAAATTGAATCTCCCAGATATAAAATTTAAAATAATATATTTCATAGAATAGAGGACACTTTTTTGTAATTTAAAACTAGGTTTTATCTTCCAGTGTTTGATTTACAAATCCCAAATATTTTTTTTGTATTTATTTTTTGTATTGCCACTTTTTCTCAGATAGCAAATGAAAGACAATTTTTACACCGTAACAACGTGCACGAAATCTTGCTCCATTATTAGATCCCCATTTGAAGGTCATTAGCCTGTACGAGATAAAGAAGTCAGTGCTCCATCATTTGATTTAAAAATGGAAACAATCTCGGATATATTTGATTAACGACAAACGTTCCCAGAACTTCTATTGATCCAATTAAGAAACAACAAAAATTCTTCGAATTATTTTGGAATGCATATTCGAAGGAAGCAATTTCTACAATATATATTACAGTAAAACAATTTTGAATTCTAGTTTTACTGATTGTTGATTGCAGTGTGTTTTAAATCCCTTTTTTTATTGCAATAAATAGAATTTTTATTCCAATTGTTTACCGCACAAGAAATTCTATTTTCTTATTATTTATTGAGTAAATATTGCATGCCTATTTTATGCTTTATTAAGTTGAATTTTTAAGCAAGTAAAAAATTTTTTTAATCATGCGGTCGAAATATTTCTTCAAAAACTGATCGTTGTTTCTTGAACTAAATTTGTATATACGTCTCCCATTTTTCAGCAAAATAAAATGTTTTAATTTCCAGCAGCAATTACTCAGTCAGCTTTAGTCACAAAAGAGTGGAATTAACTATTAGAGAAATACTACTCCATCAAAAATAGTTTATTAAACAAAATTAATATATCCAGAAAATTCAACAAAAAATTTGATTTCGTAATTTTTTCAGGAATGTATATATAGATTCAAGCAACATAAAAAAACAATTCTTGCCATCATTTAAAGCATTTTCATTATTAGAAGCATATGAGCACTTTGGTAATTGACAATCAGTTAAATATTACAGTTAATTCACTATATGTAAGCAAAATCAGGAAACAAAAATAATAATTTTCACTTGAAAGACTTCTTTTATTTGATTGTCTTTTGAAGTTGGCAATAACTTTCATCTTAGAGAGGTAATATTTAAGGATATCATTTGTACATGAGAGTATTCAAATTGATATGCTCTCTGATGAGAAACTAAAGACATTGTGAAAAGCGCACCAGCAGATTTTATACCTAAGGAAAAGTTATCACCTTATTTGGGAAGTGAGACTAAAAAAACTGCTGGTACTATAATATTTATTATTCGGACAATTACAATTTTGCTAGAAAAAGTCATTTTTTCCCTTGTACAATGAATTACAAAGTTTTTTGATAATACTTAATAAAAATATTTATATATGCAAATTATAGATAACAATTTCATAAATCCATCTACTGATTTGAAAGTATATTACTTATCAACCAAAATTAATCAAATTTGTGAACTTGGTGATTGAAATAAAACATATATATTATAAAATAAAATTTTAATCTTTATTAAAAGTGAAATAAAAATAGTTATTTTAAATTAAAGTATACAAAATTCATTAAAAACATTATCTCTGTGAAATCGAAATTCTGAGTTCATACATTTGATTATTTCAGTGGGCTCCGAAGAAATTCAGCATTAGGGACCCCCGACATTTTTGATTATCTCTTGCTCTTCCAGAAACAAATGTGAAACACTCTGAGTTAGCATCCTCCTACATTTTTTGAAATTAGACAAATTCTGCCTTATTAATCTAGCTTCAAAGAATTTATATTCAAAATATTCAAGAAAATAAATGTGCATTCAATTTTATAAAGAGTTGAGCAAGCATCAGGTAGATGAGTGTTCGACTCTCAAAAATGTTGAACACGCATCTATTTTCTTAAATACTGTGATTATACATATATTTTTGGCTGCAAAGCGTCAATTAATTGAAATTGTATGAAAACATTTTATAGTTTGGAAGGGTTGATAGTAAAAAATAAAAATAAATAAATAAAGTTTTATACGGTACCCATAATGAAAAAATGTCTGTTAGTAAAATGTTTCTTTCATAATTATTTGTAAGCACACTTTCATGTTTCTGTCTTTAGAATTTGCTGAAATATTAAAAGATCAATTTATTGAATTGTATCACTTTTTCATACCGTAGATTAGTGTTTAAAGAGTCTTTTGGCGTACATTTCAGAGATTTATTAACATATTACAATAGGTTATTTAAATTCATCAGAAAATAATATCATCAGAATAGGCATCAGAAAATAATAGTGGATTTACTAGCTCTTGTTGAATTTTTAAAATGGTCAGATAATTCTTCATCTGAAGTTTTCACAAAACTTCTTCCAAAGTGGTCACCTTCGACATGCGTAAAAAGTTGTATTTTTCAACAAATATTTGAGTACAAAGGATTCAATTTACCATATGTGATATCAAAACATGTTTCTTGAATTTGTCAGCAATGATCCGTCAAATAACCCGTAGAGACATATGCACAGAAGCAGGCAAATGACTTCATAAATAAAAGTCCAGAGACGTTAAGACAGATGATTTTGGAGGAGATTCAATTACACCTTAAAACTTATTTAATTGTAAGAAATTTCTCACTAAACAATTGTCTTAAAATTGATATTTGTTGAGGAGAAACACCACCATTATATGTTAATTAATTAATTGTTAATTTCAACCACAAGTGTGGAAATCATGATAAAGAAATTCGTCCATTATTTCAGATATAAATGCCATTCAAACCTAATTGAATATATCGGTTACCTTCAACTTACTATTGCACAAAATGAAACCAGTCAACGGATTTCTAAATAAGGGATTATCTGAAGTTGAAATGTTAATAATTATTTTATAAATCAGTACCACATAAAGACGACAATTGCGGCTGCATTCCTTCATTAAATTTACTTACTACACCAGGTTGTTTTATTTTCAATTTCAGATGTAAAGTACACTAGGTTTACATACACAAAATTTTCTTTTGTGGTGTCGGGTTTCAAATATGGAAAATTCTAGGTTTCTTATCCGTTGACTATAAATTTATAAAATGTAATAATACTTTCTTTAAATATGAACTGTTTATTCATAAATAAAAAATCGCGGCAATTCGAGACCAAGACAAAAATTTCGAATTCATAACTCTCCTGGCTATCTTTAAAATGTCGTCGCATTTTTCATGCATACATTGTACAGGACATTTTAGAACTGGAGCATTGAGCACAAAATATTAATCTGTGAGCATAAATAAAATCCAAAATAAAAATAATAATGTTATAATCAATTATTTCAAAAACAAAAAGAAACACTTTGGAACCTAGAAAAAATCATTATACACTTTTCTTTTCTCGTTGATTTATTCCCATTTACTATATTAGGACAATCACATTATTTTATCTATAGTAAGTTGGAAAAAATTAGCACGAGCTAAATTTTAAACTTATAATTATATTTCTTTAAATCAGTTATTTATTCATAAGTTCGCTAACTCGCGTGAGCAATTCAGTTTCTTACAAATTTTTATACTTAAATCTTCTTGAAAGCATTCGTTCGCAATAAAACGAAACAAAATTCTGCCAAAAATAACTCAGATATCAGATTTTCTTTTCCAATTAATTTGTAGGTGTATGCGCTGTGGCTGACCCTGGCGAGATAATTGAAACATCCACAATAATAAAAATAAAGTACTTCCGGTTTGAAGAATCAAGTGTCAATAAATCGTTGATATGTAGATGTAAAGTAAAAGGAAAGGAACCATAAAAAATTATTCGTCGCCATAAAAAGGGATATTTACAATAATTTGACTGAAAACTGACTTTAGAGAAGAAAAAAATTTATTGATTAGCATCCTCATCTAATAAGATGAAATACAGGGTGTCCCGAAAACTGTAATTACACTTCAGACAACTATGATGTAAACAATTGATAAAATGCACCAACGTTTCATAAATAAATCGATATAATGAGGCTCTTTTCAACATCTGAAATTTCAAAATTTTGGAAATATGTCTAAATTTAATGCTTGTATTGAATTCATTCACAGATTTATCATCTTATCTGATTGGTTATAAAAATAAAAAAGGAGCCATATTCATTCGTATTTTTTAAACTTTTTCAAAAAATTTCAAAATCTTTTTTATCGATCAAAGAATTCCTTATGTCTCATTATGGCTAAGTTGAAATGCAGGAGTCGAGTTGCTCAATGGATAATTTCTAGCTTCTCGCATCATAATTATTTTGAAATAAAAGATATGTCAGTACCTAATTATTAATATCGAGTAATATTCAAATATTTACATTATTTTCTACTTTATTTTAGCGACATGTCTCCCCATATCCATTGTGGTAGTGTTGAACTAAGCAATTTAAAAATACACATTTTTTATAAGTAATAAAACCAGAAGCTAATCAATTAGTAAAATTAAATAATTTTTCAGCGTTGTGCAGTCAATAGCCCATAGGGAGATCCAGACATGCATTAAAGGTACAAAATTGGATATGAAATAAATTACAAATTTATATTTTAACGTGTTTATTTTTTAAAACACACACACACAAGTGCATAATGTAACACGAATCAACACTTACAGTAATAGAACATTAATGAGAGGGAAAATATAATAAGCACATGCACGCATATTAGATAACTTGTTAACTTTACATAGATGATGATGCCATATTCACGGTAAAGTGGAAAGAGGGGTGCAACAGCTTCAGAGGGTAAAAGCCCTTGAGCAATCGAAGGCAGAAGCCAGACTTCTTGTTCATATGAAAATGACGCTCATTTGCATGACCCCTTATTACAAGAGGTCTCTTTCACACTTCTCTCAGAGAGAATACAGGGTAAGGAACAACGACGCCCGAACCAAGGCTCGAATCCAGGACGTCCAGATCATATGGAATATCAGCTATCCCTAGATTAAGACGCCGGCAATTTACATACATTAAAGAAAGCAATAGTTCTTACTTAATTTACATAGATAAAAGAAAGCAATAGTTACTATTATTTCCAAGTTAAATAGTAACAATTGAATCAATAGTTAAAGAAAAATCAATCCCTGAGTCAATAGTTTAATTTGTATCAAATTAACTGTTAAAAATAAGAAAGTTGCCATCGTTTAAGTCTATTTATGAGTATATTTATAGAAAAGAAAATTATTTTCATTTTTAGAGGCGAAACAAGTTGACTTTAAAGGCCAGGAGCAACCACTCTCTTACACTGGAAGAGGCAACGTCTAGTGGGTCATGAGCTGTAGAATCAGAAACAATCAAGCAGGTTTAGCTAAAATTGGGTCTCCTTCAATTGCTCATTCAGTTTCAATATCAGAGTAGTTTGCAAAAGATAAAAAGAAAAATCTCTGTTACTAGTAAGCAGGTATCTTCAATCAGAGAGCTGTTTTCTTCTTGTATTTTTCTTATTTTCGCGCTGTTTGCTTTCTACGTCAGACCATAATTTACCTCACTTTATTATATTGTATTACGAAACCTTCACGCAACCTTGCGTCCACTACTTGAAGTCAAATAGGTTAAGTTGTTTTAGTATCGATATATTTTGTATTTATCTACGTCTGTTAATGATTAAAAATAACAAAACAACAGGCAATTCGAGAAATTGATTAGCTATCATGATCAAATAAATTGTTTTAAAAAAAGGTTGTTCCATTTCATGTTATTTTTAGTAATGGTACTAAAAATATGTTAATTGTATCAGACATTTTATAAGATGTTATTATAACTAAAATTAATTGAATTAAATTTTTTATCCAATTTCATTGAGTAATCATTACGCTCATTACTCTGGATGCGTGAAAGCTGAGAAAATGTCAAAATTTTCCAAATGACAACAGTTGGTGCTGCAGTTTGAAAATGTGAAATTTTGTCATTGCAACCGTAATTTTTAGAGCTTAACTGCTGTTTTTCGTACGTTTCTTGAACGGATACTTCAAAATGCACTGAACCAAATTTTATTCCTTTCCTGTGAAAGAATAGTATAATAGTTACGGTCTTGTATATATTCATTATTTTTTGTATAATCACCCTGTATATTATATATATATATATATATATATATATATATATATATATATATATATATATATACTAGCATTCCCGCACCCGGCATTGCTCGGGTAATGGAATTAGCGGGGAATAACGGTGCTTCGTGCACTTAGTTACGAAAATCTCCTATAATAATTAATTTTTACCTATAATTTTTTCAACTTTTGTTAGGTTCCTGGCGCTCCTGAACTCCTTACATATATGCCCTTGTCCTTAACCGATTCTTAACTGTCCTTAACGATCTTTTTAAAGTATTGGTTTTATTTGTAAACGCAGGCCATCCACATTTTCTTATTATACCTACGTTTAAGCAAGAAATTCTTTGTATACAACATTTTTGGGGTTTTATCTGTTTTAAAAATTATTAAGCTGCTTGATGAACTGACTCTGGAGCAGGCTGCATAAAATTGGCCGTGTAAAAAACAGTCTCCTCTTAAATCGATCCCTGCTACTTTTCATTTCTGTCCTTGTGACTTATTAACGGTTATTGTAAAGCAAACTTTTACAGGAAACTACACTCTTCTGAATTCAAAAGGATAGTCCGACAGAATTAGTGGAATGCGGGATATTAAAACCAATTCTCCTCGAGCACATCCAGTTATTATCGTAGCTTCGATTACATACTTATTAAGTCTAGTCATTCGTAGTCTGGTGTCATTGCATAATTTAGGTGGAGAAAGGATTCGTAGTAGCATTACTGGTGTCCCAACTTTCAGGTGAAGTATGTGAGGTGGAAAACCTGAAATGAATTCATAAGACGCGTAATTTTTGCAGGATTGTGTTCAAAATTTATCAGGGTGTGCCAAAGCAATGCCAAATTATACAAAAAAAATTTAGTCTCATTTTTATTTATCAATGGATTAGATTTGTAATGTTGAAGAGGAAAATCCAATAAACGACAAAATAATTTTTAAATGCGCAATTTTCTATCAGATTTTTACAATCTTTCGCGCGATTTTGAAAAATGTATCGAATTTTATTTTTAAAAAAATTTGATTAGTTATCTTGAAAAGTTTCGGCGTAATTAAAGTGAAATTTCGCCTCTTCGTTAAAAAATTCGCCAAAAACTCAGTTTTAAAAA
>JAOUZG010016587.1:7810102-7897170 GCA_026289955.1 Argiope argentata | reverse complement strand
CACACACACACACACACACACACACACACACACACACACACACACACTGAAGTGACAAAAGTCATGGGATGACTGTTAATATCGTTTCGGTCCTCCTTTTGCCCGGCGAAGTGCAACAACTCGACGTGTCATGAAGTCCACAAGTCGTTGGAAGTCCTCTGCAGGAATATTGAGCCATGCTGTCTGTATAGACGTCCATAATTGTGAAAGTGTGGATGGTGCAGGAGTTTGGGCACGAACGGACCTTTCGATGATGTCCCATAAATGCTTGATGGGATTCATATCGAGCGATCTAGGTGGACAGATCATGCGCTGGAATTGTCCGGAATGTTCTTCAAACCAATCGCGAACAGTTCTGGCCCGGTGACGTGGCGCATTGTCATCCATAAAAATCCCATCGTTGTGTGGGTACGGGAAGTCCATGAATGGCTGCAAGTGATCTGCAAGCAGCTGAACATAACCATTTCCAGTCAATGATCGGTTCAGTTGCACCAGAGGACCGAGTCCATGCCATGTAAAAACAGCCCACACCATTATGCAGCTACCACCATCTTGAACAGTGCCTTGCTGACAGTTTGGGTCCATGGCTTCGTGGGGTCTGCGCCACACTCGAACTCTACCATCAGCTCGTAACAACTGAAATCGTGACTCATCTGACCACGCCACGGTTTCCCACTAGTCTAGGGACCAGTCGATATGCTCACGAGCCCAGGAAAGTCGCTGCAGGCGATGTTGTGCTGTCAGTAAAGGCACTCGAGTCGGTCTTCTGCTGTCATAGCCCAAGGAAGACAAATTTCGCCGCACAGTCCTATCGGACACGTCCCTCGTACGTCCCACATTGATTCCTGCAATTATTTGACGAAGTGTTGCGTGTCTATTAACATTGACCATTCTACACAGACGTCGGCGGTCTCGGTCGTTAAGTGCAGGTGGTTGCCCACTGCGCTGTCCATGATGTGATGTGATGCCTGTAATTTCATACTCTCGGCACACTCTTGATACTGTGGATCTCGGAATGTTGAATTCACTAACGATATCCGCAATGGAATGACCCATGCTTCTAGCTCCAACTAACATTCCACGTTCAAAGTCTGTTAATTCTCGTCGTGCCGCCATACATCACAAAAAACCTGTTCACATGAATAACTTGAACACAAATGAAAGCTCTGGAAAACGAACTGCGCATTTATACATTTTCGCTGCGATACTACTGCCATCTGTATATTTGCATATTGCTATCCCATGACTTTTGTCACTTCAGTTTCAGTATATATATATATATATATATATATATATATATATATATATATATATACAGAGAGAGAGAGAATTTAACTCTTAAACTTAATAGTTAACTTCCTTATTTTTATCTTAATTTAACCCCTATTAACTTTATTCTAAAATGCTCTCTTATTTCCTGATTCAATTCCACCTTTTTTTATTTAATTAATGCTACACGAGCATTTAATCCGCATTTGCACACGTTTCAAGTGAGGCGATAAACATCTGTCGAGCCCAGCAAATTCTTTTAAAAAAAGGACTAAATTCCCTTACCAAAAGCGAGACTTGTAAAGAATCCCTGGCAGAATCTCATAGTATAAAATCCTCGGGGGGGGGGGGACAGGAGATACTCTTTTTGCTCTTATGTCCCGTTGTAGACTCGTCGCTTCTTACTTACATAAATTATGCCTCCCGTAATGGAATAAATCGGAAGTTTTAAAATTTCAAATTGCCTTATCTCTTTATCCACGAAATTGCTTTAAAATATGTGTTTTAACTTTATATAGTTGTTGCTGCATTTAAATGTAGCAACAAATAGGACTTTTTAAAATATTATATAACGACAAGAAGTCAACTATGACTTACAATGAAGTCTCTTGTAGTTCCTTTATTCACTATTTTAAATCTTCAATCCAACTTACATTTAAAATTTTCTAATTATTAATAAATCAGAAAAAAAAAACAATTTGCAATTCAGCAAAATATAGTAAAGCTGTAGCTTGAATTTAAAATAATGCTAATAAAATCATTAACCATTTAAATTTTTATATTAAATTTTTTTTATTTTCATATTGAAGATTTAATTTTTCGGGAAAGCTGTTATTGAGATGACAATTTCGTCTCATTAAAGAATGACCAAATATTTAAAGTGTGACGATCACCTATTCACCAAATATTAAGCGCCCCCAGAAAACAAAGTTTGTTGTATTATTTAATAAATTAATGCATATTCTATCATAATTTCGATAAGAGAAGTTGATTATCTTAAAACATCTCTTCCCAATCGTGTAAAGTTAGTTCCCTTGGGATTTATACGAATATGATTATAGGATCAGTAAATATGTAAATGTGATAAATAACTCAGTAAATATGTAATGTAGGTTGAGCGATGACAGAATTTCATCCCGATATATCGTCCAATACATATCAATATTTTTCGATGTATGTATTTATAGCTATTATAAGTTATAAATAGCATCTTTTAACCTACTAACTAATCAAAATGACTCTAAAAAAAGAAGTTTCGTTTTATATAATAAAAACTTTCGCGTCCTTTTCAATAAAAATAGTTAAAAAATAAATGTGTTGCGATTTCTATAATAAATTGTGCCAAAGCAATGTTTGCATCTTACAATTTATAATACGGCAAATTTTCAATACAATATTTTTGTTTTGAATTTTACCCTTTTTACTTCTGAAAAAAACTTCAGTTTCTTTCATTCTTAGTGAAAAAAAGAAAGAAAATGACATAATGATGCCTTTAACAAATAAAATTAAAGTTTTAATAAATCATGAATTCAAAATCTGATGTTTTGAAAAATTAATTGTTGTATATGAATTAAATAAATTTTTATTCTTATTTTAATAGCATTACTGTCAGATTTAATTTAAATATGCATTAGAATTTTAACAATAGATATGTAATACAACTAAAATTAATCATTCAATTTACTATTTCAAAATTGAAAAGAGGCGAAAAATAGCAATTCTGAAACGAGTAAAACATTAATAAAAAATATTGTGAAGTGTAAATTTATTTACGGCTGAATGATGTAATACATTAAAAATTTTAGAAAAGTTATTGATCATGATCAAATAAAAGAAAAATATGCCATTATATATCACCATTTATATAAACTGAATGAAAAAATAACCGACACTCAAAGACAACGCTACGCCTATGAATATTAAAGAATATTTCTAGTCCATTTTACACTTGTAGATTGCTTTGACCATATTCCAGATGTACGGTTGGTTTTTATTAAAGAGAGTTTAATTTTTCAGTTGTTTTGCAATAACAGTATATTTACATAACATTTTTTATCTATTTGCCAAATTTTCCAAAGAAAGCTATTGGTCCAGCTTTCTCCATTTATTGGTTTTTGTTTAAAAGTTTTAGTAACCAGTCTAAGCAAAGCAAGTAAATGAACCGATGCATTGAATACGGAAGTTTATCTCTATGTTGAGGATAAACATTTTTCATTTCTGTTTATTGTGCTACTAACACAACCTATCATTTCTAATTCTTGATTATTATCCTCCAACTTCTTAGTTTGAACTTGGTCATTTCACTTCAGGTTTTGTAGACTCTATAAAGTGAGTGGTATATCGACCACAAATCATAGTAATGTACTTCTTTCTCTTTATTATTTTTTGAAGCACTTTCCTATTTAGTCTTGAAAGGTTGTGTTATCTTTTCTGATATTAAATAATATATCTTTTGTTACCATGCTCCGGCTAACATCTGGTTGTAAAGTCTATCATTTGATAATATATTACTTCCACACGGTGCTCTCTAAAGTCGTGCAAAATTCAAAAATGAATAATAAAAGAAACAATTCTCAGGGAAGATTATGGTTTGCGGAAATATGGTCACAAGGAAAATGGATTTTTTAAATATAAAAATGATTCTAAATGAAAGAATTCATTCACTCGTCATATTAATATGATTTTATGGAAATCAAACACACGTAGATAATGAAACAGATCACAACAACATGACGCTGCACATATATTTTAAAATAAAGATTGTCCTACAGGATACCCCCCATAATGTATTAAGCAAGTGAGGAGCGTCACTATACCTATTACAGATGGGTATAACATCTGAGTGTGGCATCTTCCAGTCTAACAAAGTGACTGAGGAGTCTCTATACACATGATACTCTAAGTGTCCCCACGAAAATCCGTCGGCATCAAAACTGGTGATTGTGAGAGCAAAACTTACAACCTCGACTTATTACTCGGTTTTCAACGAAAGTTTTTAACAAGAATGTCTTAACTTCCGATGAAATGTGGGGTGGTACATTCAGGTGAAATGTGGGGTGGTGCTGTATTCATTTTCCTGCCAGATAAAGAGCAACGCCCCTCAGAAAAGAAAGATACTGGAATGAAAGATGTGGTTAAAATACAAAAATAGTTAAGAACAATGTAGTGGCTAGCCAATTCTTTCACGACACTTTTTACAGTATAGACGCGCTCGAGGATAGTATGCCACTTCGTAGGCGATTCTCCACGTTCCAGTATTTCATTTAATGAAATACAGTTTCTTCATGTCAAATTTCGCAATTTTTGTGAATTGTTGAAAAATATAACTACAAAAGTTTGATCCAGTAATGATGTTGCCGGGATCGAATGAAGCAACCAGATGTGTTATTGCTCGCCTGAGTACCATAAATCCTCTATGACGTGTGAACACCCTCATTTGGTTACTTTGGAATAATAATGGCAACCGACTGTGAGTACAAAAATATATTCTAAGAAGTATTTTACAAAAAACTTGATTTTGGAAACATTATAAAATTTAAAAAATAAAATTTATGATTTCACTGTTGTAATCCCATGTTTTCTTTTTTTCCACCCTGATGTTTCTTGCCTTTATTGCGAGTAATTACTTGACTTAGGAAAATTAAATATTTAAAACAAGGCTTCTAAATATTTGATAATTTAACATCAATAAGCAAAGCTCACTCATAATTGAAAAAAATATACTTAATAAATCAGTTTTATAGTAACATATTTTTCAGATTGCATTTTCTCTCAACTGGAAAAATTTTCATAGCTTAATAGCTAGCTTCAGTTCAGATATATTAGCCCCCCGTTTTAAATAACCCAAGGACTATTTTGGGATGGACCTCGTAATTTTGAACTGTGATCAGATGACGAGGAGGATACCTGAGTTGACACACTCTCTCCAAATTTCCACATCACATCAGTGGAAGGACGTTTGACACCAACGGATTTAACTTGCGCCAGAGATGCTTACATGACGGTCCTTCGGTGGAATCAGGTCTCGGACCTGAAGCTATCCAGTTCCGAAGCCGAGATTTTACCACCAGGCCACCATGGTCCTAGAGTGATAGCAGTTTTTAGTTCGGATCCAGCAGCCGAAGCTCAATTTATGGGATTGAGATTAAGAAAAAAAATTTTTGTTAAAGACATGCACTGAGATTCATTGCGGAGTAAAATAAATAAATAGATAAAGGTATTCAAAATACTGCTTTTAACTCATTCTCCAACTATCTCTCTTTCTAAATAAATCTGAAAAAAATCATTTTGGGTATAAATGTCTGTATTTATATATAATGTGGGATAGATAACAATTTTCTTCGATTTTCCTTTGCTCTTCGGAAAAGAAAACGTTATTAAATGCAGATAATAAAAATGAATTTATCAATAGATTCAGACTAACAAACAAAAAAGGAGTTTTTGTAAGATGGCATTTTGAGAAACAATTTTCATAAAATATTATTGAAAATACATTTTTCCAGAACAAATTATGGCATGTACTTTCCTATTTACAAATTGTGAAATTGGCGCCAATTTTCATAACAAATAATATATTCTTTAAATTTAATTTAATTTTTACATAATAATTTGTTGATCAATAAAATATTTGTTGGTTCTTAATAGCATAGAGGCATTAAATTATGTTTCGTAAAATGCGCTGATCATGATAAAAAAAACCCTTGAAAGTATAATAAACGTTAGGTAAAACATATTTCTTATAATTACTACCTTTTGAAATATTCCTAAAATTTCGATATAGCAAAGGTATAATAGTAGCTTATTAGTAACTAACTAATAAGAGTAAATTACTTATAAAATTTTTTGCTTAAATATTAATAACAAAATCTTCACAGGCAGAAATATCTTTCCAAAAAATGAATATTTTGTCGTTTTATAATATCATATCACTGAAATGTTTTGAAAATACTCTATTACATTGAGCATTCAAAATACACTGTTTGAATTCACCGTATCTATGCCAATTTTTTTTCCACAATAAGACAAGAAAAAATTCTTTTTAAGATGATCAGTTATTGATTTTAAATTTCAGAAAGCGGAGGTACTTGATCAATAAATTTGTATTTATTCTTGTTCTTATGCCCGGTTTACACTCGGCCAGTTAAAAGACGGCCAGTAGGCACCCGCAGGCGCAAAAAGGTTAAAAAATGGTGTTCGTTAGATGACAAGTAGTTGTCCCGACGGGAGAGCAACAATATTATATTTTATCATGCCGAAGTATTATATTTTTTTCTTGCTGTTCACGCGTTTGTAGAATTTTGTGGGAGGTTTTGGCGAGAAAAAGTTTATCACTTACCATAGATTAATTCCAACATTTTTTTTTTAAATTTTTGTTCTTTCTTTCATTTTATTTGCATTTCTTTTCTGTAGTTAATCAAATTCAGGTATGTTGACTGCTCTTTTATTATTATTTTACTACGTTTCTTTGCGCAAGTATCCATCATTTTAAGAAATTAATATAGATTATTTCTGAGAAAAGAAAAATCCAGGGTCTCCAAAATGACAATTTATAGCCAAGCATGGAATGCTTGAATCTATCTTATAAAATTTCGGTTAAAAAAAATTCAGTCCCTTTCTGCACATGCGCTGCCTACTGGCCGTGTGTAAACCTGGCATTAGATTCACAATTTCTTAATATTCTTGAAATTTTTTGGAATTATATGTTACTAATTCAAATGGCGACTAAAAAAATCTGATATGCATTCAATTACCTCTTCCAAGTAAAAAACTATATGTGTCGTCTCTTTTCCAATTTTATTCATTATCTTGTCTTTCATCATAATGTGAAGAACGACAGCAAGTCAAACAGAAACTAAAAATTGAGGGGCATTCGAAAGTTAAAGAAAATGAAAATCAAAAATTGAAAAGGATCTCTAAGAAATTATACATAATAGAATCTGTGATTGTTTTCAAATTTTTGGAAACAAGAACTAAATAATTAGAATAGCCAATTAAATATTTCCCAAAGTAATAAATAATATTATTTTCAAAAAGAGTTCGAATTTCAGTTTCATTTGTTCTTTCACATTTAGTAACAATATAAAGTAATGGTATTTTTAAAAGTTAAAAATAACCTGGCACGTTATTGAAACATGTAAATGAGGATAATAATATAAAAAATATCGAAATCAGTTATATTTTTCAACTTTGTCGTTAGTAAAATGTTATTGAAGCAAGTTTGCTTTTTGAGATTTTTAGCTTTGTTTACTTTAAAGTGAAGAGTTTTGCATTGTTTCACTAAAAATCAATGATATATTTGAATATTTCATTCAAAACGTGAATTTAATTCCCAATGATGAAAAAAATAAAATAAAAGCCGAATGAAATTTTCGTCAGTCAATCTTGATGTAAGAGACTAAATCGAACAAAATGTGATTACAAGGAAACTTGTTTGAAGGAGACAAAGAAAGCATTTTAATGAATCAATTCACTGCTGATTTCACTATCATATTCAATTTCAAGCAAATCTTTCAAAAGCATTCTTTAGAAAGTAAGAACAAAGCATTGGGACAAATGAGTACCATTGCAGCTTACGATTATTAATTTTCAAGTAAAATACTCTTTAAAGAACATCAAAAACTGTCTAGAAATTGTTACTTCATATTCATATTTTAAAACATCAAAGTGCATATGTACACTGATATAAGGCAATAATTTAATCGTATTTTTTATCAGCCTAGAACTTCCGAAGAGAACAAATATTGTCTTTGTTTACACGTTTTTGATTGGCAGGAAATATCAGTTTCCAAAATGCTGTCACTCAAAATCTCTGATTTCACATTAAGTTGTTGTTGTGTTTATAAATTGATCAAAATTTTAATTAGTTATTTCCTTTTTTAATCTTAACACTTCTTTATGGAGAGTTCAAAATCGAATAATAAGAAGGTTAATTAATAAATAGGATATAGACGCTGAAGTATCGAAATTCGTTCACTTCTTTTAGCTGAGTGAAAGTAAAAAAAGTTCTGTCTCTCCTTACGATGCCCGGACTGATCATAATTCTATAATAATTGGGTAAATAGTATTAGCAGTTACTACTGTTATGCTTTCCCCTCTTTCTCCTTTAATTCTTTTCATTCTCTTGACTCATTTTTCTCATTTTCTTTTTTTACTTGCTCAAATGCAAAGTACACAAAAATCGTAAAAAAAAAAAAAAAAAAAAAAAAAAAACGCGACCTCGAAATCTTGACGAATCTCTGCATTTTAATCCTTCCTGAGTTCGGAAAACATATTTTTGGTATTATGTCCGTCTGTCTCTCGGTCAGTCAGTCTATGATAAAGATAATTCAAAGACACTCGGAGATAAATTTGATTCAAATTTCAACAATTTTTTTATTTAGTATTTGTACCAAATTTGTTGATTATTTTTTCAAGTTTTGAGCAAAATCTATTCAGAGGAAATCTATCTGTCCGGTTATTCGAAAATAAGTTAACGCAACATCTACAAAACGAAGAGAGCTAGATGGATAAAATTAGGTACATAAATTTAACATCAATACTGTAGACACCTATCAAATTTTAATCTAAATCCAGAAAGAAGTTGAATGTGTGTCGGTCTGTTCATTCAGAAGCTTGTAAACACGATAATTCGAAATCAAAAACTTAAATTAATTAGATTTGGTATATCATTTTATGATTTCAGTTTTAGTTTTGTGCCAAATTTTAGATGCAATCGGTTGAGAAAAAAGGCGTTTAAAACACAAACTTACCGGTACTTACGTATTAAACCGTCGATATTCATCGCCAAATTTAAGGCGTCGCCAATGAGTAGCTAAACCGCCAATAATGGTGAACAACAATCATTATTTTAAAAGTTGTGCAAACTTGAACTGTCGTCCGCCATTTTGTTTTTTTTTTCGCAGAAGATCACTAAGCACTTTTGCTGTTCTGGTTTTTTGACTCGTTAAAATGATTAAAATTTGAGATTTGCCTGCAAACAAAAAAGATTCAATGACGTATTTCTAATTTATGTAATTATTCCATCTAAAAATGCGTGTTTGAATGGACATGAGATGAGTTATACGTGAAAACGGACAAACAATGGCAGTGTAATGTATCAATAAATTCTGACCGTCTATGTAAATTGACTTGAGATGGTTGGCTACCATTGGCACATCGACTGTCTAATACGTAAGTACCACCTTACCTTTATTATAGAGTAAGCTAGAAGGCTTTGTGTAGACCACTCCTTTTGCTCACTTTCTCATATACGAAATTTAGAGGAAATATTGAAATCGTCAAAAAATTCGAAATCAAGCTTTTGACAAATCTCCACGTTTTGAACTCCCCTGAAATCAAAAAACACATTTTTGTCTGTCTGCGAGACTGTTACAAAGAAAACTCAAAATTTCTTAGAGTTAGAGAGATGAAATTCGCAATCAAATGCACCAAATTTGTAGATTTTTATCAAATTTTGATCAGCATCTATTCAGAGAAAGTTTGCCCACCTGATGTTCGAATATAAAATAATACAATAATTAGAAAACGAAGAGACCTACAGGTGTAAATAAATGTCAACAAATTAAAAAAAATACTGTATTATAATTTTGTTTAATTTATGTTTTCAAAATTTATAAATTGAGATGTAGCATTTATCACGTTTGTACATAAATCTGTTTTCTTTCTTTCTTCTTTTTTTTTTTTTTGGTTATACAGTTGATTTAAAAACTGCTGTTAAAATTATAGCATATTGAGTTAAAGATTAATTAAAATTTACATTCTTATTAAAACAGGTTGAAATATCCATTGTTAAACATATAAAACTTTTAACCAGAAAGAATATTAAATATAATGAAAACTATACTTTAGGAATGCATTATGCTATTGCTAAACATCTTTGTCTATAGTTATGTGGCGATATTCCGGATTATTATTGAATTAATCTTTCACTTTATTGATAAATTTAAAAAATTCTATAAATTTAAGCTGAAACAATGAAAAAATAAAAGAAGCAATTCAGCAAACTGTTACCAATAACATTATTCACTGTTGAAAACTAAAAATGGAGCGCATTTATACATTGAAATATAAATTCGAATTGAAAATTATGGATATTAGCTTTTAAGAAAATTACTGAATTGCGATAAATTTACCGACTATTTGTTTATATAAGTTTACTGTTTGTTAACTTATATATTTGTTCACTAATATAATTTTTGACTATTTTTTTACTAATATAAGTTTATCGACAATTTGTCGTTAAATTGGCCAGGCATCAAAGCATCCCAGAAAACCGCAAGAGAGGGTCAAGGGGGGGAAAGTGCTCGTTGTCTGCAGGATGACTGATCGTAGGAACGCCGCTTAAATGAATATGATAATTTAAAAACCTATAAATTAATATTCTGTGAACAATTGAAGTATCCAAGTAACAGTTTAAGCGTTTGACTACAATTGGCAAAATAATCGATAAGCTTGACAAATCAATTTGTTTAATTTCACTGCCAATTTTTAGTCGGTCCAGTTAGAACTTTGTCCGACGGATGTCAACGATGTTTAATCTACAGATTTTCAGACGTCTGATTCAAATGTCGTTCATTCAGTTTATAATTTCCGCTACTTTGGGCTGTATTATCGACAAGGTGACAACTCAATAAGAAAATTGCATTTTTGCAGACTGTTCGTTGTTTTTAGCCTAAGATTTTATAATGGTTTATGAAAAAAACAAATTGTTTTCGACATTCTGTTAGTGGAACTCTTAAGGAAATTGAAACATTTATGTTATACATGAATATGGCGATAGAGTTGTTGTTCCTCGGTAATGAATATGTAAATTCATTTAACTTATTTCGCTATGAGAATTCTTTGAATAAAAATCTGGTTAAGGGTTAGACGAAATTTAATAAGACTTTTTTTTCTCTCTACACTCTTTTGCAATATGCAATGCTAAGAAAAGTTACTTTGCCGAAGTCAAAATAGGTGAATTCATTATAAATCTCTAGGGTAAATAAATTGTAAAATCGCGAATTGAAATTTTTAACAATAAAATATCTATATTTTTGCATTCTAATTTATTAGGATACAATTATTTGACTAATGAAATATTATCGACTGTAATTACCTACAAAAAATTACCATAAAGTTTATTCGAGTGTGCACTAATCTTGTTAAATAAATTACCAATTAAATTTTTCAATTTCTATATAAAATATTATAACTTTGTAATGGTGAAACGTGTTATTTTTTAAAATTTTATTCTCTTTTTTTTCTTTTAATTAATCTTCACGGCAAAAACTTCGTACTTTTAAATGCTTCTAAATTTTTAATAAACTTTTACTCAAAGTGTCTAGATAAAACGATAGTTAATTAGCTATTAATAGAGTATTGATATATTATATCAACCCTTTAACATACGTATATTCTAAAGTACCTAATTAGATGACGCATCCTATTTGAGACAGTTGAGTCCTTGACGAATATAAGGGTAATTGAGATAATGATGCGTTTTTAGCGATTTTTGCATCTTAAATTAAGTAATACTTTCCCTTAACTGCAGATTTACAACTAAAAAGTTAGTAATATAATACAAGAGCCAGGAAAAGCTAAAACATGCAATTGGGGGGGGGGGACAACTGATTTTTTGAAGAACATTGCGAGAGCTTCGAGAAAAAAAATATCTAACGATAAAGAACACGAGCTTAAAAATTGCAACAGCTTCGGAAGAAAAAATACTTGCCGATAAGATCATGAGCTTAAAAATGAAGATAGGAATGCTCATATTCAAAATATGAGACGACGCTTGAAGATTGATTCGTTGGAGGAAACGCCTAATATTTTTTTAAATAATTATTCTAGATTTTTAAAATTTTCTATTATAAAACCTTTTGAAATTAATTTAATTTTATATAGCACCCATGATAAAAGCGTATATTTGTTCATTTAGCATGGCATGTCATTTTGGTTCAATCAATACAATTTGAATGTTTTCTTTTTCCCCGATTGATACTTATTACGCTAAAAAACACATAAGTGTGAAGCATCACGAGTTAATTCAAAATCAGGTAGCTTCGGTCTTAGAAATGGGTGTGAAGAAAAATAAGAAATCATGGGAAATTATTTCACCAAAAGTTCATAATTTGGAACTTCTGAGGGTCACAAAAAATATTTTTTCTTTCTGGATTTGAAGGGATTTATTATAACTGCGAATTATTCTTTTTTCGCGTTTCTTTTGCATCGATAATGGGGGATGAATTAATTATTTTCATATTATTATATATTTCAGAAACGTTGTCAGTTTCAAGAAAAATAATCTTTCTATGAATTTTTAGATTAAGTTATTTTATTTGACACGTGCAAAGATGCACGGTTAACGTTATCCAATACTAGACATTAATAAATTACTGGTCATGTTTGATTAATTCATTTTTGTTGTGATTGAAATCTTATCACTATTTTAAAAAAAGATCTAGAAGATTAAGAACTGTTCTAAATACGAACTTAAACGTATTCCTCGTTTAAATTTCAGTTAAATAAAAATATTTCTAAAACAAATTTATGTAATTCAGGGTTCAAATCTTATTTATCTATATACTTCAGTCTAGAATGAAATGTAATAAGTTATTTTTTCTAGAAATAGATCTCAGGGCAATTAAATCTCAAGAATCTCATAAAAAATAGACTAAAATATTTACAATCTTTTGATGATAAGTAAAAGAAATAACTTTTTTTACAAATAACTTTCCAAAGTTTTAACCGTGTATGAGAGAGAATCAGTATCTGAGTAAACAAAAAGTTAAATAAAACTCAATTTTCTTTCATTAAATATAAAATCAATTATTACGAGTTATTTTGAAACAAATTAGAGAAATTGTGCTTATCCGCTGTTGGATTTGAATTGCTTCCTAATCGGTATACCTCTGCCGACGCTTCTTTGGACAGCAGTGACTTGGTGATAAGGTTCCGGCTTCGGATCCAGAAGGTTTCGGGTTAGAGATTCGATTCAACCTTAGAACCGCCTTTCGAGCGGGTCTGTTGCACGTTTAATCCATCGGGGCCAAACGTCCGCCCGCTGATGTGGCTTGGAAGTTTGGATGGGAGGATTCCAGCTCAAGTGTTGTCCTCGTCATCTGAAAAATTTCCAAAAATTTCCTGTGTTACTTTTAAATAAACGGGACGTTAAAATAACTAAACAAACTAAATTTCTAACGGTTCTGTTAGAATATATATATATATATATATATATATATATATATATATATATATATATATATATATATATATATATATATATATATATATATATATATATGCAATCCAAAATATTCAGGTATATAGATAACAACCAAGTAAGAAACTGAAAGTAAACCAAAGAAGGACAGTTCTAAAAGAAAAAATATGCGAATAAAAAAGGGAAAAATATAAAGCAGTAGTACGAATGCAATCCAAGAAACGCTGGGGAAAGGCAGAAACAAGACTATAAAAAAAATCATAATTACTGAAGATGAAAACAAAAGGTAGAATGACGCATTATTTGTCTATTACGGCATAAAATCAATACTAATCGATAAAAAAGAAGAAAAAATAATAATAATAGCATTTTTTTTTCAAATAGTATCGAACAATAAAGTAAAAATTAGTTGTTTTCATCCCAAATGGTAATATAGAGAATGAGAATGGAATTGGGATATAGAACAGATGAAGAAATTGAAAGAAAAAAAATCAATCTATATTAGTTAAGTGTTGTACCAACCTCCTACAGTCAACACCTCCAACAAGCTGAATCTTGCCACTTGATATATATTAGAAGAATTTATTTAGCATACCATTAATTTATTCGAAAGTTATTATCTTATTTTCGTTCTTTTAAACGGGGAAAAATCCTTTCAGCAAATAAAAGGCATCTCCCAGGTATCGAGATATTTTTCTCTTCATTTCTAAAGGAACTTTAATTCAGATATATCGATGATCTTATTTTATTGTCGTGTAGATGAGCCTGTATTAACTAAAGTCAAAGATAACGCTCACTAATCTTAATTCGAGACTCTATTCAAGGAACTAAACCTTAAATTTGTTTTTATCAGCAAGACGAAATGACTCGAATCTTCTAAATTTTGAAAAATACAGAAATTATAAGAACATTCTAGAACAAACTAGAAATAACAGAAAACAAATCAGTAACAAAATCATTTTTAGGCAACCTGCTAACAGTCAGATACCAATTCTCAAACTGTCGCTTTCAGTTCATAGCACTCTACCACAGAGCCATTCAACTTAGAACAAGTTTCGTTACAATAATTAACAATCAAAGATATCAATTTCTCTTATCAAAACTATTAACTCAGATGAATTAAAATGAATTAAGATCAGTAACCGCCAAGACCCTGCAATATATCTAAATTTACTTATTGAGGAATATAACATCTTAAAAAATGGCATTATTAACAAAAAGAGCAAATTTAAATTGAATGCTAATCGATATATTTTTTGGAATTCTAATATCTTCTAAGAACTCCACAAAAAGACTAATGTAAATAAATTTATAAAAATTATATAACGAAACAAATTCAGCCAAAGATTAAATCAAGAAATCACTTTATTATAAATAATTTTATTCCTCTATCTATGAACCTTTAATGAAGGATAATAATAATAAAAAGGACTTTATTAAAGGTAATTTAATAAAGACTTAAGTAAAGGATTACGTTTTAGAACGATCATGGCGTAGATTGTAAAAAGATTTGTTATGAACCCTGAAATTGCATCTTTTATCCAAATAATACTTTTGCTCATAATTTTTGACTACCTTTTATAAAACAATATTTTAATTTCCATAATTATTTTCATCGTACTTACTAAGAAAATTTGCCTGTGTTCCAATGGCGACCCTTCCAATGATTTTTTTTATTTAATAACCTTTTAATTTCTCCATATAGAATTGTGGTTTATCCCTCTTGGATTGAACCCCAATTCAAACAAAGACCAGAGATCGGATAGAGAAGGGTGCAGTAACTTCTGAGAGCAAGGATCCCTGATCACCCGATGGCTGAAGTCTGACTTGATCTCATATGAAGATGGCACTCACACACTCGCTTGCACAACCCCTTTCTACAGGATGGGGAGGGGAGGGGAGGGGATCTTTCACACACCTCACAGATAGAACACAGGGTAGAGAACAATCATGCACGAACCAAGACTCCATCCCAGGACGCCCAGATCACTGAGAAGGCATTCTACCCCCAGGCGAAGATGCATACCCATATAGTGTTATCGCTTCTTATCTCAATTTGATTCCCCTTCTCATTGACCTATTGTAGCATTTAGGATAAAAACAGTACCTTTTCACTTTATTTTTGAACATCGTTTATAGAAAATGTTATAATTTTCATCTTCTTGACACCTTTGGATTGACCTTCATTCCTTGATGAGCAATGAATGTGTTGACTAAGTTATTTAACCCTTTAGGCATATACAAAATAATGATATACCTAAGTAAAGAAAATTAAATGCTCAATTCAACACACGAAACAAAAGTGAAATTTTGAAGTGAGTTACACTTCCGATGGAAAATTGTGAAGAACCATTGCAATAACCAACTAGCGTTTGATTCAGCATTCCTTATATTTCAAAAACCACAGCATATTAACGTTTCATTGATCCTAACCAATGCTTATAGCTTTTTTTAAGCGAGCAGCGGCAGGCTGGTGATAAGGTCTTAGCTTCGGAACCGGAGGATTCCAGATTCGAAACCCGGTTCCCCCGAAGAACCAATATAAGCACGTCTGGTGCATGTTAAGTCTTTCGAAGCTAAATGACTTTCCACTGGTGTGCCGGTTCAGATGTTGCCCTCGTCATCTGACAGAATTTCAAAATTACGAAGTCCGTCCCAAAATAGCCCTAGTGCTGCTTTAAACTGGTACATTAATATAACTAAACTAAGCAGCATTTTTCAATGATATGTCAAGAGGCAATTATAACTTCAGTTAATACTGTTTTATTGAAGACCGTCGTATTCATACATTTGTTTTGAGTTAATTGTATTAAATTTCCGTTTTAAAGCAACATTAGAACTACTTTGGAATGGACCTGGTAATTTTGAAAAGCGGTCAAATGAAGAACCCGACACTTGAGCTGGCACCCCCCTTTTCAAACTTCTGCACCACACCACTGGAGGCTGTTTGGTCCAGACGGATTTAAAGTACACTAGACCCGCTAACACGACTGTCCTTCGATGGAATCGGGTGTCAAAACTGAAGTCCTCCAATTCCGTAGCCGAAACCTTACCACTAGGTCATCGCGGCCATTAACATATTGAAATAGTTCAATAACATATTGAAATGAGAAGCAAGTAGTAACTGTAATAATAACTCTTTAGATAATGAAAATGTTCGTCTTGTTTACCTTGCATCTAGTATTATGAAAATGTTATACTGTCAAATTTCGCTTAACGAGTAATTCAAAATGTAAATAAAAACTATAAAATATCTTCCTTAAAGGGAGTAGTTTTGCAAAGCGAGTGTTGAGAAAATACCGTGATGACAATTCAGAATAGTGCCTTTGCACGCCTGTTAGTCTGTATCCAATGCTTGTTGATGTTTTTATTTCCCAAATTGCTAGAAATACGGAAGACTTTTGTGAGTGTCATGGTTATACATTAAGGAAGGAACAAATATTTCAAAAATATGCAAGAGCAAATAGAAGCATAACCGATAGCTGATTATCGAAGAACTTATAAAAGCTACACTATGTTGTAATTATCTTAATATGGCAGCAGCTATGAAAAATTCTGTTAATGCTGAAAACTGTGTCTAATTTTCGACAAATTTTAAAAGGTAAGCAAAATATCTTGGGACAAATTTTTTGTTAAATAAAAAGCCCGTATTATGAATAACAAATTACATTATTGTAAATTTTTATTTTTATTTTTGGAATGGAACGATTTACTTTATTTTACATTGATTTAATGATAGAATTGTTTCCTTGAACGATTGTTTCACGTTGGTAAGTAAGATTTGGGATTGAAGTGTAGTTTACTGTACTCTCTAGTTTGTCGGTAATATTTGTAATCTAACGAAAAGATCTCATAGCAACCCTAATGTTTTGCTTACTTCTTTTTACAAAGGTTAAGTTGTACGTGAATTACAACTATTTTATGAAAAATGTTAAATTAAATGTTAAATCCACGTGATAAAGAGTTTTAATTACTATCATAAAATTACCCTTGGACAATTTCCAAATCAGATGATTTTTTTAATATAAAGTAGAATTTCCTTTCTTGTCAAAAATATATTTAATCAGTTGACAAAAAAAAAGAATATTAAAATAATGCATATGGCATTGAATTGTCAATTTTAATGAATTATTTTAAATTACATTATCTCCTTTTTAAAGATTTGTTAATCAATGAGCAGTTGTGCAAGTTAAATCTATTTATAAATTTTTAAGTAAAATTTGAGGAACAGTGTTAGAGCTTAAATATTTTTGCTTCACTTAAGAATTCCAAATAAAGGGGATAAAAATAGCTTTATTTACAAATAACAGTTGAGGACGAAAACAAATTTCTGGTTTTCATATTGAATAACGTTATTTATCAAGAAATTTAAAAAAAAAATGTTATATTTATTTAAAATATTTCATCGGTTGAAATTACGGTAAAGGTTACTTATAGTGTGCCCCTTGCCGCGCCAAGGATGCCAAGTCGCCAATAAAGATGGCGGACGCTGTAAACAAACACTTTTATGGGTTAGTGACGGTTACGACTTTTTGCAATATAATGCTGATTTTTTTAAATCGATAAGCATTATCTTTTAATTAATTTTTTTTCAGGCCCGGTGCCTTCAACAGATGCCTCCGGCATCTGTTGAAGGCACCGGGCAGAATTTTTTAACTTAAAAAGACATCCTACGGCTTCGCTTTGTTCGGGAGCGGGAAACTAGTAGCTTCGCTAGCACATAGAACATAAGGAATGTGCGGATAACATGAACAGTAAATAATAAACAATTGAGAAAGACAAAGATGAAAAAAGAATGGATTTAATAGGAAATTTTAAAGACATAATGTACAAAATTGAAGTATTTAATCCAATCACCTTTCATACATTTCTCAGGATCGAAATGTTTTTTTCCATCCCATTTACCTGCCATCCACTCTTGAATAATTGCCGACATAATAACTAGCGAAGAAAACAAACGATAGAGCTGTGAAAGAATGACGAGAAATGCGAATAATTCTATTGCAGACGGTTTTTAAAGAAAGAAACCAGACGACTTCGTAAAGAAGTAAAACAGACGATTTTGTTTAATCGTATACTGACATTTAAAACGGTAAAGGAATAAATATTTTAAATTCGCATTAAAAATATAATTGAATCTTCTTATTAATTATACAAAAAATCTTAATTATAATACAGATAAAAAAATATTTAATTGGTATTATTTTATTATTTAACATTTTTCAGAAAAGATTTGAAGCTTATGTACAATTCAACCATTGTAGGAAAAAGTAAACAAAACATCATTAGGGTTACTACAAGAGCTTTGTATTTTTGGGTTGCCATATTGGCGACAAACTCGGGGGCACACTAATGACCATTTTAACCGAAATTACTATCTTATCTGTGTTTCAAATAAAGTTTTATCATTCTGGAAAGATGTAAATTAGAGTAACTCAAATGGAATCTTAGAATCTTATATAGTGGCCAACCCATTATCACAAAGACTGAAGTAAATAAAAGTTATCGATTTTCTTCTGTCTCAGCAATGAGAACTCGCTCTTTGAACTGAAGCACATTTATAGATCGCTTCATGTTTGGAATACAGATACTAGAAGTGGTGTCCATCAAAGCTGATATTGAAGAACCGGTTTTTCTCTTTTGATGCGACTTCTTTTCCGCTCACTTTTATACCTCTTTTGAGGCTAATTGAACCATCTATTCTTACTGAATCTCGTTTTATAAAGCTGAAAAACTGCTCTTTATTCTTTCATATTAATTTGTTAAGATGAGATTATCAGTTGCTATTTCCATTCAAGCATGTTCACATCTCGTAACCTCATTACATGAAGAAAATTTCTAAAGGACGAAATTTAAATAGCCTTAACATAAAAACATTTTAAAAAATCTGATTATATATAACTAGTTCATATTTGATAGAATAATGTACATTGCATTCTCATATTTCTTTCTGGATTTTTGGTGGTTGTAATAGGATTAGAATGAAAAGCTGCAGTATCATAAAGTTCATATACAAATTAATGGTCACTTGGTCTTTATATTGTGTTTTTTCCCCCAGCGATTGGCTTCATTGTTATACACATATTGTTTGTATTGCATATTAATACTATTACTGAAAATGTAAAAAAATGCATTTGAGGTTTTAACTGCTTTGTAGCAATAAAAACACATCTTTTGGATATTAACTAATTTAATCTAAAATTTGACACGTTGAGTTTTAGTCACAAAACCACATACCAAATTCCATGTATATAGCTTGTTATATCTGCTTGAAATTTCATCCGGGCACTCAGAAATCGAGAGATTAACAAGTAGTCAATCATTTGACACAGATCTTTAAGTCTTATGATGAAATCGTATAGTAGATTTCATTCGTCTAGCCATTTTTATTTAATTATTGTGCTTATATACATGTATTTAGATAGATATACATAATAGCCAGCCTTAATCTACTTCAGTCAAAAATCACTTCATAAAATTTTAAAGGTTTGATTGAAAGACCAATTATGAAATTTCAACTACTCTAACTCGTTCCATTTTCGAATTTGAACTTTCGCAGACAGGCGGATAAAATATCAAATAAGTTTTCAACTTTAGGGATATTTAAAACATTAAATTTTGGCTAATATAAGGGTTAAAATATTACTTTTACAAAGTATTGTCTTGAGATTCGAAAAAATAAAAAAGAATTTAATTCTAGTGAAATAAAGCAAGAAAAAATGTTAATACCGATGATAAGTTATTTTATCATCCATATGCATTTATTTAAAGAGAAATTTCAAATGAATTTTCTTCTATGAGTTAATCTTTATTTCTGTAATTTAAATTCATAAACTGACTTATTCTATTGATTTGATTAAAATATTGTTGAAATCTACTTGAAACCAAAGTTTAACGTATTTATTACATACAAAAAGTACTTCATAGTTTAATGAATTTTCAATCGGATTAACAATCGTTTCTACCAGAAAATAAAATTTCTTCTAAATAAATGCTGCTAAATTGACTGGCTTAAAATACCATTATGCGAAATGTTTTTTACAACAATGAAAATTTAGTTTAAAAGCATTGCTACCCTTGTATTCCATTCAAAAAAAGTATATGTGTTATTGAAATGTCCAACGTGAGATCGACCATTGAAACGGATTAGAAAACACTTTAAAAAGTGATTAAATGTCAAATTTCTAATAAACAATTGATATATTAGTTTAAATTTCATTTCGAACTTGAGCGCCTATAAAAACTTAGTCAGTTACTTCTGCAACTTTATCTGCTAAATCCGGCGGAACCAAATGTCCTTCCACTAATAAGGTGTGGAAATTTCGAGAGGGACGTGCCAACTCAGGTGTCGTCCTCGTCATCTAACCACGGCTCAAAATTATGAGGTCCGTCCCAAAATAGCCCTAGTGTTGCTTTAAAACGGGGCGTTAATATAACAATTCTTAACTAACTCAGAAACTTGAGCCATGAAAGGAAATAGTTTGCTTCCTTGTTTATGTTGGTGAACAGTTTTTCATCTTAGCACATATGAGACAATTCCGCTGTCTAAACATCAGAAATTCTCCGTACAGCCCCTATTGAAAAAAATAGTACTCGATGTACACTTTTTAAGCTTTCGGAACATTTCATTTTTCACAAACATAAATGAATTAGGGTTTAAAATGAAAGTTTTCTATTTGCTGTTTTCTTTCGACCTTCTGTAGCTTTGTGATTGTGCTTTGAATAGCAACAGCACTTCGGATTTCGCAAATATTTTGATTTAAACCTTTGTTTTGGTTTGAATCCCAGTTCTTAGAGTCATTACCTAAACATTTTTACTCTATACTGCTAAAGAGAAAAGGATCTTGGTGATCGTTTTCTCAAAAGATAGTTATGTAGGTTAGTTCAGATTTAATCATCAAAAACCCCAAATATAGTCTTCTCTGTAAGTAATAGCATTTCATCATACCATTCTGATAGAAAAAAATTATAATATTTCAAATATATAAATTCTTTAAATTTATATAATTCTTTAAATTTAGATGCGATGTTTGCAAATAAGAGGAAATATCTTTCAAAGAAAGTGAATTGATACTATATGTTACAACGATAATGTTGTTGTTGTTACTTATGGCACTTTCCATGGACAAGCCCCCTGCTGATACAACAGCAGATTTAAGCCGAAAGGAGCATCTCTTGTTTTTGAAGTAGCGCCAAATAGGGTCAAAAGTACGACTCAGCTACACGCTCCCCACATTCGCTTGCACAGCCCCTTTTTTACAAGGGAGCACAGTCACGCATCTCACAGATAGTACACAGAGGAACAACCATACCCAAACCGAGACTCCCAGAACATGAGGAAGACGCGTTAACTCTGGGCCAGAGAACAGGCACAACAATAATAATGCAATATAATAAAAATCAGCAATTGCAAAAATAAACACTATAAACTACGAAAAACACGGGATGCAAGAATAATGCGGGATAATCACTTTCATATTTTTTCTAAGACTGCGACGTTTGATAGATTTTTAAGAAGAAAAAAAAACCCTAAATTTTAAAAATAAGAAAAATACAGTTAAGCAAAAAAGCCGTGGGCACTAAGCAGTGTCTCTTCCTAGTTTAAATAAATTTGAAAATAGTTAATATGTCATCATATCATTCAAATTTTGTTGTTTAATTCGTATCTTACGTGGATCCATTTTTGATTCTGTATTACTATACTTCACCAATTCTATTTGAATTTCTAGTGCCTCTGAAATTATTTTGATACAGTTTTGTATATAGAGTATTTATTTCAAAGCATTACAAGCCACCATTTCTGTTTGTCAAAATTTTAAGCTTATTTAATAAGCTTTTCCACCTTCAGAGAATCCATAATAGCAAATGTCAAGCGTAGCTCGTGAAGAGAAGAAAATAAATTGTAATAAATTCAGTTTTTCACAATTCGTTCTGAAAATTAATTATTTTCTAAAATTAAACTCCATTTTTACTTTTTTTGAGTTCTATGGGATCCTAGCTTTCCTAAGCTTATCGAGGTCTAACTTTTGTAAATTTAACCCTTTGCACTCCGAAAAATAATTAAATGCAAAATTATTGACCTAATACAAAGATTTGTTTATTACAATGAAAAATAAATATACATATTCTTTTACATCGAATTTCTTTGAAAAATTAATCTACATCTCTTAACCATTATGTAGACGTGTTAAACAATTAAATTTAAAAAATAAATAAAACTTCAAAATGATGCACAATCTTCAATGGTGAGTCAGAGGCACCATCGGAGTGCAAAGGGTTAATTGCTTAGATCTGAAAAATCAAGTGGTTAAAATAAATGCTTGCTGAGCTAAAAAAAATTTTGAATGTTTATATTCACTGAATGTTTTTCTAAGATCCTAGCCATTTGATTTACTGTGAAGCGGTCTAGTACTGGTTACGCTTTGTACAAAGATAGTAATTGGATATTTTACCAAATTGTGAAGAAAATAATTAAACTAAAATTCAAATATATTCCTCATGTATCTAATAATCGTCGCAATAATTCAACTGACCCATGCCTTTAAAATAAATTCTTTTTATTCAGGTCTCTCAAAATCTATTAGCTGAATTATCTTGCATTTACTTTTTTACTTACCCTTATCGATAATTTCATTTGAATTGATGACTTAGCAATTCTTGTTACATTTCATTCTTTCTTTCGAATAGATAATATTCTACTTCACAATGCCATCTGCCTCTTTCTGTAATTTCTGTTCTTTAGCAAAGTTGTTCCTTGTGTTTTTCTCAAAAGTCGATGAATCGGTCCCATTTTAATTACTCTTTGAATTCATGATCTATAACCACTATTTAAAAGAAAGTAAAACTGTGAATCAATTACTGATTAATTTACGCGAAGGAAATATTTTATATTAAATATTTGATTATTTTCACTTCTATTGTCTAAAGTAAATCTGTCTGGAAGATCCACCATAAAAAGAATTTGGTCATTTTCCGTATTTAGTAAGTCCAAAATTCTAATCAAATTTGGAATACTCTTTCTCATTTGTATTTATCTGGTGTATTGCGCATTTAATTTTTTCTGGAGAATTACCTCCAATCAGAAAGGGATTTTTTTGTCTATGTGGTCAGTACTATTTTCGAGTTCAGCAATTCTTGTACTGTTTTTCCAATCTTTGAAATCATCAAAACAAAATAAATTACATTGTAAGAGGCTTATCTAAGATAGAATACATCATGTATCTTTTCAACTCCACATCTTTTTTATTAGAAAAATATGTATTTATTTCCAAATCGAATTATCAGAATAAATGCGTTTCGACAGCCAAAAAATCTCGGCGTGTTTTTTTAAAATTCTGTTTAATTCCATGGTATATATATATATATATATAATATAGCCTCAGCATTCAGTCAACTCGTTGTACGATCTCTTAACCCTCTGACTTTGAAGTTTTTAAAAATCCCTATACAAATGTGGAATGTGCAAATAATCTCCAATATTTTTCAAACAAAGCAAACTGTTTCTGTATGATACCCAATAATAGTATGATAAAATAAAAATTTACAATCGTAAAACGCAGTAAACATCGAGAAAAGCAGGACGCAACATAAAACAGACTGATATGTCCTAAAATATATATATAAGTTTTTATTGTTAAATATGGAAATATTCGCTTTTTTCCCTTTATAATTGACTTTCAGAATATTCACCACAATCTCCAGGCGTTAATATGAACTTATTGAAAAACTTTCTATAAGGATTTAAGACCAACCTGCTACTTTGATAATAAATTATTGTTGATTTTCCAATATGCTTTTAAATTCATCAAAATGGCCGAAAACTTTTTCCGTCTTATTATATATTCTAAAATAATTTAATAATATACCTCTCTGCATTAGCATTATCTACAAGGATTTATGCTATATTTTTATTTTATTCAGTATAATAGACTTTCTTAACTGTTTTGCGCATGATCGTTTGTATTGCAAAGATCAAATACCGATGCGAGTTCGTTTGATTTCAAAATGTATTCAGTATCAAATTTAATGTTAAAAACATTATTCGTCTAATGAATTTACAATTCAGCACCTTACTAGGTCAAACTAGATCAACAAACATTTTATCTTCATTTGTTAACCAATAAAAATAACCTGTATGATGCAGACAGCTTTGTTAATCATATAAAATGTCTTTTGAATCTTATACGTTGATTTTCAATTCGAATAAAAAATTCTATTAAAGGTAATGCATATTTAAAAGGAAGGAAATCAGGTCGGTGTAGTTGGAAACAAGTAGTAATTAGGAATGGTGGCGCATTTGTAAAACCTCAATTCAACTGGGAAACCTTCTTTATGCCATAAATCAAGAAGAGTATCGTTAACTTAATAATACCCTGACAGTTCATAGGAAAACTAATTACACTACATTTTTTTTCCATTTAAGACTTTAATTCTGAACCGTGTCCCTGCTATTATTTTTGAGAGAATATCTTGCTTAATGAGAATGTATTTGATACTGATTGCCTAAATAGCAATAATAAATGAAATAAACTAGCTCATTTGGTGAGATTCTTATCAATAATTACAAATAAATTTTCTCTTATTTGTGCAATTTCCTAGACATTTTGAACGAATTTTATAAATCTGTTTTGAAAATGAAAAAGCCGATTTCTTTTTTCTTAAAGAAGCAACTAAACTTTCGTAGTTTTTATGCGGTGTTTTCAATCATTGATATTATTTCATTTATATACGTATGTATTTAATATTAATTTACAGTTCCAGTCGACTTATTAATTTTTACGCAGTTCTGGGTTGATATTTTCCTGTTGCTATGAATCTATAAAAAAATGAACAACAACCTTGCACAACTCCAAGCTCATCTGTGTGCTTTGAGACTCTCTTTGCGTTCAAGGTTCCCTGAAAACGCTATGACCTTCAGACTCGAAGACGCTTTCGATAATAGTTTAGTTTAAAGAACAAGCTTGATAACATTTTCCCTTTGATTTTAAATCTATTTTCGTGAAGGCAGTGCAGCTGTTAGATAGTTGAGGATCTAAAATACGGTAAATGGATTGCTTGAGTGCGAATATGTTGCTAGAATATAAATATAGGAGTAATTTTCGAAACTTTTGATGGAATGAAATTAGGCTTAGTTTTGAGAAAGCTCCTTTTTTACATTTAACTTGATTCGCTTTTTTGTTTTCGAAAACATGTGAGATACACTTGTTACTTATAAATAGATATTATTATAATATTTCATTTTAGTGCATGAAATTCTTGAGATTTTTGATACGCGTGTTATATTCAGAGTGCACCAGAAAAGAGAAACTTTTATTTCTTTAAATGTTGCTCCTAGAATATATTTCCAAAATTTCGTTAAATAACGAGTTTAGTTATACGAAAGCACTTTGTATTCTAAGGACATTGAATATAAACATTTTTAAAAAATTAAATTTTTATGTTTTTCCCATAGCGTAAAAGTATCGAGGATTCGGATTCATTGCGATTGCCATAGTTGATATTTTCTTGTGCTCTTCAAAATATTACAATTAAATGAAAAATGAAGGATAATTTCTGTTGAATGTAGTGCTCAAATATAGCCAAAAACCTGAAGTAATTGGCTTTTGAATTTTATTTCAAAATTCTTTAATATAGTAAAAGTTTTTGACTTTCACGAGTGTATTTATGGCAGAAACACTCACTTGTTCGGGCAGCCATTTTGTTGTGTGTTTACCACCTGTGAAATTACTGTCGATATCTGCATTCAGTGCATCAACTATTTGCAGGATTCGGATATTGTCCTACAGGACCAAAGATTTTATTATTGTTCAGATCCCTTTTTTTCTTATTTTAAATTCAAATTCATGGAAGTGTCTAATAGGGTGAGTATAAGTTGACAACAAAATTGTTAGAAAAATGTTGGTTCTCATAGTGCATGCATTTAAAAGAAATTCTTGTTACACTTTAGATAGTTTAAGATTTTATTTCGGCAGTTTTTTAATGCATTTATGAGAATTCAAATTTTAAAATTGGAAAAGCTTTTAAAATATTTCGTTAAAGGCTTGTTTAAGCTTTACTTTCTGTTTTATTAGAAATTTTGACTTTGTGAATTAATAAAAAAATGGAAGCAGACCAAAACATGACGGATGAGAGCGATATTTTGACTGATGGGAGTTTATTCTATTCACCAAAGGGATCGAAAACGACTATCTTCAATATACAAATGTTATACGAAGTTTCAAATATCAACTATTTTGTACTTTTTACCATATGGATGGCAAAGTATGGCCAATATTGACCTTTGTGCTAAAAACCCAAATCAACCAACCGATGTACCAATGCCAATAAAATTATTTAAAGAACTGACATATAAGAACTTTAAAAAAATCATCGGATCTGATTCAAATGCGATAATTAAATCGTCAATGCAGACGGATAGCAAAATACAAAAGGCTACAAAAGGGGGGGATGAAAACAGGGGAAGATTGCCCTAAAGAAAGACCATGCATTCCTAGTTAGGGCAAGGATAAAGAACTGAATGATGTGGTTGCAAATTTTTAAGCAAGCAAAGAATGTGGATGCAAGTGAAACGAAATAATACAAGAGGAAAATAAACCATCTTTGGATCATTGGGAATAATGGAACCATATAGAAATATTATCGATGAACATAGGATTGAGGGTAATGCGGCTGGAGAACTGTTAGATTCATTTTTGAATGTTTTGTCAAATTTTTCAGGATCCAAAATAAATTCAACGGATTATAATGATGGACCAACATTTGAAAATGTGGCAAAAACAAACAAACTAACTAAACAGTATTGGCAAAGGGGAAAATAAAAACTTTTTTAACTAAACCCAGGTCTGAATTTTATTAGAAGGTTCCAAGCCCCCAAAAATCTGTTGATGGGGGAAGAAAGGAATCGAACAAAAAATGATAAACCCGAATGAAAAAGATAATAAATCTACACATTTGCTAAGACCTAAAGCAAATCCATCTACACTGGTGGTTAGCTCTATTACAGAGACAACAGATTCATCGGTTAAAATGAGAAGGACATTAGAAGCGAATATCAGCCCACAGGATACGGAAATTAAAATTATGGGTTTGAAGTCGGCAATGGGAAATTGAATCCTGGTCCAGGTAGAAACACCGGGAATGGTCAAAGAATTAAAAGATGTGGTTAACAAGCATCCAAATCTGCAAAATATATGCAAAGACGCAGACATGTATGAATACATTTCTGGTAGCTTCTTTTTAGTTTTAAAACCATTCAATATTTTGAAGTATTATATAAAATGTTGAAAATTCATTTTATTTTAATTCTAGAGGTTCTTTAATGCTAGAGGATGTTATATGACAAATCTTCATCGAATAATTTTGTATTTTGTAGAATATAAAATTGATACCAAGGTGAATTATTACTGAGTATACAACTCGGAAACGTGTGAGTTATTCAAAAAGGAATCAAAATTAGATTGCAATTAAGAAACAGAAGGCTTTGCTAGAGCATTGGTGACATGTCCCTTCAAGAATATTGTCATTCAAATTTATCCTTAGGGAGAGTAGGAAAGAGGATTTTACTAACACAAAGTTAATAAATATGAATCTAACGTGGGCTTAGTTAGAAGTGGTTATTGTGCGCTCTTAGTAAGTAATATTGTGCTCGGTGGTAAGAACCACTACACCAATACATCAAAAATTGGAAGAAATTGGTGCATTTGACGGAATTGTCATGAAATTGGAAGAGATAGCGCATTGTTGTATAAAAGATTCATACAAAATTAAAGGCCAAAACATAGGTAAATGCTACTAATTTCGGTCTTCCCCAAGTCGTTAGATTCTGAGATGGAAGTAGTTTCGCCAACATCAAGAACAGCGCCAACAGCTACTGTAACCTGATGATTATCCCGAGATTTTAAAGCTAGTTTAATGATATTTGCAGAAGAATGTTTCGGGTTCTCTTTCTTTGATTAACTTTTTAAATTCATACAAGTCATACTTCAGCAGGGAATGCTGATACACTGCTCAGTTTTTCGCATTTTTAAAACTTTTCATCCTATTATCGTTCTGAGTGATTGCTTAATAGTTTTTCTGCTCGGATTTATTTATTCCCTAACACCTCCCGCCCCGTAATTCGTTACAAGTGCGTTTCCTATCATACATTGAAACCGATTGCCATTTCGTCTCTGACTAACCTACATTTTCCAGAACATTGTATATGTGGTAGCGTATTACTCTATTTATGATCTAAATATGACCTTATCATTTCAAATGATATAGAGAAGTTAATGGCTTTAGCCAGTTTTCACAAAGAAATCATCCTTCCTTAAGAAACCATTCCCAAGGTCCAGATAAAATAAATAAATAAAAGAAAGGTTATATATGAATTCTGCTCTAAATGAGATCCATTTCGCAAACTATTGACTAGAATACTTTGATGCATCGTCGATCATTTTATTTTCCCTAATAGAGAGCTTTTCGTCAGTTTATGTAAGATACTTAATGCAGCTCCTTTTCTTCTGGATGTCTTTCATCGCCAAATGAGAGCTAGCGAAGCCGTTAGAGAAATGTCAGGCTCTAACTCATCCTGAGCTAGAAAAAGAACTAAGAGATTCATAAATAAGGCCGAAATCAAAGAAGAAAAAGTAGGTTCATTGTTTCTATGAAAGTACGGCTGTTTCTGGGCTTTTATCTTACTCGGATACATTTCTGATGGGGATAAATAAGAATCTTATATCAGTTAATATTTTTCATGAAAACTAGTTAGAAATAATTCTTGAAGCCTGGAAATATGAAGAGTTCCTTGGAAATTCTTTTCAAAGAAAAAAAAAACTATCTCTTAAATTTCAGCTTATGAAAAATTTCTTGCCTTTTTTTTGTGTGTAATTTGAATTATATGATTATATGTGTTTAGCTCAAGAAGTTTTCAGAATCAAACAGAAAACTCATCACAGTAAATACTTGCTGAATTTAAGTGGAATCATATAAAAAACAACTTTTGAAATGTTTCAGTCTTTCGAAATAGTAAGAATAGGACACAGGATTCGAAAGATAGCCAAATATCCACTTTGTATGTATGATCTTGAAAGTTTAGAATGTGAATTATAATTCATGTGCTCAAAATAACTAACTTTTCAGTTAGTCTCCTTTTTGATTTATAATGGGATCTAAACAATTACCATTACCATGCTTGAAAAAAAAATTCTGGAAACTGTGTTCAAATGTTAGTTATTATTAATGTAAAAATGCATGTAAATACATAAATAAACAAAAACATTAAAATAAAATGCATTTTACATTCTGATTCCAGTTATTCAAAAATGTTTTCCATTTTATAGAATATCGCAAATAAACTACAACCATTGAATTGCCTTCAATTTAGAGTAATTTATAATTATATCTATTTCGAATTTCGTTGAGGAAAGTTAGATAATGAACTCATGAAAACCGATATGATTGAATATGCTGACACATGAGAAGAAAAGCTCAAGGATTTGTAAACAAGCACTAAAATTAGTAAAAACTAGTTAGAAGTTTCGACGTTTCAAGTGGGAGAGTCTATGATTTTTTTAGACAATAGTCAAAACCCTAAACAAAAAAAAACAAAAAAAAAAACTTTTTTTTTTTTGGAACCCCTGCCTGATTGTGACCTTTGAGAAAGTCATCAGGTCGGAGTTCTTTACTTATTGGTTTTACTTTTGGTTTATTCCTATTTTCACTATAGTTTTACTCTCCTTTTTTTACTTCTGTTTAGGTTCATCTATGTTCCACTGTGTTTTTAAGAATATCAGCATAGGCGCTCTCTAAAAACATAAGAGTATATTTTTAATTTAACAGTTAAAAATTACTGTTGATAATGTATCGTTTATAATTTGGTTTAGACTTATAAAATTATTTTATCTTAGTTCTTATATATATCTTGTTCAAATTTTCATTCCTTAATAAAATACTTTTTATTCATCCATTCAAATTCCAAGTACATTTTTTTAAACTTGTAGTGAATGACATTTGATGTTAATACAGTTTTTTTTTCAAATATTAATTCATTAATTTTTTATTAATTAATTAAAAACTAACTTTCTCACCAAAAATCTTCATTTTCCCACCGCCAAATAAGTAACGAATTTAGCTCCCCCACACACACACTAATAAAGTTAGACTTAACATGTTTTCGGCCGATTATTTTAAACGATTATGTTTATTTTCATAATGTTTGATGCATTTAAAATTAAACGTTGTTAAGTAATCGATTTTTCGGATTAAATTTGAAGTATTTTCGAATTAAAATAATAAAGAATAAAGAAAATTAGAAATTTCTAATCCGTGTTGCGTGTTTCCAATTGGTGTAGAAAATGCACGCATTTTGCGTTGTCATAGTTGGCGTTGAAAATTCAATGGTAGTATAATTTTTTGATCAATTATTTATAGAAACCGTAATTAATATGCCTGAATAACCTGGTTGGTAGGCCGTTGGTTTCGCATCTCTTCTGTTGAGAGTTCGAACCTGCCAACCGAAAATTCTCCGTGTGTGGTGGACGTTACATCTGCCGTGGTCAGAAAGTTCTCCATGTGGTGAGTAATACCACTGGGGAGTAGAAGGTCAGAGTTGATCGTTCTCTGTTTCAGATCTAAATTACGATTTGCGGATGAATGAATGAAATGCATGGATGAAGTTCACCCCGTAAAAAGGGTTTGTGACGAATGTGAGCTAGAAATCAGACTTCTGCCTTCGGGTACTCAGAGGTCCATACCCTCAAAAGCTACAACATCCCTCTTTCTGTTGTAAAGTTGCACACGAGAACAACAACAACTATTATAATTGTTTGATAAAATGTAACTAAAATAAAAAAAATTCCAAATTGCCTAAGTAAAAATTGATTTTAAAAAATTGGTTTTCATAATACTTGTTTTTCCCCTTAGATACAGTTGCAATTAAAATAAAAAATTAAAAAAAAAGAGGACTTTCAAAATGTGAAAGTATTTTTCTTCTTGCCCTAGAGTGTCTTAATCAAAATGTTTATTTCCAAGTTAGCTAATACTTCATTAATGCATACTACAGTCTCTGCTTCTGATTATTCCTTCGGCCCATATATCCTGCCTGGCTCTGTAATTTTTTAAAAATTGTATCCACGAGTAATGTAGATAGTAATAGAAAATGAATATGAATGAAGTTAAAAAAATATTTTCTGGTTTTAAAATATTTGCTTTTTTTCTTGCGTTTGAATTTGGTGCTTTGATAAAATCTGTAAGAATGCTCTAAGCCAAGAGATTTGTGTGCTATATTCTACAACTGCCGAGATTTTATTGAGAGAAAACGGTTTATTCTTGTGAAACGTATAAATCATCCCCTTCTTTCTCATAAAACTTTTATTTACAGCCTCGAGGCATTACAAATACATCTCTATGAAATTCATTACTCTTGTTACTATGGCGTAGGTTTGGAAATAGATGAACAAAATATCTACGATGAATTAAAAGAATTTATTTCCAAAAGTTATCAAATACGCATTTTAAGATAGCAAAGATAACTCTAATTTTTAATGCCACTTTAGGATAGCCTATTAATATATTATCTCTTCATGAAAATGTCTCGGAGAAGTTAAATGCAAATATCTTTTTTTATATATGTGATTGAAAGACATCTTTGAAAATAATATCAAATTACAAACTTTAAAAAAAAAGAAAGAAAGATGACATTTAACGGATGGAAATAAGAATCTAAAATATTGTGAATCATTCATTGTTGTTAAATTACAAAACGTGAAATATTTTTAACATAAAATCTATTTTAAAATCTTGTTATGCTTTGAAAAAGAACGTTTTTTTTTTCATTATTTCTCTAAAAGTTGTTTTTAAAAGGATAGCGAACTCAGAATAAAAACTAAGAATATATTGTAATGAAAACATAAATCCAACTTCATTGGATTAAAAAACAAATGAAAAAAATAAAAATAAAATAAAAAATGAATGCAAGCTTCATTCACACAAAACTTTAAGGGGAATTGAAGTTTGAATAGTAAAAATTTGTTAAAATTGGGTTTAATTTGATGGAGATTATTGGTTTAAAAAAACATTTTTGATTCATTTGTGCGAAACATACGGGGAAGTTCACAGCCTTATTGTAAAAACTTGCTTAAAATTTTTTCATTTGCCATGATTTCTCAATTTGCAGTCTACGGAAAAAAAACACCTAGTTGCATAAAATATTTCACTTTAAAAAAAGTTTTAAAAAATAAATAGTATCCATCATTTTTAAGAAAGTGGGGAAATGGGGATGAGTTTTTTTATGAATTATACCTTTTAAAAGGATTCAGGGAGAATAAAAACATTAGATTATTAACTCATTGATCCGATCCTTCATTTGGAGATTTTGGAACTTTACATACATATACCGCTCGATGCTAAGAATATATTTGGGACACTTGATAGTTTACTTTCGTTCTACGTATATAAGTATGTATTCTGTACTTTACAAAGTTGAAATTTGAAATTTATCTCTATCTGAATAAAAGTGAAATTTGTCTGTAAATTAAATGGAATTGAATGATCATATTTCAAGCGTTATATATATTTTTTGGCTTTTATATTATAGTGAAATACGACATATTTATATGTAATTTTAGGTTACAGTAACGATCTGTTACTTACTCAGTCGTCTACTTTTTATTGAAAAGATTTTATCATTTTATAACGATGCCTTTTTTTTTCTTCAAAAATATCAAATATTTTTAGTACAAAACTTAACTTGAATATAGTTATACTATTATACAGCTTGTGTGTATATATATAGTTTGTCATTCAAAATTTCAAAAAAATGCAGTTAATGTGTTATTGTGAAATGAGAAGAACCAACATCAAACATTAACATACGAAGCATCAATACTCACAACAAATGCTTTTTCGTGAATCGATTGTGATCAATTCTTAGTCTGGATTGAATTGTGTCTAGCTTTCCACTAGACAATCTAGGTCAACAGTAAATTCATGATGGCATGACAGTTACCAAATAAACCATAGACAGCATTTCTGCTCAATACTCGATTATCTATCTATCTGTAACGATTAGGTTTATTTATTTTATTACGATTGTGATGCTAAGAACCTGATTCATAAGGCGAGTCATATAATATGTTTTTTTAACTAAAACTGTTTGATATTGTGATTTTTTTTCATTCATTCTGGAATTTTAGTTTGAAAATATTGATCAATAATGTATTTTTTTGTTATTTTCTTCTAAATATTCAATTGCTTATATATATATATATATATATTCTTTTGTCTAATGTGGGTTACATCAGAGTTTTAGGAATTTACCATAAATGTTTTAAAAGTTATTATGAAATTAAGGAATGTTTAAGAAATAAGCGAAAATGGTAATTTTAAAGGGAATACACATCGCCACCTGTGGAACGTACAATTATGAATTATAATAAAAATAAATTATGAAAGAAAACCATTAAAATTTCGTGAATTTCTTTTAATGTAAACACCGTATCCAATGTATTTAATCTTACAATTTTCAAGTATTTTGCTGTAAAAATTCCGAAAAAAAATGTTTAGAATTAAAATAACATTTATTTAAACAAATATGATCTATTTTAATGGCGAATAATTTACTAATTTTGTTATGTTGAAACAAGAATTAAGAGTTATACGAATATATTTTTATTAGAAAAGTATGAAGACACTGTTTCTTCAATTCAATGGTTCTAAAATCAGAATTGAGAAACCTATTCTATCAGTTTCAATTAAACTTTAAAATTTCGTTTAGTACTTAATAAGAGACAGTGGAATATGATGTGAACAAAAATCAATGAATTTATAGCTATAGGTTGATTTCTATGAATTATGTGGAGTTTATTTATAAACATAAATCAGTCCCTTTCTACGCATGCGCTGACTACTGACCGATGTAATTTCGGAGATTTCTTAACAAATATTTTATCCATTTATTTTGATTTAATATTAAATTTTAAAAAGCCGCATTATCTTTTTTTTTCTAATAATATTATGCATTTTGCAATTCTGAAAAACTGAATAAAATATAAACAAACAGTCAACGGAATAAGTTAATAGCAGCTTTATCATCAACTCAAATGCGGAAAATATTTCAAAAGGCATCCTCAGTTACTTTTACGCCATGTGAATTTCTCCTAAGCTATGTTTTAATTGGGTGAAGTTTGTCAGTTTAAGATCCCACTGAGTTTTTAATTTTAAACGAAGCTAGTTTTAAACATATTTTTGACGTCCTCGGTAGAAACAATTTTTTTTAAAAAAATTGAAGTTTAAATTATTAGTGACAGATTTCATTAAATTATTCGCCCATTCATTGTCCCATATACCAAAGCAAGAGTGGGCCCCGCAGGTGAGAACCGAGAATTCCTTATTTCTAAGATGATTGCGCTAATCAAGAATGTTAAATCAGCAGGTGGCTTAATAAATGATATAATAATCTGGAGGACCACCTTAAATTTAAGATAATGCACGTTGAATGAAAGCGATTTCTACTGCAAAAATTGAGAACGAAGAATGAATTTTAAATGAGAGGTAGTATCAATAAAAACACAAGTAAATGAAGACAAAGAACAATTTTCAGTTTTTGTGAAAACAGGAATGTAGTTTTTACATGCTTCATAATGATGTTCAAAAATTTGTTGGTAATGGAGGAGCTATGTTAGATTTCTCAAAAGTTTTAAATGAATTTAAGTATGCTAGTACATGCTATATCCAGGAATTAAATTATATTTTAAATTTGATAAAATGAGGAAATTTTCTGAACAGAAAATGCTAAGAAAGCTTTTGGCTTTAGTGAAAACTGAAGGAATTACCGTTGGTCAGATATTTCATAAGAGAAATACAAATTGACTTGCTTACAGTAAAAAACAGAATGCAATGAAGGAAAACAATTTTATATACTGGGTGCAGCAAAAAAAAATTCAAAAAGTTATTACATCATAAATGTTAACTAATTTCTTTTTGATTTGTTTTTGTTCCTTTTTGTCTACCACTTCAATCATTCAAATAGTTTTTAATGTGTCTTTTAGCTTACGTATTGCTTTTTTTTTTGCCTTTTTTACAATGTCAAGAAAAAGATCTGCTATTTTAGAGTTATTTAAGCAAGGAAAATGATAGTGTTCGTTTGCTTGATGTGTTCTCGGAAAACGGTATCTGATGCAATCTGTGGTTTCAAAGAGCTTAGTAATGATAGTCAAAATCTAGGAAGTGAACTAAAACGTATGATTAACACTTTCAATAGCCGTAAGGTTATCAAAAAGAGAATTCAATGAAATCCGAGGGTTTCCATGAGAAAGATCACTCGTGAACTGGGAATAAGTGACTAATAAGTACGGCGAATGGCAAAAACATAACTAAAACTGAATCCTTACAAGTTGCAAAAAGCTCAGCTTTTCACTGAATACAGCAAACTCATGCGGCTCCAAAGATGCCAAAAACTTTTGAGATCTGGCCACAAGTCAATGCTGAGAGAGATTCCTTTTCACTAAGGAGAAGCTCTTTACCGTCCAACAAGCTCATAGCTCTTAGAACTACAGAATCTAATCTGTAGACCCTCCAAGTACTTCAGAAATTGTTGAACATCGCCAACATCCAAAGTCGGTCATGGCTTTGGGCGAAATTTGAGCAAGCGGCAAAACAGCTCTGGTTTTTGGGGATGAGGGTGTTAAAATGAATCAAAAAGTGGAAAATCCTAGTAGCTGTTGTACTTCCCTAAGCTAAAATGCACTTTAGCAATATGAAGTGGGCCTTTCAACAAGACTTCGCACCAGCTTACAAAGCTAAAAAGACAGAAGAGTGGTACGAGATGCATTTTCTGGAGGCGATATCATCTGGTGAGTGGACACAATACTCTCCGAATCTCAATCTTATAATTGCAGTGTATGGCCCATTTTGGAGTATAGGGCTTGTGCTAAATTACGCAAAAGATTGGACTCTCTAAATAAATGGCTTTGGCTGGAATAGATAGATTAAACAGAAAATTTGCGGCCAATTACTGAAAATTACACTAAAGGTTTGCATCACTGGAAAAGGAAGCTAATTTAAAACCAATTACATTTATTTATTAGTAAAATTTACTCTCAATATTATTTGTTATACTTTGTTAATTAATTTATTTTTAATAAAGTTATATCAAAAATTATTTGGTCGGTTTTTCTGCCGCACCCTACTATAATGATGGGTCGGCATTCATCTTTGATAGAGAAAGGGGTTTTAACATTCCACATTCAAGCTTTGAACAGGCGAAGTACAAAAGGCTCCACAGCAAAGTTTAAAAGTGGATATGGCCTACTTGTAACGAGTTTATAGTAGTTGTGCTTCTGCTGAATCTACCCCGGGCATTCCTTTGTCTTTTATTTCTTTCACGATAATTATTATTACATCAAATGTCGCTTTTTTTAAACTTTAGCTTTTAGTAGTTGGCTGTTACAATTAAGATGTCAGTAATATTTTTAACTGCGGCATCATGCTATTGCTGATAGCTATAGCTTTAATCATGATATCATAGAATTGTATATTTACATGAGTTGACTGCTTTAAGATTTTATTTAGACTGCGTAGGGCACATTGATTTTATTTATAATTAAATGTAATAAGAAAATTATCTCCATTTAGTATGTCATTGTTAACATGTAAAGTACGATAAGACATAAGAAATGGAGATACGCATATCTTTCCAACATATTGAAAGATTTAAAAAAAAGGAAAGTTCTATTTGATTCATGGTAACATGCATATTTGTCATAGTTTAGAAAGCAAATATTGTAATCACGTAATATTTTTTCAATCTGCTGACTTCGCGTGTTGATATCGATACTATACTAAAGTGAGCTACAACCGTTCGTGTCACAAAGGATCATGGTAGTTTCAGGAAGTTGGGATTATTCTGGCTACTTTGATCAATAAATGTATCTGATGGTAAATCTAAACTTTGAAGACTACATATGACAACGAGTTTCAGTTTGAAAAACAATGGTTTCGAAAGAAATATAATTATTTCTAATAACTGATAACTATTATTATTGAAGAGAAAGAGTGTGAGATTGTTGACGTATGCTCAGTGCAAAGAATATTGAAGTACGCAAAGGGCACCACATCTGTGAATAACGCTCGTGTGCTATATGTAAATAGTGTTGAGTTAAACCTGTAGTGTGTTTGCGAACAATGAGGTAAAAATTAAAATAAAACTGAGCTATCACACGAACAAAAATAAACAAATCCAGTCTTCCCGAAACTCAATTGCTTATAAAACTATTTCGAAGAAGATTATAATGCTTTAATGGAATTGTACACTTCGGTTTAAAATGTTTCTTGAAAAGGAAGGGTGAAAAGTAGATGTGAATTAATTATGCGCTGAAGATCTGAAATGCTGTTCATCTGTTGTTCTATGGGATAAAATTTGTCTAGTTAATTTAATTACCTAATTAATTAATCATTATTAATGAAGATAAATGAACACTTGGTTTAAGAGCTTTCCAGAAAATGTAATTAAGTATTTGCCTCACTAGTTCAGGACATAATCAATTTTATGAATATGAATAAATGGGTTAACAGTCTGTCCTTGCACTATTTTTTTTCTTCAAAAATTTCTTTTTAGCTATTGCATTATTTGGCAAACTTCTTTTTACTAAACAGCGAGAAGTGCTTTTTTTTTTCTTTTTGCACGTTCTTATTTGACATTGTTTGAAGTATTTTTGTTGCTCAGTGCTTTAACAGACCTTATCTGTTTGTCAGGTGAAAGTTTATGTTTTCGTGATGTCGCGATTTCGGAAGGAATGCAATTTTGCAATGCTGCAATTTTTTCTATCTACCTATCTGAGGAAACTTTAATAGTTTTCCCAGAAATAGGTAGTTTTTGTGGATAGTGATACATTAGCAGAAAAGTCAAGGGTCCTTGATATATTAGAATGGATGGAGTTTTGATTTCTGAAATAATGTAACTTAAAATAAAGCCATAATTTTCACATTGTTTCATAGCGGATGAATATACATGTTCTGGTTTGAGGATGTGTTTTCTTTCTAGTTTCCAACGTGAATATTTCTATTTGATTTTCATGGCCATAATTTCTCTTTCCAAAGGCCATGGAGAGCAGGTTTTTGAAATATTTTAATGAGATCTCTGTCATTTCTGAATTTGATTTCATCGAAATCAATCAGAGAAATATATCTCGTAATGCAGTATTTGTTATACATTTTAGTATCCTTTCAAACTTATTATGACTAATCTAATCTTTGGCATTTAAAACATTTGATCCGACAGAGATGTACGGTTTGGCTGTTTACCTTAAATAAATAGTTTCGGCTGATTTGGGGTGGCGAAGGGCAAATTGTGTAAGGATTAATTTAAAATTATGCTTGATATAGATTCATTGAGTTACACAAACTTGTAACTTTATGATTTGATAATTCTTGAACAGATTCCTATTCTGAATATTTTTAGAGCCAAAGCTCAGAAATTGCTTCTCTTTAAAAATGTAAAAACAAAATCCATATCATCTTTGCACAAGATAATCCCATTTATGATTAGTTTTAAGAGAAAAGCGCTTCTTTTGCCTCGATCGTTTGCCTTTAGATTACATCCGCTTTTAAAGAATTTTAACCTAAAAAAATAGTAATATTTCACTTAAAAAAGACGAAGTTCTATCATTTACATGCCAAAACAATTTACCCTTTAATTATTCTATTAAAGTGCCCAAATCTACAATTGTATAGTCTATTTACACTCACTTATTTTGTGATCACAGCAATCCATTGAAATATTCGGTACTACTTTTACAGATGGTTTCAGAATTGGCAACTTTATTGATTCTATTGTTGTTTTTAATCATATTGTACCAGAATGTGATTAAAATGTAGCATTAAATGTAGCATATTTTGGCATAAGAGTCAAAGTCGGCTACGCTTTGTCAAACGCAAGGTACTAAAAATGATAAAATTACGTAAAATTATTCTAAGTAGGCAATTAGATTCTAATAATTCTTATAAGTTCTGAAAACCTTAAATAAAGTGGTGGCTAATATTAATGTTTAACAATAAAATTTCTGAACCAAAACTGAAAAGCAATTTCATCCAAAAAATTCACATAAAGAAGCGGTTATAAACTAAATTCGTTATAAATATGTACTTCTAAGATGGAAGGGAATTTGGTGTTGAGGACTCTTGTCGACAAAGTATTTGAAATCCATAACCCTAACTTAAAAAATGTAAACGAGAAGAATTAAAATCAGGAATATTCTTACATCGAAAAATAGAATGATCACTTAATAAATTCACTTAACAGAAATTAGGAATATTTTTAAAATATAGTCAAATTTTTATTTCCCTTGTATGCTGTATACATGGAACTGAATCCCTGGAGTGAGTGTTATATGTAGGTCCGATTCGCAGGTGCTTCAATTTAACATCCAATCCTAAAGCAGGAAGAATTGATCATGATGCAGTAATAGGTTTAAAACGATAAAAGTAGTTATTAATTTACAAATATCACCTTTCCTACCATTCAGAAAGAATATACTTCTTTATGAAATTGCGTATATATGCAAAAGGAACTATGTTCAAAGTAGCAGAAACTGTTTGGCTGCAGAATCTGCTTTCTCATTACCTAGAAAGTCGACTTTGTCATTTCTAAAAAGTTACAAAAAAATTGACCGGTTTTTATTTACATATTTTTGCCATTTACACGACTTTAAGAGTAATTAAACTTTTATTAAATATTGAGTGGATAATATGTATTAGACCTACGAAACTTGATTGAAACGGTTTTAAACTTATTCACATAAAATCACCCTTTGGTGTTTAGCACAAGCTAACAATATTTTAAGCTGATGAATTATTTTAATATTTTATTCTGTTGGTATCCTTGGAAATGATCAAATTGATGCTGCAGCAACAAAAACTCCAATGAGAAAGCGTTTGTCCCATTCTAGAATGTAGATCGAATCCTAAAGCAATGCAAATGTGTCAAGGGGTTTAGGAAGCAGATGTAGGGTACTAAGATAGGAAACTGGGATTTTGGAAATTTGGGCAGTTTAATAAGAAGCTGCATTTCATCCAACAATCTATTTTTGGTTTTAAAACCATACTCTTAACTTTTGACTGAAAGTCAAGTTAATAAAACAATACTTATTTTACTCGTAAACTGTTTCATTCCGATCTCAGTCCGGCCTATTCTAGATATGGATATGATCCTATCTTCTCTAATCAAAATTGTATGCGAATGTCCTGCCGAATCTGATTTAAAAAAAATACAGGTACAAATAATATACTTTAAAATAATACAGAATTATTTGCTTTACAGGAATAAAATGGATAAAATATCTTAGACAATTTAGAACTGCATATTATTCGACTTGCAACCAATCTCAATTTTTTTAAGTAATTGCTTTGAAGTAATTTTCATACCACTCAGTTTTTGAAACAACAGTTGTTTCAAATGAAAATTATTTTTGGTAGAATCTTTAAATTCGAAAAAACTTCCAGCTTAAGACCTTATTCCAAGCGTCATTTGTAATATTACAGTCTCTGACATGACACAGTTCGCTTAACGAAATAATATTTCATTCTATTTGCCCATTTTTGCAAGATTTCAGTGGCATCAGGAATGGCTATTTCTTCAGACTTTATTTGCTGGTTGATTATAATTGAAGCTGGTTTTCAAAAGTTTTTTTAAAGCTACTGGTCAGAATTATCTCATATTTCATCTGAGTATGCGCCAATCAATGGGGCTTGTTTTGAGAGGGTACAAAAAAAAGTTCAAAAATTGCCTGATAGATGACTCTGTACTAGTCATAAAGTACTAAATAAAAGACATGCCACGTTATTCCAACTTTCTTTGTTCAAAGTCTTTTCACCATGATAAGATGATGCTACGGCTAGTACGACAAAAATCAAGTTTTAATTGTCTCTAAGCCAAATACAGTGAAATTATCAAAAAAAAGAAGAAAGCGGAAGTCGGCAGTAACTTATTTAAGAAATGGGCAATATGCTGTCCACGTTTTCTCCTATAACATGAAAGCGCTAAACAGTATTTTCATAATGTTTCAGTGGCGATATTGCAAATGTGTTACGTAATTCGTATTTTCATATAATCTAAGTTCTAAACTGGGCTCCTATGTACAACATATTTTGAGTGACTATAAATCAAGAAGTCGCAAGATTTCAAGTCAGGTGATCTTAGTGACCAGGTTGTTGGTAAATGACGACTGATAATTCCGTCATTTCAATAATGCAGATTCAGCACCTGCTTGAATGGTGTTGCAATGACTTGAGAGACACTTTACATAATAATTGTATTATTCACATATGCTTTCATTCACGCATTTCATGCATGTTTTTTTAGTTTTTGCCAATTTGTTATCTAACTGCTTTCGGGAGTTTGTTTAAACTTATTGTCAAAAGTATATAGTAAGTATTTACTTTATTAAAAGGTATAGCTTCAAAATAGACATAATCAAATTTAGCCCTATAAATACAATTTTTTTTTCATTACCTCCAATTTTGTTCAACTACATAAATCAATGCAAAGAACTTCAAAAAATCCAACGTTTGTCATTAAACTTTTTTAAAATTAAATAAGTGTAATTAGAGAGCAGCGATTATTTGATAAAAATATGTTTATTAGAAACCTTCTATAAAGCAGATGAAAAGAGTAAAATTATATAATATATAAAATTTTCCTTTTAATTGTATTTTATAAATATTTTATTCAATAGTTTGAAAAAGAAAAAATAAACGATAAAAGTGCATGTCTTTGCACAAAATTGTATTAAAACAGATTATTTTCAAAGTTAAAAATAATGAAAAAAATTAACTATTGGACGGCTTTTGAAAACAAATAATTAATTACAGAGTTAGAAGCGTGCAGACACTACAGGGATACTATACAGTAAAAATAGCTTTTTGAAGAACAATCGATGCATTTTAAATGTAGTTTTACATCGATCGCCAATTTATCACAACTCGTACAGAAATAATACAATAACTTGAACAACCTATTCCGAAGCATTGAAGTAATCCACTCTAGTAATATGTGATTAGATCACGAAAGAGAAAACAATAGCTTATTCTTTCTCCTACAGAAAAAGAATCGCATTTGTAAAAGAAAAAAAGGACTTTATTTTATAAGATACTATTCTAAAAACATACTAAAAAATTTAAAGAATGGAAAAATATATTAGAGATATAATTTTTTTTTCATTCTACAAATAAATTTTCCTTGTGCAAGAAGCAGAAGACTTTCTATAAAATAATGTTTTTATAAATGTTTCATTTTTTAAGAGGAGATGGACTAAATAAACAGCATATTTTCTCAGATAAACGCAAAAGACACTCAAAAATGCATATTATTTTCTGAATTTTGGCACACCTTAAAAATCAAACAAAACAATTCAAATAAATTAATTTCTCAAATAAAACAATTTCTTTGAGAAATATCTGAAAAAAACTTCCTAAGTTAATTAAATACGCGAATTACTGCAATTACTTAATCTGTAAAACATAATACAATGCTGAACGAAGGGTTTGTGGAATAAAATACAACTTGCAATCAACTTTTTTTGAATTAAAACGTTTCTAATTGGACAAAGTAAAGGTCACATTTCCACCTGAGTGTTAAAAAAATTTTAAACAATTCTTTGGCAATCACACAACTGGAAAATAATTAAGAAAATGATAAAATTAATTCTAATTAAAATGAATTTCTGAACACTTTAATGAGCATTTTTGAAAATGTAAAGGTTATGTATAAATAATAACCTTTATATTATGATAGATAAACAATTAATTTTAATGCCGAGTTTCCAGCGTATTTCTTTTATGATCGCTCTGAACATAATAAAGAAATATCAGTCTTGTCTGAGAATACTATAAAACTTTCATTTAATGGTTGGAGATTCAGAAATGTTTATCGATTGTTACTGGACAATTTTCTATTTTTTAACCTCTGCTATAAACATAATAATTTTCCAATCTCAATTTTTAGCAATCTTCTATTTCAGACTTGTATATGAAATGAATGTTTGTCGAATAAAATAATAAGTGTCAGATATATTACCTGAAAATATTGCCTTTCTTTTTATCGAGCTTTGCAAATTGTCATCCTTTTTTGTCCCTTTCTCAGGCAAAAGGTTTGTTTTTTCTGGAAAGTATCATTAGCTATTGAGTGATAACATTTTTCGCATTCAGATACCAAATTTTTATTGCACTAAACTATTTCTTTTCCCTCGTACGATTTATAGAAGTAATCACTTCTAGACGACAATATTACATTGAAATAAACATTCATATGACTTTTCACATCCTCATATTGAATAATTACATTCTCTAACCAATGGCATCTAAAATATCTTGAGCCATTACCCTGTTACAAGATGAAAAGATAATTATTATGGCATCTCTGAAACAAAACCAATTTTGTGCTACTACTAAAAGGAACCAAATCATGCAAAATACGAGTCTTGCAGATAAAAGTGATATAAGTAATTAATGAAATTAGTTCATTTCATTTGATAGCAGACAGAAAATAACAGGATGAGAAAACAGAAATGCGAATTAGTCCTTTTTATCGGTAGATAACAGGTTACAAGACGATTAATTATAATAGACTAGGTCACTTTTATCTGATCTTTGGTTACTAAGAGGAAATTGTCTAAAATAACGAAGCAGTCTGAAAGATAAATTTTTTTTCAGGAACAAGCTATTTTATTTTATTATTATTATTTGGCTTTTTTTAATCAAAATTTTTTGAGAGATTCAAAACTTAAGTATTTTTCCTTTTTTTTTCTTTCGCTACTGAAGGAAAAAATTATGAATTAGTATTTTTAATGAAAGCATTTAGTTCAAAAATATTTTGAAATTTCTTATTTAACCTATTGTCTTTTAGTTATTCTTTTCATTTTTTGAAGAAGATATTAAATTTTTTCATAAATTACCTTTCAAAATTATTCTTCATAGAAATTTTTTTCTTGTAATGTTTCGTTGGTATCTTTTTATCCGAAAAGGAGCAATTCCAACTTAGAAATCGAGCATTATTCATAGATTCTCAAAATTTGATTACACGTGAAATCATTATCTTTTAGATCATTTTAGACAAAATTACTGTTAATTAATAATATACATACCTGTGTTATTACACAAAAATACTTACGTAACTATTCATTTAAACATTATAAGGCTAAATTATCATAACTCAAAATCTCTATGCTAAATAGGAATTTTTATAAAAATTTATATTTGTAATACTCAATTAATTTTTAATCCAAATAAACCATTTTTCTTAAATTATAACAACCTGAAAAGTAATATAGAAGCTTAAATAGTTACAACCTTTACAACCGCATTTTAATTTCCCTGAATTTTCTACACTTTCTCGTTATTTTCTGTTTTCTTTAAAAGAAACAATCACTGTTCTAAATACTTTTTTTTTCCAATTACCAAATAATATAAATGTTGGATTGCTCAGAGAATCTCAGCTAAATACTTAAATCTTATCTTTGAAAAATAAAAGAAGAAAACAATCTTGTGTCATCTTTTGTTTTCTAATTTTTATGTGATAAGTTCGTTATCTTAGAAACGTCTGGATGGAATATTTTTTCCATGAAATGAAAAGCACATTTTCTGTTGAGAGACTAAGTTTTTATTTATTTTTTATTTCCCACTTTTCTTCACATTTTACGGGTAGAGAGAGCCTGTTGACGTCATTCAACAGATGAAACTGAAATGTCGCAGTTTTCAGACATCGGTAAATAAACCTGTTTCTTCAAGATGAAAGGCGAATTTGAGTATCTCTTAAGGCTAGACAGGTTTCAGCATTCGGAAATTTTTATTTTATTTACAATGTTCCTTTCCAAATGTCTTTCTGTGATCAGAGGAATAATTGATGCTTTTCTGGATGCTTTTTATCGACGAACTCTTCGAACTCCCTCTATGATAATACTTAGATTTTTTTTTCTCCCTGCAAAATGTTCTGAAGCAATGCGTCTCAATATTTTTGTAATCACCATCAGCACTTCAATTAAATACAATTTTTTAAATTGTTTTTTCATCTCTTAATGGACATTTAAGGCATTACTTTAAAAACAAAAATTCTCCTTTGGCACTAAACATACAAATAAAATAAATTCTTTGTAACAGAAAAAAACAGCCGAAAAATTTTCATTTTTGGTTAAAACGTTATTTAAGATACCTGGAGAATTTAAAAGCTAATAGTTTTGAAATATAAAATTAGTGATGTTTCTTTATAATTCTCTTTTTACATCATAGCAAAAATATAATGATGATTTTAAATTAACAGTATCTTAAGGATTTATAGAAGAAAATTAGAACTAGCAATTAATTTCCTCGGAACATTTCTGAATTTTATCCACGTGCAGAAAGAATATTAAATTCTTGATTGAAAACCGTGACATTTCGAAAGCGAAATTTAACTAAGACTAACAGATTTAATTAAAATCGGAAACCTTTGTCGAAATCAAAGTTGCTCAAAATCTGCTTATATATATATATATATATATATATATATATAACGTAAAGTATTTAAATTATTTGATGAAAGCAAATAGAAGAGTCGTGGCCGAAATCATGGAGAAGACGGAGAAGACAGGTTGAATTTTTAAGTTCGTTTTATTCCATCACGGGAAGCAGACATTATGTACAAGCAAAAGCGAAGAACACAACACAGAACGAAACAAAACGGATTGACGAAAAAGCTGATTAAATTTTTATCCCTCTGAATTTATCCCTTCAGATTTTAAGAGGGATCTTCGATACATGTCAATCACATGTACAGCTAGTGCAAGGGAATCCTAGGGATCTTTCAGTGGAATTTGTTCAGCTTGCCAATTTCTCTCCCTATACTTGGAGTGTGGGAAATTAGCCGGCGTTTAGCAGTTTCAGAAATTTTACAAAGCTTCTGGAATTAATTAACTAGAACAAGTGGAATGGATCAGGAAATAAGAGAATATTTTAGAATGAAGTTACTATGGCTAACTTAAATTGAAAATTAAGAAATGAATTTCAATTGAGAGTTTAAAATGTGTAATTTTTGGGCCATTTTTTTGTATGAAACAAATCATACATAATTTATTCATGTTTGAATAGAATAAAGATTACTTGCAAAAGAGTAGTAAATCGTTAAAAATTCTATATGAAATTACAGATAAAAGCTGTAAATATACCTGAGTGTAATGATTAAAAATGTGTTTTGACAAAATAAAGCAAAAAAATAAAATAAAAACAATCCAGTATTTTTAAAGAGGAAATGATTCAATTAAGAATGAATAATCCATATATATATTATATTTGAAGAGTTCCATCCCAACCACATATCTAATATTCATTTAAAAGCATAATCGAAGGAACAAGACATGTCATTTGAAGACTATCAAAAAATGACATAAACTTATCATTAAGATAACCAACTGATAAAGAAGTTGGTAACATCGCATTAATTTGTCTTACGTTTTCTACAGAACTTTTAGATGGAGGGTTAAAAAGTTGAAACTTTCAAAATAAGCAATTCTACCATAATAATCGTTTCACAAGTAACTTAATGTTTTAGCGTATCCTATAGAATGTGTTGGTGTACTTTTGAATGATTAAATCTAGTTTTTTTTCTATATTTAATTTTAAAAAAACATTAAATATAGAAGAAAATTTAGCTGAGAAACGCTTTGGGCTAAATGAATGAAAGTAGGCTTATAGATTTTACGCGATATTTGTAGATTTCTGTCAACTTTTAAATGAAATCTGTTCAGGAAAGTTGGTATTCCCAACAGTTTAGTACAAGTGAACACGATAAATACAACATATAAAGAACTAGATAAAAGAAATGTGGTACAAAAAGTTGCCATCTAAAAAGTAGAATCTCAGAAAAGCTTTAACGAAATCTTTCGAAGAGTTGGCAATCTATTGGTCTATGCTTTGAAAAGTATGTATGAGTTAAATCAAAAACGCAAAGATTTGTGATCTTGTAACTAAAATTGTAGCTCTATCCCAAATTTTGATCTCAATCGGGCGGTAAAAAAGGCGTTCAAAATACTAATTAGATTCTCAAGTACCTGTACCCGTATGTCAAAAATGAAGTAAAAAAATCCTTTACTAGATTCAGTAAAAATTTTATATTCACACCAAATTTTCGTAACTATTGTTCGCCAATGCCATACAAGGCATTCGTAGTCTCCACCAAAGCTCATAATTTTATGCGAGAAAACAGGGATAACACATTCACCAGAGATAAGTGTGCGAGAAAGTTCTGAAGAGACCACCCCCGCTGATTATATTTGTATTTAATGGGGGAGAAGGGACACACACACAATTTTTTTTTTCGAAAAAAGGTCAAAACAAAATTAATTTTGAGGCTTTATGTAGATAATATCTTGGAATTCATAAATTAAGAAACAAAAAAAAATCTCATTTTCCTGCTTTAGGATATAATGCTACATAAAGATAAAGAGCAACAGAATGAAGATGACATAATCACGAAGATAGTTATTAATGACTAGTCCATGAAAATGCAAATATTTTGAATCACATGAAAGCAAAGTAAAAAAATAAGACGTAAAGCATAGAAATTTGACAATAATTATCGCCTGTGCCATAAGAGATAATTAACAATCATATCCATAAATTAAGGATAATTCAGAGTCACTCGGGAATCGAACTCTAAAATACATACATCACCCTTAAAATGACTTCACACATCTTCAAAAACCTTGTGCTAATTGCAGGTAGCCACCAGATGATACCGATAGTACGTCACAATGACGACAGTGTAAGAGAGTGATGTATAAGGAATACAGGCAAAGAAGCAAACTTGTTCTTAAGCGCTTTAAAAGCCTTTTAGTGCAATAACAGCATACTTACGACACAAAAGGCGCAATTGGATGATTTTTAACTTGAAGGGATTATCGGTCATCTGGAATGTGGGCGTAATCAGCAAGAATTTGGACTCGCCCAGAGTGTCAAACCCCAGGCTTTATCAACGATTAGAAGTTGATGGTAATGTAAGTAGACGTTGCAGCATAGGTCAACCCGAGCACCGAATGATGGTCGGTATTTGGCTGTTAATGTCAAAAGAAACAGGTGAAGAACAGCATCAGATCTGTGTCGTCTTCTCTCTTCGGCCATTGGTACGACAGTTTCAAAGCAGACCATGTACAGATGCTGAGGGCAGATTGGTCTATATGCTCGTAGGCCAGTTAAATGTGCTCCACATACTGCAACCCACTGTCGCCTGCGGCTAGACTGAAGTAGAGAGCATGCATTGTGGACACCGCAACAGTGGGCTAATGTGATGTTTTCCGACTAGTCCAAGTTTAGCTTGCAGTCTGATCCTCGCCGGACTTTCATATGGAGAGCGCCAGGTACTCCTTACTACAATGAGAAAATCCTTGAATGACACCTTTACGGTAGTGCAGGATTGCTCTTTTGGGGTGGATTTATTCTAGGTTCCAGAAGTGACTTTCATATTCAAATTGGAGCCATGACCGGCCATATCTGTAGGGATGTTTTTCTGCAGAAACATGTACGTTTGTTTCAGGACGGAGTTTCATCCCTAAACAAGAATTCTTTGCCATGGGCATAGAATTCTTGTTTATGGATGACAATGTCCATTCCCACTGTACAAACATTGTAAACGAATGCCTTCGACCAGTGGATATCGCCCGTATGGACTGGCCAGCATTATCACCAGAATTAAATCCAGTAGAACAAGTGTGAGACATGCTTGGCCGGCGAGTTGTTCTTGTAAATACTGTTTTGTAATTTGCTCCAGGGAACAAAAAAAATCACAATTTTCTATTAATGATATCAAAAATTTAGCATCTTTTTTTTTTAATCTTTACCTTTCGTTTAATAAATAGGCTTTACAAATAAGTCACATTTGTTTTGCTTCTGACTTTCTTTTCTTGAACTTGGATTATCCTTAATTTATGGAGTTAAGTGTATTAATAGGTTTAAGTCAATAGATAAAATGAAATTCAATCGCCAAGCAAAATGTTATTCTCGCAAACGATACGATATATGCTGTGCAATTATTATCGCAAAGTAAATTTATGGATAAAGATGCTGAGACTGATGTGATATGGGAAAGCTTCTCCTTTCGCTTCTGATTGTTTAATATACAACAAATATCCCGATGGAGAAACTAGCTGCAGAAAAACAGAAAAAAATAACTTTATTGGTGTTGAAATGAGGGGATTTTTAAAACAAAACTCTATAAACGATGCATATTACTTTCCGCAATAACTGCTCTATGAATAACCATTAAATTCCATATATAGTTATTGTCCATCAAAATTTAATTTTTTAACCAGCAGATGTCGGAATTTATAGATCTTTCTCGACAATACAACAAATATTATTCCTGTGCCCACCATATCCGTGTTTGGGATAAAGCTAATATGTGCTATTTGTGGACTGACGCAAGTGAGGTAACACATCTTGACTTTGTTAAAGGCTAGAAAAATGAATTAATTCCAGTAGTACTCATGCTGTCCAACACATCATATCCATCATACGTAAAAGAACAAAGGATACTTGAACTTAAGTGTCATAGCTATATCATAACTGGCGAAGCTGGTAGAATCTTCCTAACATCAAGCATCCAATACTCTGATACTGTCAAAATCTTGTTGGCAGCTACTGACCTATTAGATTCTTTCAACTCGAAATTCAAATCATTTCTCCTATCAATAACCGAAAATATCGAAAAACAAACTCCGTTTTCGCTGATATGCTTCAAAAATAAATTGAATGTATAATCTAAAAAATTTGTAAATTGTCGTCGATTGCAATTCATCTCTTGCAAGTAAAAAGAAAATTTTATTATTTTAAATCAAATTTCCAGTACCAAAATGCATTGAGATGCAAAAGCAAGTAATGATCAAGCTATTATGCCAGTTGCCTAAACCCTTTCTCCCCTTTTCTTTTTGGTTTCGTTTGTTTTTGTCATTGATTCTTTTTTTTTCTATCCACCAATTTGTAGTTTTTGTTCGTTTTTCACTACTTTTTTTCGATTTCACGACTCTTTTTTGCCATAGTTGCTCGACAGTAATTTTCTTTCACATTCCTACATTTTCCCCAAAAATGTCTTTTCTGCAATGGAATTGTTGCAGCATTAAATATAAGAAAATTACGGGCAACCAATCTCCATTCCCTACATCTACTTTTTAAATCTTTCAAGAAACGTATCTGAAAGATACCGACCACTTCACTATTCCTTCACTATTTTTTTCGTATTCACCGATATCGTAACACCGATCCATACTGTTAAATATCGATATAATAATTGATATCGCCCACTAGGTGGCGCTACTGTAACCCTCTCCGAGGAAGAATATTTGTGTAGTTCTCTCAGTGTAATTTGTGTAGTCTTGATTAAACGTTGTGTTTGTGAATCATGTGGCTCCATTTATTATAAACTTCGAAAGTCTAACGCAGAAATATTTTATGGTGCCGAAACCCGGGATGAGTCATAAGTGGTATTCCAAACTTGAATAGGTCAGATTTTATGCTTGCATCAAGTGGTTTAAGTTCTGCAGTTGTAATAATTGGAGTTTCGATCACATCAAGAGTGATAAATTCCTCTGGCTGGTTTATATTTCGTAAAGTTAGTTCCACTTTCCGTCGGCGCCAATGTTTACTTTCATTTTCTCCAAACGTATGAATGTTTAGACTAGAATAGCCTTTCGATCGGAGTCCTAATTTTTTAGAAATGTCTTCTCTAATGAATGATACTTGACTTCCTCCATCTAGAAGGCATCTTAAAACGAAATTATTTCTTTTACCTTCAGCAATGGCATAGACAGTTTGAAGTATGACGTCAGACATTAGGGTTGTGGCAGAGGAATGCGAAATGGCTGCGGATTCTTCTTTTTCGGGAATGCGGGATGGAATAAGAGCATTCTGATTTAAACATACAGATTCGTGGTGCGGTTTTTCACATTTTTTGCAATATAAATACTTCTTAACACAGAAAGCTCCTAAATGTCGGGAACCAAAGCACAAAAAACATTTCCCGTTTCTTTTCAAAAATTCACGTTTTTTCTGTGCATCTAATTCTTCACATTTGAATTTTCCATGGTCGCTTTTGTTACTCGATTCTGTACGAAGGTCTTCCATCGACGAGGATTATTTTTAATCCAATGAAGCACAATTTTTGAGTCTGTCCACATACAGACGGAAGCGTCTGCAAAATGTTCTCGAATTGAAGCAATTAATCGGGCACCTAATAATGCAGCCATGAGTTCAAGTCTCGGTAACGACAACTTTTTAAGTGGAGCAACTCTGCTTTTGGAGATAACAAATACAGTTTTAGTCTCATTCTGGTATGGAAATTTGAGATACACAACAGCCCCATAGGCAGTCTGTGAACTGTCGGTAAAACAATGCAGTTCCCAGTTGTGAGAGGTGTCGGCACCAGTGCAGGAATACCAGCGTGGTATTTGAACTTCTGGTAATTCCTTCAATTGTTCATACCATTTTATCCATTTGGATAGTAATTCTGCTGGAATAGGTTTATCCCAGTCAATACCAGTAAGCCATAAATTTTGGAAAAGCACCTTTGCTTGAATCACGTAGGGAGAAAGAAATCCTAGAGGGTCGAAAATTCTCGAGACAGCTTTCAAAACAGAACGCTTGGTTTGTTCATTATCCTGTATAAATTCAATTATGTCTTCTGCATTAAATGAGAAAACATCATTATGAGTGTTCCATTCGAGTCCCAATACCTTTGCAGGTGAGTCACACAAAGGCACTGATTCTCCTTGGTTTTGTGTCTCGTATTCCTTTCGTAGTTCAGGTGAATTTGAGTTCCACTTCGTTAAGTTCATTGAAGCCTTTTTCATGATAGTATTAGCATTGTGATAGACTTCAATAGCTTCCGTTTCAGTATCTATTCCACAAATGAAGTCATCAACATACATGTAGTTATTGAGAAGTTCTACAGTTTTCGGATATTCACTTTCAAATTTCTTTAAATGATGTTTGATACAAGCAAGGAGAAGAAAGGGGCTGGATTTAGCTCCGAACATCACACGGCACATCCTGTAAATCTGGATCTTTGGATTCGATAAATTCGAATCATCGTGCATCCATAGAAATCGCATGGCATCTCGATCTTCACAATTAATTGATATTTGAAGAAATGCCTTTTGAATATCCGCAATAAAAGCAATTCGATGCATTCTAAATTTCATCAAAACTTTCAAAAGCTCAGGAATAAGATTTGGACCTTGAAGTAAACAATCATTTAACGATTTCTGATTCTTCTCTTTTGAAGATGCATCATAAACCACTCGCAATTTTGTAGAAGCGTGATTCTTTCTAAGCACTGCTCGATGAGGAATGTAATAGGTTCTTTCACTTTCAGTTGCATTGGGATCTACCTTTTCAACAATACCATCTTTGATTTGATCTCGTATAACTTGTCTATATTCGTCGAAAAAATTTAAGTTAGAGCGAAATTGCTTCAATAGATTAAAGAATCTTTTTTCAGCGTTTACACAATTGTGTAATGATAAAAATGTATCTAGATTTATTGTGAATAATGGTATTACTTGGAAATTCATTATAGAAGGTGCTCCCTGGTGGGGAGGATTCTGGGAACGTTTAGTAAGATCTGTAAAAACTTGTTTGAAACGTGTGTTGGGTAAATCATCATTAACTTATGAAGAACTGTATACTGTGTTAGTTGAAGTTGAGGCAGTGATTAATTCACGCCCAATTACATATTTGTATTGTAATGCAAATGAACCAGATCCTCTATCACCATCTCATTTCTTAACTGGGTCAAAGTTAACTGTTTTGCCATCACCAAATGCTATACCTAAATCTTCAAAATGTGATCTAATGAAAAGATGGAAATATAGATTATTGTTGTTAGATCATTTCTGGAAAAGGTTTTATAAAGAGTATATTTTAGAACTAAGATCTGCTATGTTTTCTAAAATACCTAGGAATTCCTCCCAATTTAAACTTAATGACATAGTTCTCATTAGAGAGGATAATGTTAAAAGATGTAACTGGAAGTTGGGTAAAATTATAACTCTGTTTCCAGGAAGAGATGGCAAAATTAGATCTTGTGAAATCAAGGTTTCTAATGGTACTTTAAGAAGGCCAGTAGAAAGATTATTTAATTTAGAGGTCCAAGATTAATTTGTGATGCATCCCTTGGATGCATCGGGGGGGAGTGTTAAATATCGATATAATAATTGATATCGCCCACTAGGTGGCGCTACTGTAACCCTCTCCGAGGAAGAATATTTGTGTAGTTCTCTCAGTGTAATTTGTGTAGTCTTGATTAAACGTTGTGTTTGTGAACCATGTGGCTCCATTTATTATAAACTTCGAAAGTCTAACGCAGAAATATTTTACATACCGTGGCCTTCTTATCGGTATACCAACAAATATGTCTCGTAGAATTATTTTCAGAGAAGAAAATGACCAAATCATGAAATGCTTGTACTTGAAACCGAAACTCGTGATCAATTTTCACATTCATTAATATTTATGCTCCTCCCACAGTCTGAATATTAACCTAATTTAAACATAATTCATGCTATAAATTTGTCAATTTTCATATTTGGGGTTTTCAGCCTACACCAATTCTTTATGGGGTAGAAATCATCGTTCGTCTCATAATGACTATTGTGTTAAACGGTTCAATAGTACTAATATTATATTCCTTAACTCATCATGCTCAACTCGTATGATAAACTCGAGTACATACTCAATTCTTGATGTCCCTTTATGTTTTGTTCAAATTTAAGACGAGACAGATTGCTATGTTTTTGACTGCTCTTTCAAAAGTGATCATAGACCTATAAACGTCTCACGGTTGAAACTCGATACCGTATCTAAATATCTCAAAACTGTTTAGTCGAATACAATCATTCATATAACGAGCGAAATCCTCACAATAATCAAACAACTGACTATAGAAATGGTTACGAGTAAAATTTTACAAATTACAACTAAAGATACTTGGAAAACAATTTTACCCGATGAGGATTATCCATCGTGAGGGAACGTTGACGGTGATAACTTCAGCTGTTTGAAAAAATACTCGGGGAAAAAAGCATTGAGTTACATATATGTCTCAGATTGGATTAAATATGTACAAACAAACTCAAACAGGGAGAGATAAAGAGAGGCAAACTAACATTTCAGATTAAAAGAGCGTATAATAGGTGTTGAGAAAACGAGCAAAATTTCTCAAAATCCAGAATGTTTTTTAAAATGCTAAACGAACTATCCCATCATATTTACTTCAATATTAAAATCAATGGAATCATCTTCGATAGTAATAGATACATAATCAATTAAAAAAATCCAAAGCAAACGTTTTGTAAAAAATTTTCATCGCATAATTATTAATTGGGGCTAGTAATTGTCCCAATTAATAATTATGCACAATTATCATCACATTTAATTTTGGAATTTTTATTTACTGAGCGAATAACAAAGAGTAAATTATTAAGTTTGAGTGTATAACAGATACAGGCTATGTTCTTTAAGTCAATAAATGAGGATAATGCAAGTTCAGGAAAAAAAAAACAGTAACAAAATAAATGTGATTTATTTGTAAAGCCTATTTATTTTATTTTTTTAAAAAAAGGTAGAGCAAAAATCATGCTATATAATATCATTATTAAAATTTGCGATTTTTTGCTCCCTAAGGCAAATTATATAAATATTTACAAAAACCAATATTACATGACTGTTATGATGGTTAATACATAGATGTCTCTCAGATGATGCAATACAGTACGTATAACTCCTAGGCATGGTGAATATCAAATTATCGGTGTGATGTTCAGGAATATTACATCATTCATCAAGTAATGCTATCCGACTTTCCGGTAGACCTGTAAGAGGTGGTTGAAGGGTTGCAATTTGTCGGCCAAGCATATTTCACCCATGTTCTACTGGAATCAAGTCCGATGAAAATGTTGGCCAGTTTATGCGGTGATATCCTTCGATCGAAAACATTCGTTAATGATGTTTGTATGGTGAGGACATGCGTTCACCCCATAAACACCAATTCTGTGCCCATGGTGACCTGAAACAAACGTACATGTTGTTCTAGAATCTCTTCCCCATAGAATTGGCCTGTCATGATTACAATTTGAACATGCAGGTCACTTCTGGAACCCAGAATAAATCCTCCCCAAACGAGAAATCCTGCACCACCATAACGGTGTCGTTAGTGATGTTCTCTTGGTGGTAACGGGTACCTGGCGTGTCGGGAAACATCACAGCAGCCCACTGTTGTGGTGTCCCCAATGCATGCTCTCTACTCCAGGCTATCCGCCGCCGACAGTGAGTTGTAGTAAGTGGAGCACAGCTAACAGGCGTACGAACTTATAGACCAATTAACCCTAAGCGTCTGCACACGATCTACCTTGAAATTGTCGTACCAAAGCTGACGAGACAGGTCTGATCCTGTGTTCTGTCGGTTACTTTTGACAGGAACTGCCTAATATCGGCCCTCTTTCGGCGTTGCAACTCGGGGGTGATCTGTGCTGTAACGTTTACTCACATTACCATAATCTTCGAATCGGTGCCAAAGCCTGGATATGACAATCTGGGGGATTCCAAATAACTCGGATACTTCCTGCAAGGTATGCCCATATTCCAGACGGCCGATAATTCTACCATCTAAAAAACCATAAAAATTCGTTCTTAGTGTCATAACTATGCAGTTATTGCACTGAAAGGCTCATAGAGTGCTTGCAAAGAATTTTACTTCTTTACTTGTAATGTTTATACATCACTCTCTTACACTCTTGTCATTGTGACGTTCTATCAGTGTCATCTGTTGGCTTCCTGCAACATGCATAGGATTTTTGAAGATATGTTTAGTCATTTTATGAGTTATATATGTATTTTGGGGGTTTATTTCCTCGCGATTCTGAATTATCATTCATTCATGTATATTAGTGTATTCACAATATATATCATTATCTATAGCCCTTTTCAGCTTAATTAATTTTAGAAGAATGTAAGAAAAATTCTTTCTAGAAATAACAATATCAATATTTGCAATTTGTTTTTACACAAAACATTGCTTATGATACATTTATACCCTTTCTTATTGAAAAAATGTGGTCAACAAACAATTTTTACGAGTTGGAAGCAAACTCTAAAAACCAAAAACCAATTTAAGTGACGTATGAGTTTATTTTAAATCAAAGCAAACGTTATCTATAACGCAACATACGAGGATATACTGTACTGTAAGCCATGACACAGTTCTTTTTCTTCAGGAATAGAGCTCTACAAAAAGTATTAATAATATTAAGAATTATAACATTAAGTATTAAAATATTAATAAGCTCTACTCTGTTTGAATATATGCTCGAAAAGTTCATAATTTATACATTACAAACTAAATGTAATTATATGAAAAATAAGCGAATTCTAAATGCCTACAAACTTAGACCAAAACAGATTAGATTTGGGACAGATATTGTCTTTTATTAATGTCGTTATTATTATTACTATTTTTGCAAAACATCATTTTTTTTCAGACAACAGCCATAAATTAAAAGTTACGATAATAATATTCAGAAGGTATGTTTTAATCTTATATGAAAGTGCATATTTTGCATGCAAGGGCGATCGTCATGTGTTTGCCTACCACAACTGCTTTTAATATAGCCTCGAACTTAAACGGCATATAAGGTCCAATCACCACATACGATTCATATCAAGAGGCTTTACATCTCAACTCCGTGGTAACTAAGGAGGAAAAAATGTTTCTCTGAGCGTTGTTTACAAACAATGGTGGCTGAGCTGTAGAATAAATCACTTCTTTTATTGTTTCACTTACTCAATATGATTTTTCGAAGAAATATTTTTTAAAAGAAAAAGTGGATAATTAACTGATATTCTTTTAAGAATATATAGGATTTTGCTGAATTTTTAAGATATAAATTACAAAGTTTTGATTGTTTTAAAATTCTTTTGAACGAAGATGCAGTGCTATATGAGCAAAAAAGTAAATTTTATTTGAATATACTTACTATATTTACATTTCATTTTAAAAAAATAATAAGCGCTTATATTTTTAATCTTTAGTTACTCTTAAATTCTGAAAGTTGAAAAGGTTTTCTCGTCATTTAAAATTTAATTTTGATTATTCAGAAAATAAAAATGGCATTTTCACATAAAATTTGAAACAATTATTGGTACTTATGCAATTACTGTTACTTAAAAAATATTCTCTAAACATTATGCATTTTAGAAATATTTTTTCTGCCTTTATCATTGTTATGGCTAGGTATCTATGACACATCAATTCATGTTCATAATAGCTGAATGAATTTGTGCAGCATGACAAGTATAATGTGCTACATTAAAACTAATCTATAATTAATTTTAATGAGCAAGGATTTTCAAGTACTTATATTTAAAGCTCCTCAGTAATTTAACTGATTGATAAGTAACAATAGACTGCCTCTACTTACATTTTATAAAAATACTCAACGTAATAGTGAAGAAAAACAGTTTATTCAAACTCTTTGATAATGTATTATTAAATGCAAATATTTATTTTGTTAGTATGTTTTAATCACTTTACTAGAAAATTAGATAATGGCTTCTGAAATGTAGTTCATTGAAATTTCTACTTTACTGAAGGGAAAAAAAAAAATCCACTTAAAATTTATTAAAAGCAAAATTAAGCTTGAAAATTTTACTATGAATTTTCAGTCCAATTTATAATTTCTGTATGAAATCAAAACATGATTGATTTATAAAGTTTTATATGGGCTGGCTTAAAAATTGATACGTGTTATTGTCTAAGAACCATTATTATTCTTTTGTTTGTTGGTTCTTACATCATACTTGAGAACTTTTGCTTACTTATAAGGTGTAATTACTTGAGTATTGAATAGCCTTTTTTTTCTGATGTTTATAGCATTATGTACATCTAAAGAATTAATGTTACTAATTAATTTTAATGAAAACTAATACCTGCTAAGAAGTTTTTCTGTTCAGTACTGAATTCTTTCATTTGTTTGTAATAAGTTAACATATTAAGTAAATATTCAGCTGACAGTTTGAAGAAAGCCAGACATCATTATATTGTGTTAGAGTAATAACAAGATATAATGATAGTGCATTACAGATATAGTGCATTTAAAAGTATCACATGTTATGAAATAAAATTTTGTTTTAAATTCTGGTAAATGATATTCTGTGTAATCAATGACATTATAAATATAAGAGGTACTTGGGGCATGGCAATGTTTTTTCATCTTTCATGATAATTTCTCGTTATAAAGTGATGAATTAATGTTTTATCCCCATGTCATCTCTTTATACTGATGACTGAAGAATATATAACCCTTTTACCTTCAGGTTGCTATCCCTTTGTGTATAATGAATCTATATCTATATCTATATATATATAATATAAATTATAGTTTTATTTCATGATACTATTTTTGTATCTCTATGATGCATAGAAACATGCATTATATCATTTAATAATCAAGTTCTCAATCATACCTCTCTATATAATGTACTGTTAACTTGACTTATTACGTGCACTGATATTTTATATCTTGATTGTTTTTTAAAAATTATATGGCAAAATCATTTTTTTTGACATCATTAATAAGAGAAAGTAAAAAGATATGTTTTTATGATTATATAAGAGTTAATGAAAATTTTAAATTGCTTTTTATATGATGTAGTACAAATTTTTTCTTATGAAATATTTTTTTACTTTCAAATCCTTTTGGATAACTTAATAATGTATTATTATTATTTTTAGAGATTCCTGGACATGTAAAAATTTACATAATATTACATTTGGAAAGCATTCTTTTTTAGGTTATTTTATTACCTTCTTAATGAAAAATGAATATCCAACCCATAATTGCTTGCTTGAAAGATAGTTATGGAGTTTTTTTTAAAAAATAAAAAAATGTAGTTACCAAGCCAAATAAGATTTTAATTTTAGAAAAAATTAACTGTTTTCTTGAAATAATTTTTTTATCTGTATTTATAGTTTTGAAATATTATTTAAATTAAAATATATATATTAAGTTATTTATAAGAAAATAGATTGCTTATTACTCCTTAATATTATAATAAATATATATTATAAAAAAATTAAAGATTGAAACTTCATTTTGAAAATTATCATCTCAGTTTACATAACCTTGAAAGAGAAGAAATGTTTTTCTAACTGTAAAATTCAAAGCTTATAAAGGAAACATTTTTTTTTCAAGTGAGATTAAAAATAAAAACTATAGCCTATTGTGAATTATTCTTATCACCGGAAATATTGATATCACATAATTATGTATAACAACCTGTTTTGAAAATATTTCTATAATGTGAAGGAATTTTATAATTTTTAGCCATGTTGGGATATTATTTTATTTGGAACCCCTCTCCAAACTTCTATACCACACTAGCGCCAGTGTTTGATACTCAACAAATCTAATATTCACTAGGCTGGATACATAGCAATAACAAATAATAAAAGAAAAATTTCTGTATCTTCTTCATTTGCATGACAGCCCTGGATGGACTTTGGAATTCCTTAGAATTCCATTCCATACCGTCCTATTAATGGCTAAGGTTTTTAAAATTGTCTCTTTAGCAGTTTTCAAGTCATTTTGTGGACATTTAATCTAACTAGGTTTTGCTTTCTCTTTTTCTATTTCCAAATGGTTAGTCAAAAAGATCTTTTTAGGGCTTGATTGCCATCCAATCTTATTAAGAGATCTGCCCATTTAATACTTAACATTGATATAAATTTATTAACATCTAGCTCTTTAAACAGTTTGTAAATTTCTGAATTAATTTAATTGGAAGATTTTAATCAAATCTTCTCTTTTTTGCACTTTTTCTGATCCCAATGCATCAGATATTATATATTGTAATCTTCGCATGCATTTCATTATTTTTACTAGTTGAAAGAAATAAAAGAAGATGGGTAGAAATCTTTATATTTAACTTAACATGTAAAATGAAGTAATTTGTTTCCACTAAAAAAAATATTAATCCATCCAACATGAATAGACAATAAATAATATCCATTCAAATCTTCCTTCTCTTTGTAAAAAGTTGTTAAAATGGTGGGGTTTTTTTCTGTGTTTTGATGAAAAGGGGTCAATTCTTCAAAAAATTCAAAGTTATATGTACATAAAAAAAATATATATTCATATTTAGAAGCAGGAATTGACATTTTAAAAAACTTATTTTAATAATCCCCTGGAGAAATGAGTTTTCCTATATATATATATATATATAGAGAGAGAGAGAGAGAGAGAGAGAAAACAAGCCTGTGTCTTGAGTGGTTAGAATAATAGAAAATTCATTATGATATAATTTTATCATAAATTTTAATAGGGAAAGGAGAATTTTCTATCATTTTACATTTTAAATTATTTGAAGATTATGTACAAAAATTTACAAACGTTCTTAAATACACATCAGTTTCAATGGAACATTTTATATAAAAGCTACATTTTTGTTGGGTCATTATTTTATAAATGTAATATGAGATATGTTCTTGTCTTTTCAGATAGCTTTGCCAAAAAGTATAAATATGAAGTCAATAGCCTGGAATAAAACCCATGGTTATATTGCTTGTGGCGGTGAAGGTGGACTTCTAAAAGTTTTAAAACTTGAGTCTCGTGAGTGACAAGCATCAATTCCATAAAACTGTTTATAAATTTCATTTAAATGCATGCTATTGTATTAGCTTCTTAGAAATTTGATTTCCCTATTTAGCATTATCAAGGTATTAGTACTTGCACAATGCTATTTGTAGTTTGTTGTCTGGATCCTATTTACAATATAATCAAGTAAACAATTCTTATTTGTGACACTATATAAAAAAGCAGTTACCAGTTTTTCATGCAATCAATATAAAATTCATTTTCTATAAACTTCATCTTATTTGAAGTTTATAGGGCATAATGAAAATTCAGTTTATCCCAAAATTTAAAGTATGAAAAACTGTATCTAAGGATAGCAAGTAAAGATGTCAGTAAAGATTTATTTTGAATATTTAATTGTTTGAGTAAATATTACATAATCATTAAATAAATAATAGGTAATTTTATTAAATGAATGATAGTTCTATTAGAGTTTTAAATAATCAAAAATAATTATTTGAATATACAAATAAGTAGTTTTAATGAACAAAACTGTGTACAATACTTTGAATTGAACAGTTGTCCTATAAGACTTCAAAATACAAATACAATTCTTTTCTAACATCTTTAAAGGATTTTTAAAATAAAATCTTCTTGTTGTTTTTTATTAAAAATTTTATAAAGCAATGAAACCCTCAAATGAATTAAAGGCTTTAAAAAAGTAGTGACTTATGATCACTAAAGACACAAGATACAAATGCATTAAATCAGCAAAAACAATTCTTAAAATAAAAAAGTTTTTAATTTTTTACTTTTAATTAACTGAAATAAATTTAAATTGTAAACATTATTTTAATATTATATTAGTAAGATATTTAAAGGTCAGATATAATAAATGTCAATTTAAAAATGTTCAAATTAGCCAGTTCTGGTGTATTAAGATTTTTGCTTTAAATAAATGCATTCGAACAACCATTAGTTATCGTTTTGCTTCACATTTCTAGTATACCACATTTAATCTTTAATATGTCTCATTTTATTAATATTAAGTAATTGCATATTTTTAAATATAGAGTGTTATTTCAGGTAGAGAAATCTCGGCTAGTGTTGTCAACTCATCAAGTTTATCAACAAATCAAAGTTTAGAAGGGCACACAGGTAGATATAGTGATCTATTTGTAATACTAGAATTTATAATTTTCTGATGTACAGAAAATATGAATTTTGTCTGTAGTTGCAAGCTTCATATTAACTCTGAAATATTTTTTATAGAATATCTTTAGAAAGTTTAAATTTTTGGCATAGTGTTTAAAAATTAGAGAACAATTTTCTTTTTCTTTCCAAGAACCTACTTTAAAGGTTTATATTCTCCTAAAGTGGCATTTTTTCTCTGTTTATTGTTCCATTAATTTATGAGTATTTGAAATAGTTAACTGTAAAAACTTTTATTTTTGTTGTCATCAATTTAATTTTACAGGCATTAAAAATAATCTGTATTTTTATTTAGTATATTATATTATTGCTTTTTTCTGTTGCATCTTTGACTGTAATTTTTAAAATACAAAATGAAAATCATTATTGATATTAAAGTTTTTTTTAATTTAATTCTTTGATAGGGAGTCTTATTATTCATATTTCGGTACATTATGGGTCAATTTGGGATGCAAATCTATTTAATTAATATATTGCCATTTGGGGATTAGAATAATCTACTCTACAGTTTTGCATAAATCATGGTACAGATTTTAAATATATCCTTTCCTGCTGTTTAGGAAATAACAAATATAAACTTGCTATCGATGATTTTCTAGAGTATTTCGCTTTTTACTATTTCAGTTCTTTAAATCTCAGTGGCATTTTATAAGAAATGACACAATAGATAAAATCCATAAAGGATTTGTATTGCTAATTGGCATTTTTAAAAAAATAAAGTTCATTAGCAGATGGAAGCTAATGATATAACCAGGATAGTTGGAGATAAATTTGATTATGTAACTTCGAAAATTAATACAAATGCCTTTTAATAGTTTTAGTACAAATATAGTCAAAATTTGATCAGTAGGGTGGACCAAAAAAATATTAAATTTCCACCTCAATAGTACACCGATACCGCGGAAAAAGAGCAAACTGATGGAAAATGAAATTACGGAAAAAAGAAGTGATAAAATTTATTAAAATATTCCTCTCCTTGATCTTAAAATTTATACTAAGAAAAGGTTGAAATTGACTGTTTTTCTTTTATTAAAAAAATTTCTTTCTCTTTGTTATAACATGCAGCTAAACTATCATCTAGAGCTTAATTTAAAAAAAATGAAAATCGTTGAATAGTTGTTGGTCGTGCATTTTCTCCAACGTCGACCAAAAATATGTGGAATTACTTTAATTTATAATTTTCAGTTCTTAACCCATATATTCATTTTGTATAGTATACCATACATACAGCTCTAAAAAATATACGATCACTATAAAATAATTTTTAACTTAATTTTGTTAAACACATGACATTTCTAGATGTTTATTTATACTTCAAAAATAAAAATAAAATTTTATCTGTCATAATTTTAAATCAGTTGTAAAAAATAACCGTCAAGATGAGCCACTCAGATTTATCTAAGATAAGTTTTATTTTATTCTTATGTTTGTACCCCTAAATATGTATGTTTATTATAAAATACTCATGCCTAAATGTTTGTTCTTACATATTTTTATATATAAGCTGTTGTCACTATGAGAATTAGCATGTTTTTGTCGTGTTTTTTACTAACGTATATCATACTATACAATGTCGAAGTTGTAGTAATTTACCTTTCGTTGGTGGGGTATAGAATAATATACATTGCTAACTTCACGGGATCAATATTTTTTTGGACTTTGCTATAAAATTCCTTGGAGCTGTGAAATCATGTTGAGAGAAAATTATGGTTTATTTAGTTTAGGAACAATCAGACAAAAAACTCAAAAATGCTCTTATTAAACTGCCAACTGAAAAGGCTTTGAAAAAGAAAGTAAGAGATGCCTTCTGTCAGGTTGTTTGTAATAAAAATAAACTTTGTATTGTTAAGTGGTTTGATAATAAACAGGTCACATTGGTGAATTCTTTTGATGATGAATATCCTGTCGAAAATATAAAATGGTTCAGCAAAGAAACAAAATCTCGTGATGATGTAAAATGTCCTAAAATTGTTAAAGACTATAATCGTCACATGGGAAGTGTCGATTTGGCAGACATGCTGAATGCATTATATCGCACTGGAATAAGATCGCACTGGTGGTATATGAATATTTTCTCGCAGCTTTTGGATATATGCATTAACAATGCTTGACTTTTACGTCGGGGACATAACAAAATCATCAATACCACTAGGAAGCAAGATCACCGAAAAGATTTTAGTTATGAAATCTACAGCGGCCTACTGAAACGAGGTCGAAACGTTTCAGGGGAAAATTTAGACGCAATTCCCGACAAATCAAAAATAAAAAGACGGTATCTGAATGACCATTCGATGATGTCCGGTATGACAAATATGACCATTGGCCGCAAATAACCGGATATCAGAGATGCAAGTACTGCAAAGCAGGCCAGGCAAGTACGATGTGCACAAAATGTAAGGTTCATCTTTGTTATGTGAAGAGTAGAAACTGTTTTTTGGAGTACCACCGCAAGCAACAGGGTCTCTGAATTATTATATTACGATTATTTTGTAAAAAAATTTGTTCAAGAAAGACTTATTTTATTAAACATTTTTACTTCCACGAAGACAGTTATTTTTATTTAAAATCATGTTATTTACAATAATCTTTTGGTATGTTTTTAAAACTAACAGCAACATTCCAACTCTCCCTAAAGATAGCAGTGTATACTATAATATACATTCCTAAAAATGCAATAATCACTGTAAGTGTAGTAATGTATGGAATAGTATACATCTTGTTTTTCCAAAATTTTCATATCACGGGTTTTTAAAAAAAATTTTTTGATGTTTTTTATAGCCCAAAGAAGCTACCTATATCCTTTTTTTTTGTGCTTTTCTTTAAAAAAGCAATCTTGCCACGATAAGGGTTAATCATTACCATAATATCTACACATTATATTTAAACATAAATATTTCATAGGGTTATCTAGGCCTATAAAATGTAATACCATTTATTTCCTTTGATTATGGGAAAAAATTGCAAAACTCAATTCCAAAAATTATTGAATATTATTTGCCCGCAAAGAACGACTGACAAAACTGGAGAAAGTAAAAAAGAAAATATTTTAATTTCTTTTAAAAATTTTGCTTGACTCTGTACTTTTTCTTCAAATCAAATATAATTTGGATGCCCAATTTAAAGGAAAGCTTGGGTATTGTGAATCTAATCCCTATGTTCATCTGATACTTATTAATATTTTATTAGTGTTAATTCTTACTAAAAGGGAAGATATCTGTTTAAGTAAAACCATATATCCTCACTATTTCAAATTCACATTAGTTCAGCGAATCTTAGTTCTCTAATCTGTTCTTATAAATGGCCTATCAATGCCTTTATTATCTCGATCAAAAGGTCATTTTGTTTCTTGTATCTTTATTTCTTACAGCTGATAACAAATTCCCCATATCGATCATACGGTGATGACTGGTATCATCCAGGTTTAATAAGTGCATCCTCAAAGTTCATGGGTCAATCGTAGAGTGTCGGATGATCTAGAGTCTTTAATTTCCCATTCTTCATTGCATTTAGTGTGACTTTATAATATTACAAAATTGTTTCTCCAATCTCCGACCGAAGCGACCGAATACTTATTTATTGCCTAAACCCGGATTTGCTGTTGAAATCGTTGACGCCTCAGCTATCAAATGTTAAAAGCAGGCAATACTTCGCACATACCGAAACCATTTGAAATATTCTGAAAACTCTGGGGCCTATAAAAAATATGCAATATCTTTATTAAAAATATGCTGTTGATCATGCTTTGGATAACTATTGAGAAATTTGGCAACTGGACAAACTTTAAAAGTGATGCAAAGAGAAAAACAGAAGTTTCAGAAACAGAAGAACATGCTCTGAAATATATGACTCAGGAATATATAGAAACTGTATAAACAAATACTTGCAATTCTTCTCCAATATTGCAAGAAATTAGTGGCGATGAAAGCAAATTATTTAGTCAGCTTAATAAATTATCTAAAAGAAAAGTGGAAAGATTCCTATCTTGCATACAAACAATTGAACGATATGTCCGAAGCAGAATATTCTTTGAAGGTTCATTCACACTCAAATGATGTTGTTGATAACAGATAGGCGAGTTGGTCATGGGATGTGTACCGAATTGTGCTGGCAGGTGGCGTTGCATATTCGGTTCAATTTCATTCTCAGGAGAGATGGACATCGAAATAAACATACCGGCGAATCGGTAGAATAGCCTGCATTTGACATTAAAATCGACTCTAATGAATTATTTAACATTAAAATTGACATAAGAGCTCTCAAAACACCCCAAGTTCTGAATAGAAGAGACAAACTTGGAAAATATTTTTATTTTAATACGTTAGAATGGCAAAAAGATATATATAAAATTATGAATCTGGAAAATATATTTGGATAATAAATTTAATAAAATTTTATTTTTAAATGCTTTTATTCAATTCTTTCTGTCAGTTTCCTCATTTGAAAATTATAATTCATTATGCCACTAAAATAAATTACAAAAAAAGTTTGTTTGATTTGTATTTGTCAAGAATTCAGAACTTTTAGCTATTATTAAAAATACTTAACAAGACAAAAGTAAATAAATATAATTTTCAAAATGCTATTTTTTTTTCCAGAATGTCAAACTTGTTTTAGAAATCTCTGTTTTCTTCTTCATAAATTGTTGTATACTTATTATAAGCTAAATGCTTGCATATAATTTGAAAAAGCATTAAGTATCTGTTAAGGAATACATATTTAATATATCGTAATCTGTAAAATGAGTATTCATATTTATTCAGTTTTCCTATGAAAGTATTTCATGTTTTTTTTAGATTATTAATCTTTAAACATTCTTCCAGTTATTGCAAATTATTTCATATTCATATAAATTCAGTTAAAAATCATCTTAAAATCAATAAAGTATTTGTACTAAATTTAAATGTATACATTTAGACTACAATCTCATAGAATTCTATCAATGTATAGTTATTATTATCCATGATCAAATTTATACATTTAATGCTTTAACAGAATTTTATCATGCCATTTATTTGTCATTAGTGTTAAGATAAAGACATTGTATTATTGTCAATTATTATATTTATCAAATGAAAAGTCTTTGCATGTTATGTTGTTAAAAATTCCAACTCATTTAATGGAAATGCCTATCGACAGTGCATTAAGTACTGCTGAACAGCAACTATAACTGTTGTACAATACTCAATCAAGTAGCAGCAAATTCTATAAATTTTTATGTTATGCATTGTAAACAGCTTTGATAATTAGAAATAAATAACATGCTTAGTATTGTTCATGTCATTAAATTCATTGTATATATGTGGAAAAGGAAAACTGACGTATTTTTTTATTTTGATATATTGAAAATTATTATAAAGCATCTACTGCTGATATTCTATCTTACTTTTTAAAATTTTTTATCTTAAAGGTAAATAAGTTAAATTATTTCTATATTTTTGGGGTATACTTTAAATGTTGTTTCTTCTCCAAACCACTTGTAATTTTTTTAAATATATTTTGTATAATTAAAAAAAATTAAATGGATTGCATTTTTAATGCATTAATATTTTTAATATTTACTCATTCTTACAAAATGTATGTTTTCTTGGTAGAGTTGATTTTGATATTGGAATCATTTCAGATTTTTTTCCCCTTTTCTTTTATGATTTCCATTTTCAGAATTGTTATGAGATAATGAAATCTCGTCAGATTTATTTTCGGTACACCTGAGCTCATGAGCAATTAAATAAAAATTCTGGAAAGTTAATAAATACTAATATTTTATAATTGCATGAAGGAATTGCTGTTACTATAATAGTAAATATCAGTATGGAAAATAATGCATAGGATATTTAGTCATTTGGAATTTTCCTGTTGTGAATAATGTTAAAAAAATTTTTAACTAGAATTTTTGTTTACTTAAAGTAAGTTTAATATTTTCTTCAACCTGGAAGTTATCTGATACTTTGATATCTTAACTATTCTAGTTCGTTGAAAAATTACCCTCGTTAGACCGTAACCTGAATGAAATCAAAAAATGATTTTTCATTTCATTGAAGCTACATTGTTTTATATAGAACCTACATTGTTTTATATAGAGCCACAAAGCATAAAAACATTATTCTTAAGAAAAGTACTTTTAGCCCTATATGCTCTTAAGGAGCAGGACATTTCATCATCTCGATAACTTCATTTTTATATGTCATTTTTTATATGAAGTGGAAGTTATTTAATTACTTATCCTGCAGTACACTTGTGGGACAACAAATATAATCTAAATCAAAATGCGCAAACCTCAATAACAGAGTATATCATCTTGCCTTTAAAAAATGGCATGCATTTCTGTTCGGAACATTCTTCGGATTATTAGACATTACACAACAGTAATTGTCACTGAAACAAAAGGTAATATAATTCGAAGTAATAATTGATGCATCTGTAAGAAAAGCAAAAGATGAAAGAGTTGAAATTTTGAAGATGTGATGCATCGAATCAGAGGACCACGATAAATTTGATTGCGTTTCTTGGAGTGCTTGGATGCTTTTAATCAATATGTAATGGTGTAGTAATGGGTAAAAGATTAATAATCAATTATGAAACCTCATTCGGATAAAATATTAGTGCATAAGAAAAGGTGCTGTTTCGCACCTGGCGCCATCTGTATTTACTAAATCACTAATGACAACTTGGGCGAAAAAATATGTCGCTACGGCTATATCCTTTTCAAGCCACGATTTAGGAATCAAATAAAAAAAATTAGTATTATTAACAATACTTAATTTACTTCAGTTTAAATTCTAAACAATTTAATCATTTGAAGTGGTATTTTGCATAATTTTAGTCTGTACGCAATTCAGTATAACTATTCAAAAATTCGAGTGTAAGAAATACCAATTAGTGTAAAATTCTTTATTGTTTAGCTTTTCGTAATCAGCAACTGAAATTCAGTTTGCTGTCATGCGGGCATTTTTTTTATCTTAATGTTATTTAATTGCATTTTTTTTAAAAAAATTTGCCCTGCATCTGGCTTAGAAATTTTTTTCTTTCATCACATTTATGTTTCGCGTATGCATAGTGAGAAATTATATACAAATAATCATATTTCCTCGCACATTCAAAGTATTTACTTCAAATCATAATATAAAGTTCATTTGGCTTATTTTCAATCTTATAAAAGTTTCGTATAATTTGTTTGAAAAAAAAAAGAAAACTTTGCTTGTTATTAGCTAATGACTTGCTGAAAAATTTAAAATTTTTGAAAAGAATCTTTATATCTTAACTTATGTATGAGTTATTTTTCCGAAAAAGCTTTCACGTATTCTGTACAGTGAATAAAATTATTGGTGAAAGCTGCATTCATTGTCTTCTTTGTTTGAGCGTTTGCCAAGCGTTTTATTTCTTTATTAATTTCTGGTCGATCCCTTAATTGTACTTGTGACTCGAGTTGAAAAAAAAAATCGATTTTTCGATGCCTGTATCCGAAAAAAATTGATATATTGATATCAAAAGCATGAATAATGGCCCACGATGAATCTCAGTACAATAAATAGATACTCACAATTAATATGTGTTTCCGATTATTTTTTGTTGCTCTTCATTCTTTTTTCACCATAAACTCTTATTTCAAAAATTTTGATAAAATTATTGTTTCGTTAATATTTCTATATTCTAATACATAAAACTTATTTTGTTAATATTTCTATATTCTAATACATAAAAATATTTGTTTCAAGCATGTCATTTTAAAATAACTTTTGTGTTCCCTAATTGAATGATATAATTATTGAAAAATAATTGCAGTTATCAGAAACTTGTTGACTTTCCTTTGTTTAATCGCTAAATATTCTTCTTTAGAAATAAAATCAGAAAAAGGTTCATCCAGATGAAATTCACAATTTTATTTACATTTCGCATTTTCACACACAAGCATGCTCGCATAAAAAAAAGAAGAAGAAAAAAAAAAAAAAAAAAAGCGCTGTTTTGCCTCCGCTTTCGCATAGTAGTTAAATTTCATGCTGAACTCCTTTCAAAACTAGTTTCACAGCTCGATCGGCCTTGATCTAACCTCCGATACTTATAAGATTTTCAACAAGTATTGAATTCCCAATAGTTCAATAATAGTTATTTAATTTCCGATACTTATGCAATTTCGATATTTATCAAATTTTTTGTAATTTCGATATTTCGATAGGGATTAAATTTGCATGACTATTCAGAATCAGTCCTGCCAATATTTTACGTATATTTTTCAAGGTTTCGTTTTGCAGATTTGCGGAGAATATGTATTTCCTTTTCTTTTTAATCCGCATGCTTTTCTTTAGTATTTACTTTAATATTTCTAAAAGTCGATATTTTTTTTTGTTTTATATCTTCAAAAATATCCTCTTGTTTCAGAATTACTATTTTTTTTCTCTTTTTGAGTTTTGATGTAAATTGAATGATTTATTTCAGTTATATAACATACGTATCTTTTAAGTGCTAGTGCATACTTAAATTAAATGTGCCATTAAAACTATACAAAAAAGAATAAAAATTTATGTAATTTATATAAAAAATTAATTTTTCAAGATATGAGATTTTGAATTCATAATTTATTAAAACTACTTAATTTTACTTCTTAAAAGCATTATTATGTCGGTTACTTTTTTAAAAATGAAGATTGAAAGTAATTGAAAGTTTTTTTTATGTCGGTAGTAAAAAGGGTAAAATTTTAAAAATTATATTTAAAAAACGCAATATTTTGAGTGTAACATGCAGACATTGCTTTGAGATAGACATACTTCATTAATGGGGTTTTAACGCAATTATTCTCTAACTATTTTTATTCAAAAGAAAACGAATATTTTCTTTATATAAATTGAAACTTCCTTTTGTTTGGAGTCGATCCGATTAGTCACTATGTTAAGAGATCCTATTTATAGCTTTTAATAGCTATAAATAAATAATGATATCATGATATATCGAAATACATCGATATGTGTTTGAAGATAGATCGCGATTATGAAGTTTGGCCATTCCCCAGCCCAAACGTGGCCTAGTTTTCAATTTGAAATGTAAGTTCAAGCATTATATATTCGATTTTCAAATGCAGTTCCCAAAGAGTTTCCGAATTTTTTTTGGAAAAACGTGTCTATCCTTCTTTTGATAATCAATGTAATCGTTGCTGTAATGAACTGAGAGAGAGAGAGAGAGAAATTTTATAAATAAATGAAAAAGAAACATGCAAGAGCGTATCAGTAAACTTATTAATATTTTCCCTTTGTTTTATCTGTTACCAGTTCACAGCTTTTTTACTACAATATAGCGACATGGGAGAGAAAAAGTTTTTCTCCCAGTTTATTTGGCTGATCGTATTAAAAAGGATTTTGAATGATATTTTTTGATAAGCCTAAAGATTTTCTATTGTTATGTTGTTGAAAAAATTGAATGCACTGCTTTGCTGTTGACTCTATTTAATATAATTACTGCACACATTTTCCTTTTCTTCTTAATTTTCTGAATATCTTTTATTGTGAGGCATGAATTCGTTTATTGTTTAATATAAATAAATCTTTTGTGACACACTGTTTCATTGTTATGTATTCAGTTTATTCAGTGTAAAATTATGTGGTTATGAATGAAAGATGCTGTATGTATTCAATCGTTTTCTAAGTAATTGGATTCAGAAATTTAATCTGCTGTAATTTTTTTAAAATTTTGAATATGTAAAATTTGCTATTAAAGAAATTTTTTAAATTATATTCAATGTTTTTTTAATAATTTTCTTGTGGTGGTTGTGCAATTTCTAACCAAGGTTTTGTATCTTAGGAAACGTATCACTTGTCCAATGGAATGAGCCATATCAAAAATTAACTTCATGTGATACTAATGGATTTATAATGGTTTGGATGGAGCATAAAGGTAATCGATTATGTATTAATTATGTTATCTCTTATATGCTGTTTATCTGATCAAAATTAAATATACTGATGATTGCAGATTCGATGGTGTTTATTGAGTAGATGCATTTACATTTAAGCCTTCTAAATATATCAAAAATGTTATTCAGATGCTATGACAGGAAGAATCAAAAGTTTGATTTATGACTAATCCAGAAACCAAATTCTCTATTGATAAATATTATTTAAAACATTTATTCTGTGAATGAAGCGAATGCATTCTAACAGAAAACCTAATGACATTAATTTGTAAGTAGATTACGATTACTTTAAAAGAATGTTATTAATAACTTTTTACCAGATTAATTTGGGATGATACCAGTTCATAAAAATATTTCTATATATTCTAAAAAATAGTGTACCACAATTTCAAATTTACATTTTACGTATGTCTTAAATTCATTTTATCCACGTTCTTAGAATTAATTATTTTCAATCCTTTTGAATTCAAACTTCACTTTAAGGTATGAAGGCATGGTTATCGTGCTTCTAAAAGTCTAATTTCCGTAACAGCTCTTATGAAGCTGCAACATTGTGTGAAAAACGCGTTTAAAATAAATGCTTGCTCAGTTAAATTTATTTGCTGTTTTCTTACAATTAGTTGTGCATTTCAGTCTTATCTTAGTAATTAATACCATTTAATATTTAATAATAAGATAAATTGTACATAATGCTAAGAAAAAATATTGGATAATTTTTCGTAAGAATTTATTTCATTCTTGTTTGAAAGTGTATAAGTTTCAGTTACTTGTTAAGATATTTTCGTCCCTACCATCTTCTTTCTTATAGTGAGGATGTCATTCACTGGTAATTGAATGAATGAAGATTCTATCTTCTACGATATATCGTGTTTTTCATAGCGTAGATAAAATAGGAAGGCAAAAAGAAAGGAAGAGCAAGCGTGAGAAAAGATTCTGAGCTTATAAAGTTTCAAAAGGGAATTTGTCGATTCCACGTTTTGACATCGTTGGAAAAAGTCCGCGCAGTCCAAAATTCATAATTAAAGCGAAACCGAAGGTCGGATGATGTGAAAATTATATTTAGTATATAGTTAATTTGATATAATTACACACATGTTATAAGTGCAGTGTGTTTTAGAATTGACAAGACAGATGTTAAGGGCATGTTGGAAATATGATTTATACTTTACAGAAATATAGAATGAAAAATCCCAATTTCAGCCTCAAACACAACAACAACGACAACATTTTTTTTAATTACATTTTTCAGAAAATTGCGTCCAAAATTGCCTTCAGAAAATTCCGTGTTGTGACTTAAGATGTTTTAAATGGGAAATATTTTCAAAAATTTCGACTAATATTTGTTTATAACTAAAAGAGGTTCGAAACAAATACTTGCAATAGTATAGCCTTCTTTCTTGTTATGTAAGAGGTTAAAATTGAAAATGGTTTTGGTAAAACGGTTTCATTTCATTCTCCAAAAAAAAGTCTCGGATTTCCTGTTTCTCTCCAAATTGTTATTGTATAATTCCAATTTTATAATTTAATAATGAATTATGATTCGTACAAATTTAAAATGGAATAATATAGCGCATCTGTATTTGTAAAGATTGAAAAATAATCCATGTTTTTTATGTGGATTTTTTATGTGTTTCTAAAAATTCTATTGCTTTAGTAAATTTTAAAACTATGCTATTGTTTATTGTATGATTAATTATTTTTATTTTTCTGCTCCTTTACAATTTTTTATTCATTTTATTTTATTTTACAGGAATTTGGTATGAAGAAATGGTTAATAACAGGCAGAAGTCATTAGTGCGAGGAATGGCATGGAATCATGATGGGCAAAAAATTTGTATAATTTATGATGATGGTTAGTGACTATTCTGCATGCTATTATTTTAAGTGTTAATAGTTATATACAGGTTTGTTGCCATTTAAAATCGCCAATTCAAAAGAATTCGGAGCCAGTGACATAATTACCTACTAAACATAATATTAGTAACATGTAATATGAGTAATGCTCTCAATGAAAATAACCAAAAGGTACAATTTTTACGTGCGTTGCGTCAATATCGGAAGTGAATTTTCTAGATATGTTGCTAAATAACTTCAAGGAAACATTTTTCATGGTTGTTAATGCCAAAATTCTATAATTCAGAAAGCTCCAGATTTGTGGCTACAAACACTGCAAAAGAGAGAAAGAGATAATAACATGGGGTGCAATGTACGGCAACAAACAAAAATAAATACATGACGCTCTGTATTCATAAATGAACAAACATATCATTACGCTCAATTGTTTTCTACAGTTCATTCTAAAACTGTGTTTTCTACTGAATAGCGAAATGTCCTGTGTGATTGAACAGATGTACGGTGTAATACCGTCCTTCAAATCATTAGATATAATTTTTCAAAATTCCGCAATCAAAAATGGCGTGATAAAAGATCAGGTGAGTATAGATGCTATATTGTTTGGAAAGGGCGATTTATTTCACTATCTTACATCGAATTGTATTTTATGAAAATCTGAAGTGAAATCTTTGATATAAATGCCGTAATGATTTCAAATTTTTGGCATCACTGCCGCTACGTATTTGGTCAACGATTTCAATAAATGAGATATCTTATTCAGTGTGTTTAGTGTAATTAAAAAGCGTTTAACAAACTATTCAATTTTGATTCTGTAGCAAAAACAATCTGAATTAATATCCTGATATATCGGTGCAGTGCCATATAGTGAAAAAAAAATGAAACTTTTTTTTTCGGTTTTCACAGTTTTCATTCGTATTTCATGTTCGTGAAATTATGTTTTGTTGGGAGTCATAGCACCGGTTCTAGAACCTGTTGAATAAAGGAAATTTAATTATACTAACCCTGTATATTATTTAAAACATTAACTTGTGTTTGTGTTTTTTAATTATGTACAAACTATTTGATATGCAAAATATTTTTTAAAGATACTGCATTTAATTTTTTTCTCGGTACTTCATTTCTAAAGGAAGCAAGGCAATTTTCCTTCTTTGATTCTTCACTCAAGGATTGATAAAAAAATAGCAAGAGTAAGGATATAATATATTTTCAATATAATATACTGGTAGGAAAATTAAACCCTAAAAAAGGCTTTATCGAAATTATTGATTCCGGAAATTTTTACTTGGAGTCTTTCATAAGCTTTAACCAATTATTTCTTTTTCTTTCTAAAAGAAAAATGAAGTGTTAAGCACATTCTACAATATATTATGACTTACAGACTGTGAAGTCTCTCCACAATATTTTCTGCAATGTAATAAGATCATAAATTTAAATAAATCACATGATATCAAATATAAAACGTGTTTTTTTGTAGGTGTCATCATTGTTGGATCTGTTGATGGAAATAGAATATGGGGAAAGGAACTTAAAGGATTAAACTTAACTTGTGTGGAGGTAAGAATGATGTCGAACTGAATCAGATTTACTATAAATTTTTAATACATTGTTCAATGCAATGTGCTGCTGATTCAAAATTTTAAATTTTGCTGGTCATAATATAAAAAAAGATCGTTAAATATATAAGCCTACTTAGAGCACTCTATAGCTGCAATTATTATTTCAATTTACACTAAAATTTATATTTGTAATATCAAGTGCTGTGGCGAATGGCGACATTTTGCAGTGCAAACTTTGTGGCCTGAATTTTAGAAAATTGGTAGGCTGAGTTCAACATTTCAACACAGAGCCAATTAAAGCCTTTCGTGCCAAGCATACTATCTGTGATTTCGCCATATCTAATCTTGCATCCGAATTCTCATTTTACTAAACGATCATTTCTGAAAATTTTCATCACAATAAGAAGAGCGATGAGCTGATGAATGTGACTTAACCATTCCGAGGAAATTCGGATGAACAGCTAATTTCTACTTAAGGAAGGAGCTTATTTCTAGTTAAAAAACAAACATACCGTACCCAACATTAGTCACTTGACTTATGGTGAATCTTAGAGTAAGAACATCCTTTTTTAGCTCCATATCAGGAATCTTGGCATGCCCTAAAACTGTTGCACAACCTCTTTCTTCCCAGTTTTAAGTCGATTTGACATTTCCTGGAAAAGATTTTTGGGGATGCGAGGATTATTATTCTTTGTAAATTAAGCACCTGGTTTCAAAAATAATAATTTCTTCTTCGTAACAACAATAGCTCAGTTTTTTTTATTTAAATCGTTACTTTTTTACTTTCTTTTTCTGATTTATTAAAAGTTATTATTTTCCTGTAAAAGAAAATTTTAATTCTATCATTTACCTAAAAACCTGTTTTAATTTTACATTGCATTAAAAAAAATTCTATCACTTTTTCAAATACCATATATATATATATATATATATATATAATATATATATATATACCGGGTGGCCAGAAATAAAACACCCCTACTCTGACCTCCCTGGATATCGAACTACTCAGTGTAAAGGCTTGAAAATTTGTGGACATACTATTCAAAAAATGGGGAAACGGATTTCACGAAAAAAAATTTAGTTCCAGAAATCACCGATAGGTGGCGCTGTACCACTGGACGTATGCTGAAAAGACACAAAAACACGTTTTAAACACATTTTATTTGAAAGTACCAAGCATACATGAAACAAGGACGTTATCGATGCAGGGAATGCTGCTCAATATGGTTCCCTTCCTGAAGATGTAAAATGTGAAGTCTGTGGACAGCTTGTTCAACTGCGGATCGTAACTGGTCATCTGAGATGCTTCTCACATGCAGACTGATACTCTCTTTCAAATCTGCCAAGGTTATCAGACGTTCTCGATAAACAAGGTTTTTTAAGTGTCCCCAAAGCCAAAAATCACACGGATTAAGATCCGGTGAACGAGATGGCCAAGTTGTCGGAAACGCGCGACTGATTATTCTGTCAGTGGTGAAATGTTGGCGAAGAAACTGTTGCACAGGGAGTCCAATGTGTGGAGGTGCTCCATCTTGCATAAAAGTAATGGTGTCAAGGCATTGGCGCTGCTGCAAATGGGGTACAACAAATGTTTCGAGCATCCTTTTGTACCTGTTGGCCGTCACGGTACATGTCTCAAGGCCATTGGAAGTAACCTCTTCGAAAAAGAACGGTCCAAGGATGAATGTGGCTGTGAATCCACACCAGACTGTAACTTTCGGTGAGTGGAGTGGAATCTCTTGGAAGGTACGGGGGTTTGTCGTGTCCCATATGCGACAGTTATGGGTGTTCACTGTTCCACTGAGGTGGAAATGGGCCTCATCGCTCCACAGAATCTGCCACGGCCACGATGCATCCACTTCAACTCTAGCAAGAAATGTCAATGCAAAGGTCAGTCGCATCTCCCTGTCTGTGGCCAGCAATTGTTGATTAGGGCGGATTTTGTACGGGAAACAATGCACCATTTTTCTGAGTACGTTCCACACTGTGCTATAGGGAACACCCAAGTGTCGTGACACTGCACGTGCACTACTGCAGCCTAAAACATTATCCATTGACTGTTCAACAATACCGGTGGCAACATCTTCAACGACATCTGAACGAACCGGTTTGTGTCCTCGACCAGGCTGAACTCCAAGATGTCCAGTTTCCTCGAATCGAGCGATCATTCTCCTGAGAGCTTGTGGAAGCAATGGTCCCTTACGCAAATCCTTAAGTCGGCGAAACTCTCGAAGTGCTGCTGGAGCATTTCCTTTATTCTCGTAAAACAACTTCACAAGCAAAGCGCGTTCTGGCAGCGTGACAGCCATCACTAATAAGAATGACATTCCCCACCTTTTAACATGGCTTCTAACCATGCTTTATGCAAATTTTTCTGGTTACAGTATGAAATTGCAGTTACAACGGGAGTTCTAGCTTCTTTACTATTTTTATTTTCCATAAGGGGCAGAAAAATTAAAAAGGAAGCATGGAAGCATTCCATTCCGCATAAACATTTTAATTTTTATTATTATTTGTGTCTTTTGATCATAGTTCCAGTTGTGCAGCGCCACCTATCGGTGATTTCAGGAACTAATTTTTTTTTCGTGAAATCCGTTTCCCCATATTTTGAATAGTATGTGTACAAAATTTTGAGCCTTTACACTGAGTAGTTCGATATCCATGGAGGTCAGAGTAGGGGTGTTTTATTTCTGGCCACCTTGTATATATATATATATATATATATATATATATATATATATATATATATATATATATATATATACCATCCACTAATAAGAGAAAGAAAATTGTAGGATTTAAAAGTGTATGTTATACACTGCTCAAAACAATTAGAGGAGCAAGCAAAAAAATCAAGAAAACCGTGCGAGACAGCCACGTATTGGCATACAATGGGCAGTACACGCGTATCCATGCGCAATACAGAGAAAAAAAATAAAAACAATGTGGAATTAAGCTTTAATTCTTTGAAAATATGGAAAAAAACATGAAAAGATGATTTAGGGCAACAATTTGGTTATATGTAAACGATAAAAAAAAGGCTCTGAATAGACATGATGCATGAGTTTTAATATAGCGTGTGGTCTCCTCGAACAGCTGAGACTGCTGCACACCTGTTTGCCATGGATGCGATGAGGTTATCGATCAGACTGTGGGGAATACTGTTCCATTCCTCAAGAAGTACAATCTCCAAGTCTGAGACAGTCACAGGCGGCCTTGGCCGCACAGCAATGCATCGTCAGAGCATGTCCCAAACATGCTCGATTGGATTCAGGTCAGGAGAGCACGCTGGCCATTCCATACGCTGTATTGTTTCAGCTTCAAGCATATTCTCCACCAGACGAGCTCTATGCAGTCGTGCATTATCATCCTGGAAAATAAAGGAATCGCCAATGGCTCCAGCGTAAGGGATGACATGAGATCGCAGTATCTCGTCTGCATACCTGCGGCCCGTCAAAGTGCCATTCCGAATGATATGCAGGTCCGTACGTCTGCCTATGCTGATTTCACCCCATACCATCCAACCAGCTAGTCTTTATTGTGACCTTTCACGAAAGAATGCGGGTTTATTTCGAGTGCCCCTCTCCCGCCATACCAGAACACGTCGAGTGTCACACTCCAGACTGAATCGGGACTCGTCTGTAAACAGCACTTGGCTCCAATAATGTTGCTGCTAATCTCGATGTTCAGCAGCCCATCTTCTTCGGGCAGCACGGTGGCGTGGGGTCAATGGAATGCAGACCATTGGCGTACGTGCATAGAGCCCTCCCCCATGAAGCCTATTACGTACTGTTTGGCTGGACACCCTTCGTCCTGTTGCCAAGAACAACTGTCTTTGCAGCTGAGTAGCATTCTTTGTTCTGTTTCGACGGGCTGTTAACCGTATATACCGGTCATCAGTTGCTGTAGTGGCGCGTGGCCGACCTTGCCCTGGTCGACTAACATTTCCTGTTTCTTGGAATCAATTCCACAGCCTTGCAACAACACTTCTGGTGACTCCAACAGCGTCCGCGACACTCCCTTGTGTTTGGCCTGATTCCAGTCGGCCTATGACACGCCATGCCATGGATTCCGGTAAATCACGTTGATCAGACATTCTCACAAGCTTGTCTCAAAAACAGAAAGACTGCGCAATAAAATTCCACAGTTACGGCAATAAAACAGGCGTTTCTGCAACATCCCTATTTCTGGCCTTATCTCCTTTTTCTGGTTTTTGACGTCATGAACTTTGATTGCGTATAAAGTTTTCTTCTTCCGTTTCTTGGTAGGCTGTAATTTATGGATGATTCATTTTATGTTACTTATTGGTAGACATCTTTGCGTAATTCTGTTAAAACCATGTGCTCCCCTAATTGTTTTGAGCAGTGTAGTCTTCGTATAAGATTTTATTTATTATTACAATTATTTTTTAAAATTAAATCTGTTAGGAAAACTTTTTAAATATCATTTATCAGTTTATTCTGTGTACAAAAAGTAATACCAATAAAAACTTCTTTACTATATGAGCTAATTTTTTTAAAAAAATAGATAACAGGTTATTCAATTATCTTCAATGAGGAAATCCTTAGTTATCATAATTCTGATTACTGCTCCTTTTTATTAACTTAAATGATCAGAGCCTTACAATAAATTTTTTTTGAATGAACATAACAATTTCTTTGTTAATCTAATCCAATCAAAGCTACTTAGTCATAATTTATCAAATAGTATTGAGATGTAAATCTAATCTTAAGCAGTTAATTTTTGTTAACATTAGAGTTAGTTAATAATTGTAAATATACTCTTGTACATTAGTTTAATAAGCTTTTGTGTAAATATTAGATATAAATAGACTTCTTTAAAAATAAAAATATTATGGAGCCCCGACAACTGCTTAAACACATTTTTAATACTCCTACGGTTTAGTTTTAGTTTCAGAACTTTTATTTCTGGTTTATAAATTTGTCTATAACCTGTTTCTAATTACTGTAGAAACTAAGTAAATCTTAATTTGTTTTTAATGCAAAAATAAAAAGAAATTCAGAAAGTTTCACGAAAGTGTTGATTTAAAATATTGTATACCTTAAATTATTAATAAAAGTTGACATTCAGACAAAAATTTTATTTTTAAAAATAGCATTTTATTCTGTAGTACTTTCCTTTAAATCTTGACAATATCCACTAGTTTCTTTTTAGATCTTAACTAAAAATTATTTACTACAAGCATTCGTAATTTTTGAATTTTCAAAGTATTTAATACGAATTATAAATAATAATTCTTATATCTTCAGTATTTTTAGTCTTGTATAATTTAGTTTGAAACTGCATGCTGCATGCAAAGCACGAAAGAAAAATAAATTTCGGATGAAAAAAATCGTTGTTTTCCCTGATAAACATGCTATTTTCACGAAAATCTATAGAATTATTGCCCATAACAAATGCAGTTATTGATGAAAGGTGCAAATCAGTTGCGACATTGTGAGAAACAAGGTGATCTCGAATCCTTCTCTTCAGGTTTTTTCTTTTTTTTCGTCCATCTCCCAAATGCCCCCATGACCGAAAATTCACTATAAAATATGAGTTCAATTATAATTAATTTGTCTAGAGAAATTTGAAAATATTTGATTACTTTCGAACACACCATCTCTGTGTAGAGAAATTTGAAAAGTATTTAAGTATTTTTAAAATGATTAATACTGTTCTAAATTTAATGAAATTTCTGTTTGTATTATAATCTTCTCAACAGATGTAGGTATCTTTTCATAATACCTTTTCTTAAAATAACATATCATAGTAAAATGTATGTGTGTGTGTTTTGTTGTGTATACATTACTCGGATTTTATTTTTTATAGCTCTCAATCTTCTATTCTTTCATAAATTACAGTTGCGTTTTTAGATTTTGTTGAATACGTATTAAATTGGTAATTATTTTGTGTATTTTTCTACGATTTCATATCAGTGGTCTCCGGATGGACGGTTTTTACTTTTGGGCTGCAACAATGCCGAGGTTCATATTTACGAATTTGGTGGAGCTTTTGTAGTAAGTAAATATATTTTTCATTTCCCTTCATTGTCATAACGAGTTATATATGATGTATTGGTTGAAGCATGTTATCATTTAAAAAGTCTCTTTACCGAAAACCTTTGTTAAAGAGGAATGCAGTCGCTCTTTGATGAGCAATTTTTTCAATAATGTTAAAATAATTGTTCCGATTTATTACGCAGGGTAAAGTTCCGATAACATCTATTGATACCAAGAAAAAGGATGATTTGATAATGATAAGCTGGTTTAAGAAACAAAAGCATCCTGATATACCATCTTTAGCCATAGTTTTTGAAAGTGGTACAATTCAGTTATTGAAAAATGAAAACGATAATGGTAAGTATTTGTTTGGTATTTGGAAGTAATTATTATTATACATTAATAGAATCTAATCATATCTCAGATTCTTTGTGGTTTTTAAACATTTAAGCAATAATATTTTTTACTATTATTTGAAAAGTCTCTTAATTATAATTTGTGTCTTTTAGCTCCTGCTGTAATAGATACAAACCTTATTATAAGCTGCTTAGAATGGAATTTCAATGGTAGCATTGTTGCTGTTGCTGGAAAAAAAGAGAAAATTAATCATCCTGACGATAAATCTCATGAAGTTAAATTTTATAATGCATTTGGAGAGGTATTTTAAGCTTTTGGTTATACTGGAAAATACAATGCTTTAAATATTTCTTTTCCAATATCGTCGTATATCATATACATTTATTTTAGGAACCTTACTATTGTTGTGTAGAATATTTATGAAATTACGACAGTAAGTATATATATATATATATATATATATATATATATATATATATATATATATATATATATATATATATATATATATAATTTATTTTAATATTCTTTTCAATTTACTGTAAAGCTAATTTTAATTTCCTTGGTTTTTGTTACAAATCTAGTATTTTTTATTGCTATCTCTTTTTCTATTTATTACTTTTTTATGTCGTCAAAAAGGCTGACATTTTAATGAATATTTAGTGTCAATTAAATTTTCTGGTTAACTCCTTTTTCTTCAGGGAAAGGAGTAAAATGTGTCGTTCTTTATGGTTCACACTGTCTATGAAATTTTAATAGACAGTAATAATTCTTGCATTTTTATCTCACTCTGTTGTTTCACTTATAATGTTGCTAAATTTAATTTAATTATTTTACTAAAAATTCCAGCATTTATTCCTTATGAGAAATGTAATAAAATATTTTTATACTTATTTCTAAATGTTTATTCAATTTTTTAAAAATTAAAGTTTTTGAAAATGTGTATTTTTTATGTAAAATAATTGGTATAATTATTTCTATTGATGTATATTATGCATAAACAATGATTCGAAGTAAAACAGGAAACTAATATAATAAGTAGCCATAAATCAGCGATGTTGTAAATTTAGTTTGGGGAATTTTTTTCTCTTTTCATTTTTTAAATCTCCCTCTAAAGTCTATAATTAAATTCCAACAAATTGAAAAATAAAGGAATATTTTGAGGTATGAAATGTTGGGTTTTTCTCATTAAATTTTGGAAATCGAATTATGATGATTAACGAAAGTATTTTGTAAACTATTTTTTAAATCTTTTTGAGAATTTTATTTTAAAATAAAGCATATAACAGATATCCTTGTTTTTTCCTTTTTATTTTGGTCTGTCACAAAGTCATCTAAATCACTTCTTACTCAGGAAGGACTTAGTGACTAATTGAAAACTTAATTTATTTATAAACAATGGAAATTATCGTTAATATATTGTTTCATAAAATTGAGGAAAATATTGGTTGAAAATAAAACTGGAATTATATGATACAGATTGGAAGGAAGTTTAAAAATAACATTCAAAAGTGAAGTTAGCCACCTAGAAAGAAAAGTGGAAAAATCATTCAGTTTTGTGGTATAAGTTATATACTTGTACATTTATTTCTATAACCTCCTTCGACAATTGATTGAGAATTGCGTTTGAAATATATGGGTAATGTTACAAATTTTGAATTGCTCTGAGCCTTTTTATATGGAAAATCTGAAGCCAGTTTAAGTTTACAGCTATAAATGGTGAATTATTATTAATTACCTGAATAGCAGAAAATGATCTGGAGATTTTGCAGGAGATGTTAAGTTTTTCAGCACATTCTTAACAGTTTTTTTTTTCAAATTTTATGGCCAACTTATTCAGAAATGAATATACATTTTCTTCTTAATTTTAGATTATTCATATACTTCGATTTGCTGGAAATATATGTGGACTTTCATGGGAAGGAAATGGTCAAAGAATTGCTTTAGCTGTTGACTGTTACATATTTTTTGCTACAATTCGCCCATATTATGAAGTTTGTACTGATTTTTGTTCAATTATTTCATGAAATGTTAATATTTGCATTGCTCGTAATTTCTCTAATAAGTAATCAGACGTGTAAATTGAATTTTCCGTCAGTGATAATTTCATTTCTTGTTTTAATTGAAATTTAAAATTCGTCTCTTTTTTTTTACAGTGGTGTTATTTTTCTAATACACTGGCTTATGCTTTCAGTAAGTCACATGACCAAAAGGAAAGTACAATTATGTTTTGGAATTCGAACACTAAAGAAGTAATTATTATTATTATTTGTATCTCTTTCTCTTTCTTTCTTTGAAACTTGTATGGTTATTATTTTTGCGTTGTGTTCCAATGTACTGTCTCTTATCTTACAGAAACACATAAAACTTGTGAAAAACCTCTTTTCTTTGGCTTCATATGGTGATTTTTGCTGTATAGCCACAAAGAGCGAGGATATTTCTAAAGAGGTAATTTTATTGTTTGCATGATTTTATTTGGAAACGAAAAAGCGTGGCTTATTTTAAGAATGGTCTTTTCTAGTATGACTATAGTAATGAACTTATATTTGTTTAGAAGAGCTTCATAATTGAAATGAATTGAATTTTGCTATTTAGAAGAATTTTCTTGCTTTAACTGGCAATGTTGCAGTATTCGAGTATGGATAAGAAAAAAAAAATGATAATGGATTATATTATTCTTAATAACTAATAATGGTAAAAAAATTTAAATGCAACGGCATCCACCCAGTCTGAACTTAAAGCGTCTGTATTAAATAGCAAACTTTTGAAAATATTGAAAAAATGAATTGAACACCATTTAATTTATAAAAATTCAAAGAATATTCATTATGTTACAAATTTGCATTATACTAGTGAAAAGAAAGATATAAATGATTTTTGTATTCATTTTAACAAAATTACTTGACCCATCTAAAAAATCTAATTTTGCAGAAATGACTGTTCTTTTTTTCTTTTGACTTTTGTATTCTATAAAACATAAAAATGACGTTCCATCTAAATACATCTTTTGAGCTTTAATAAAAAAATTTCGATATTTTATTTTTTTGTCTATTGTAATATAAATTCCATTTTTAAAGTTATTTTATGGTTTCCAGTCTTGTAAGTTATCTTTTTTTTTCGTCAGTTTCAAAATTAAATGTTACATCCTGTGATAATTTTTAATTTAACTTTTTATTGAGATATATCTTCTGTTATTATTATTACTACAGTATGAAGTACTTGCTGTTTTATGGAAATATAAAATTTTAGTTGTATGAAATTCTTGCATGTCAAATGGCAGGAAGAAGAAGTCGAAAATAAAATTGTTTTTTTAATGGAATAATGCGGGTTGTTGGATTATTATTGAATTTACATTGTAGACTTTACATTTTCAAGTAACCATTTTCACTGTTCACCTATTATTTCTTGTCATGAACATATGCATTGTTTGTTTCAGTATTCTGTTGTTGTGTGCAATGCGATTGGATCACCAATAGATTCCTGCAATATTAATTTAGAACCTCGCCAACTTTGTATGAATTCTTCTGATGTTTTTGCTTCTGCAAAAAATATATTTTGTAAATTTCATTTTCATTCACCAAAAAGCAAGTCATTAATGCAGTTTACCTCTGAAAAACCAGGTTTATCAGAAGAAAGGTAAGAAATTAAGTAATTTTTCTCAATGTAGGTTGTCTTCCGTAATTAAATATAGATTGGCAGTTTAAATTTTTTTAAAATATATGCACTGACATGCCTATGCATAATTTATATTAACTTGCTTTAAGAAAACTTTTCATCGGAAGAATGTCTTTTCAGAATTGCGTTTTCTAATTAAAAATTAATAATTGAATAAATTATGTCATAAATATTTTTGATCCATTGAAAATTATTTTACTTTCTATTTTGTGTTTAACATTTTGTTTCCTACTGAAAGATTAGAATCTGCCTTTAAGATAAAATTTCATTTTATTAATAACTGTTATATGAAGTTAGATTCTAATATCAAAGCATGCCAAAGTTGAAATTTTGTAGTTTAAAAACTTTTAATTAAATAAAAATAATTCAAGAAAATTAAGCTGAACATATTTGTTTCACAATATAAGCTTGAGCATAAAATGAGTTTAAATGTTTAGCTAAATTGTAAGGAAATGTTTATTTGCAGATTCAATTGTTATGAAAAATATTTTGACAACTATGCCATTCACAGATTTTGCTAAATTAGTTTATGAAATACTCTTTTTAATGGATAGAATTTATATAACATAATTACAATAAAATATATAAAAGTTTTGTTACTATTCTCTGAGCTTCACGTCTACTCATGTTTTTTGAACGATATTATTTGCCCTACTACATGTATAACTTTTTAAACATTTCATCTTTTTTAAATATTTTTACCTCTATATACCATAGTTACAAAATCAATTATTTAAGGCAAAGATTACCTGCGTTAAAATATTCTATTTGTGAATATCATCGTATTTTAAATTATTTTAGAATTATACAATTTCCTTCATTTGGAGCTATTTTTTTTATCTACTTGAATTTATTTTTTGTATTACATCATTATTCTGCATCTTTCATTTGGTTTCACTTTATTATTTTCAAATGGAAGAATAATTAAAAATTAAATTTTTTGCAGAAAAAATATTTTATTGCCTGTTATTTTCCATATTGTAATTTACTTAATTTATTCTGTACAAACGCTTTCGCTTGATAATCTGTGAATACCTCAACTTGAAGGGGCTTTTTTATCAAGTTTTTCATAAACTTTAGATAGCCATATTTATATCTTAACTCATTATGTCGAAAGTAATGTTTTTATTTTCGAAATGCATGGTATGATTAGAAAATATTTATAATTGTGTTTTTCTGAAGTAACGTATTATTATTATACTCAAATTTTTTCAGATGCATTGTATATGATTTTCCAGTTATTGGGAAAAATTACAGCGATGATTACAAAAATGTAAGTTTTTTTTTATATACTATGATAAAATGAGTTTTTAATCTTATTTTTTAAAAAGTCCAATTTTATCTATCAATTGATGCAATATTACCAGAAGCGCTGAAGTATATATATATATATATATATATATATATATATATATATATATATAT
>JAOUZG010016587.1:7711837-7801337 GCA_026289955.1 Argiope argentata | reverse complement strand
ATATATATATATATATATATATATATATATATATATATATATATATATTATTTTCAATTGTCCGTGATGTTTATTTTGAATTACAAATTTCAACCAGTTGTAAAGCATATAATTCTAAAATTCACTGTTTAGCCCATTTCTAGATACCATGCAAGAAAAACCCTTCTAAGTTTATAAAACTCAGAGCATCACTTTTTCCGCGGAGGCTTGACTCTTACGTATATTTTGTCTTGAGATTCAAAATGATTCTATTCCAGCCTCTGGTACTTATTCTCTGGTTCCAGCTGATTAAGCGGAATAAATTTTCCGATGGGCGGAGGACAAGTAACATTTTCCTAATTTAACTTCAGATAATTTTTATGTACTTGTTTAACGAGAATTTCCTGCAATAGTTACAGATAGCAAACATAATCGAATGCATAAAAGAGTTAAACTACGTTGTTCTTAGTATATTTAAGTATATTTAATATATATTTACTTATATATTAAAGCTGATATAATTATATTTAAATCGTCTTTTTGAAAATATGAAAGGGAAAGTTGATAATCAGTAAACATAGTAAAAGAGACAAAAATAGCATATCAGAAATTTATCTGATTTGCAGAATATTTTATTTTCTGTATTGCTAATACTCTGAATATGAAAACACCATATAATGGGAAACAAAGCTTTTGGGTAGATTCGTTGGATTTTTTGTTAAATTTCATAGAGTTCAATAATTTAGATGCAGTTATTATTATTATTGTTAAACTTAAGGGGTATGGCTAACTACCTTTTAAAATGTATTTACAATTATTGATTAAGGCTGTAAAATACATTCACAGTTTAATTAGAGAAGCAAGGAACCCACAGTATTTTCTGAAAACGGTTGTACTCCAGTCGCACGAATGTCTATTTGCTCTATTGTTGCTCTTTTCAAAAATAGCCATTCACCAATTATTCAGAAATGGATACAGGCTTCCTAATTGTTGACATTAGTAATAATGGATGTGACTAGAGGTGCTGCTCTTTCCTCATCCTTCATGCTTATATTGCCGTTTGTTTTTTTATTGTTTAATTCTCAGGTAAATACTTAATTGCTCTTGCATTTCGCTGAATGCCTTGTAGATTTCAGCTCTTGGTTAAAATTTCAGACCACAAGAAATGTATTACGAACAGCCGGTCTTTGATGAAAACAGTTTACTATGCAACTTTGTTTTTTTTTGCTACAGTAAAAAGCAATCTGAAACCGTCCATAAACCTTTCTGGCAAAGTAGTCCCGAGGAAAACAAACCAGCAAACAATTGGAACATTTTCTTAAAAACAGAATAAATAAACAAACAAATAAAACCTTTCACCTTTGAAACCCCGAAAATTATTGGAAAAATAGTATCTCGTTCCCTTTTAGTTTTATAGATGGCAGCGATGGAATATAACTTCTTTTGTCATTGATTTTATATTTAAAATGCTCTAATGTTTTCACTTTAGTATCAGATTTTTTCAAATTATTATTTAAGCTTCTTAAAAGTTACAATTCTATCCAAGCCAATCGATCATGTTCCTCCAATGTCTTTGTAGCATTAATTCATTATTTTGAATATGCAAATTTCTTTCTAAACATATCAAAATGGGTGCCCCGGAAGTCTCTTTATATAAAACTTAGTGAATTTCTCATTCCTGTGCGTGAAATATATAACTTTATATTGAAAACATTTTCAATGTATAAAACATGCCTCCTTTTGTGTGAAAAGCAAATAAACACTACTACTTGCTTCGAACAATTTCATTGGAGATAATGAAACATTTTCATTTTTATAGTTTTTTATTCGATATTTTAAATTTAAGAAAATACTTAAATGTTAATAATTTAAGTATAATAAATATTTAATTTATGAATATTAATTTATTAATTTATATTTTTAATTAATACATGAATTAAATTTTAATTTTCATAATTTGTATATATTATATCAAGTCTATCTCCTGTAAAATTTTTCCTAAAATTAATTATTTTTAATGTGTTAATGGATTGGGATTTCTTAGAATATGAATTAAAACATTTACCAACGTTATTTATAATTAGTGTTACTGTCATAAGAAAAATTATGCGTAATCGTTTTTGAACATTTTTCTGCCAACTGATTGCTTTGGATGGGCGGTATTCTCGAATAAGGATTTAAAACTATGCTGAGGAAAACAAGTTTAAACAATAAAATATATGTTTAGACCAACAACTAATCCTGTTTATTATTTTTTCCCCTCTTATTTTTCAAAAAATTTAATAGACCTCGCCGGAAAGGGATAAACGAAGCTGGTGTCGTCTCGTGACCAAGAAGCGCACAAAAAGGTGCCTCTAATCTAAGTTCAATTAGAATAGAAATGCTGGTACTTATTTTCGAATTCTCGTTTATATATGCAATTACAATTCTTATTCTCAGTGTTGTACCAAGCGAAACAAATCAGTAAAACAAATGATGCTTAAGAGATTTGATTAGAAGGAAATTTAAAAGACCAGGAAAAATAAATTCGAATTACCGACAAATTTTTTTTCCCAATTAGCCGATTTCTAATTGAAATAATGATTCAATTCGTGTTTTTCGAAGTAGGTTTTGTGCAAAAATTATTTTATAACTCACAGTACTCTTTTTTAGAGTCACATCACTTTCTGAATTGGAAAATGGGATATCGCCTTTTCCCGCTGTTTTTCATCTTTATAACAGATAGTAACAATGGGTTAATTCGAATTCACCGACTTCGGTGATGTAAAAATAATTGTATTTTTATTCCATAAATCTTTTAATGTCAGCCTTCTTAAGGCTTCTTTTTCAAATTTGTTACAATCTGAAGGCAAATCAAATTGCATGAACCTAGATGCTAAATTTTTTCGTGACAGGATTGCTGTCTCCTGAGAGGTTTACAGTATTCACAGATGTCCAATAAATTTAATAACCTGAAAAGAATTCCTAAAAATTAGGGATATAAAATTGAAACGATACTCGGTTTTAATTTAAATAATTTCGAATACATTCTTGTCCAGGAGCATTTGGTCTGATGAGCTGAAGGTTGGTTCTGTCATCAGTTTCTTTCAAAAAACATTTGTAACTCATCTAATTACTGATGATGTCTGCATTTGTATTCACTACAAAAAAACTACAATTATATCTGATTTTTTGGACTTGTTGCAATATAATGGACCTGCCATCAACTTTTGTACAATAATTGAAAAAAACTTTTTCCTCAATGTTTAATTAAATGGAAATTATAGACAAAAATTGTCTTTAGTTTTCAAATTATTTATCTGTCTATTTTTTTAACAGGATGATTCTCAGATGTGTGCGGTTATGGACAAAATGCGAATGTATATTTATAGAAGCACAGAACCTGAGGTAATTGTCTTCTTTTAATCATTTGTATATAATTTGAAAATGCTTTGCCTTATGTAATCTATAATTGTATCTTTATATTTGTGCAATGTGAATCTTGTAGGAAATGCTATAAGCGTAGAAATATTTTAATTTTAGATAATGATATTTTTCTAACCTTCTTTGTGTGTTGATCGGATATAGCGTATATTATTTTCTTTTCTCTGCATCTTATTAATTCTCATTCTCACCTCACTTAAAATTTGAATTTTAATCGGAAACGAAAAATAATTAAACATCAACCAAATCGTTTCTTTCCTTAGTGAATTCTTCGATACTCTTCTAGGAATTTTTTTAATACTGAGCGTAAAAAATATAAGGATTATAAGTGGAGTCTATATGCTTACAATTTTTGTCTCTGCTACAGATTATGTTCCATAATATATATATGAGTGTTTAATATGCATGTAGTAATTCTGTAAAACATGTAATGCGCTACAAACGACAAAAAGGGTTTAAAAAAAAACGAAACTAAAAGTTTGAGCAGCAGTTTTTTAAATCAATTATTAACTTTTATAGTTAAACCTGAAATTTAATTAGCCCAAATAAAAAAGAATCAAAGTTTCTATTTAAACATGATTTAAGAAGAAAATCTTCTAAATATGCGAAAATGGACAAATTTTCATAGTTTTTAGTAATGGTATAAAAATACGACATAAATTATATTTGGAAAAATTGAAATGGTTTAAATTTAATTTTAATGATGAAAAGTTTGATTGTTAATCTTGAAAAGAAATGTTTTGTTAAAATTATAATAAAAATTTTTGACAGTTAAACTGATATTATTACATATATTATTCTTTTTAATTTTAAAATGCTGCAAAAATAATTTTTATGTGATAATGCAGGGTGATTAAAATTAAAATTACAAATATAGAGCATTTTATATTAAGAGCCATTGATCAGAGAAGCCTAAAATTTTATTTAAATGCATTTGAAGAAATGGATTTTGGTTTTGCAAAGGGTGAAAAAAAAGCTTTTTAAAAGTGGACTGAATATTTTAATGGGTGGGCACTTTCTTTCCACGATGTTACCGAAAATAATGTCGTTATTATTGTGCACATAAGTTTTTAACTGCAATATAGTAATTTTTCCCCTGAATCCACAATATTGATATTATAGGCTTGCATTATTCCCATGTTGTGAGATTTTATCTGAAACATTTTTCCTAAAATCATTATTTCTTTCTGAGCTTTCTCTATAATTACCTTCGCAATACTAATGGCAGTAAATCGTTAAAGGATATTTTAACCCGTACCCTAGCAATCTTTATTGCCTTAAATGCATTCAAATCAAATTTATGTAATACTGGCTAGAGGTGCTGATATTATAGTATTTTAAAATCGTTAATCCCATCTAATTCACATTTTAAAAAAATTGCTCCGCAATATATATATATTTATCTATTCTACACAGTACATTGCACTCGATTTATCGATTTAGTAACTTTAGGCCAAACGGGCTGACCTCTAGAACACCAACACACACACAAACACATGCATATTCACTTTTGTTATTAACAGAGATATACATAGCACTTTAAATTATACCTGCAAAATATTGCATTTGTTTTAAAGTAATATGTTAAACATGCCTATAACAATAGTTTTAGTTTCTAGAATCTTTTAAAATACTTCTGTTAATCTGTTAATTTCTGTTTTATACTTTCCCATCAACTTGCAGCGGCTTGAAATTAGTGAAGGGGGGAAAAACATCTTTCAATTGTGTTAATTATTCCTGATGGTCTAATTTCTAGTACTCTGAGTATACTAAGATAATCTTCTGCTTATCTATGTAACATAGTACATTATTTCGGTCTTCGTGATTTCTTAGGAGCCTATGACTTGCTCAGCGTACATGTGCGAATTTAAAGATTTGGAAGTGAAAGCAGTTAAACTGACTGAATTGATGGAAAATCCAGATGAGCCTGAAGTTGGTTACTTTTTCAAGAATGATGTCAAAGTATGCTTGATATGTATTTATTAATATTATGAATTTTCAATTTGGCTTTCCAATTTAGCTTCTTATTTAAAAAATTTGGCACTGTTTCTTAAAATTTTTTTGAAGTTATTCCTTAAGCAAATGAATTTGATATATTGAAACACAAGGTATCCACAAAGTCTCTTAATAATTTTAAGATTTTCCTTTGCAAACAAATGATTATGTAAATGTGTAGAAATTATTATAATTGAGAATTCGGTGATTGAAATTCTTCCCCTCCTCATTTTACCATATCTCTTTATGGACATTAATAATTTTATGGAGAAAACTTGATATTTTGTCTTATTTTCTGTCACGTTTTTAATGATAGCAATGGCATTAGTCCACTATTTTCTAAATTCAATACAGCTCTAATCATCATTAATTTTTTTCATGCAGAAATTGACAAATATACATAGTCTCACTTATTATTCATGTTCTTTTTATTTCAATGAATTATTTTATGCATTGTATTTTCTTGAAAATAGCTTTTTAAGTTTTACGCAAAAAGCTCTCTATCACCAAGAGAGAATCAATTTGGTGCATGGTATAAATTTAATACTCACATCTCCTTAGGTATCGTTTAGAAATGCTTTAAAATTATAAAGAAACTTTGTGGACACACTGTATATTATATTATTATTTTGAAAGATGCTGTAGCATGTGCGTACTAACAACTCGTTTTTTTGCGGCCTAAATGTATTACATGCTTATGATTGATCAGATAAAGCTTTCTTTCAATTTTAGCAAGTTTTCATACTTTGCTTATCAAAACAATACTTAAAAGATTAAAAAACTGCAGAAATTGTAATAATTGATAATTGGCATTTTTGTTTTATTAGTGAATTCCAAGCATGATCTCTCTGTTTAGTTATGGTATCCATGCTTCTATCAAGGGTAAAATATTTTTCTTCTATTTGTAAGCTATTAAACTTGCTCTATAGTTCTGCAATTATGAATTAGTAAAAAGACTTCTATCAACGTTCTTTAGCAGAAAGTTAAAATAATTAAACTATTTACCCCTATTTCAATATCTTTGAGTTAGAAACAGTGATGAGAGTGGAGAATCCAATAACTAAAGTAAGAATCAACGAAGGAAAAGGCATTCTAAAAGAAGCGAAGGGTGATGTTACATGGACATTTATTCAAGGCAATTAAATAATTTCTCTTTAATTATTCTTTCTCCGAAATCGTAATATTCAAGCTGTTATTACTTTAATAAAACAAAAGAAAAGAAAAGGGGGAAAAAAGCTTCAGTATAACTAATTTAAAATATTTATTAGGTATTGAAATCACATATTCGGAAAAGTTCAAATATCTGTTTCCGAATAAAATTTGAATTAACTTACATTAATAAATGTAAATTAATTCAAATAATGTCAAGTAATGTCTGAGAATCTCGTCGAAGGAAGCGTGCTGTGGATTAGTCGAAAAGGCTAGTTACGCTTCTCGGTTTACTGGAAAGGAATTTTCGGCACTTTCTACATAATTTCCATTAAATTTTTTTTTGCATAGTATCATTTATTTATTAAAAATATCTTTAATTGTAAATATTCATGCAACTAAATAAAAAGTTAAATTTTTTTTATTAGTGATCCCAAGGTATGTTTACTATGTAATGATTACCTCGTCCTTTTGAACTGGTAAAGTATGACTTTGAACTCTGCTACAAAAAGAATATGATAATTTAATTAAATAAAAATGGAGTGGAAATTTGTTGTTTTCCTCGGAAATTTCTGAAAATATTATACAAAAATGATCTTTAACCCTTTTAAAATATTGAAAATTATCTTTGTAATTATACCAATTATTAACTTATTTGTAACCCTGTCATCTTTATCTCATCCTATAGTATTGATGTGGAGTGTATAACAGAGATATAAGGGCAGGTGTTAAGGATAAGATGCAAAGAACACAAAATTAATTCGAAAGTAATAGCTTCCACTAACGCATAAATTATTTTACCCTTCATTTAAAATTATCTCTGTCTATCCAATATATGCAAGTTATAATAATAATGAGAGTAATAGTAATAATGTTTTTTATCAGCTCAAAAAGAAAGAAAACCCAGGCACTCATTTTTTCTCTCATCGGAATTATGGTGTGTCAGTAAGAGTCACTTATCTTGACATATTTATAAGCGTTTGTAAACTTTTACCACACTTGATGCAACTTTCATACATAAAATAATATAGAAATCATATATTTAGATATTTCAGTATAGGGATTTCCAAACTACCCACAGCTGACATTTATTCTAACCGTCGACTATCGCTAAAACCGAAATCAAAGGAGTATGGCGTATGATATATATGGCCATATTTACAAATCTGCGGGCAAAAACCCCAGATGCTTAAACGATCGGATTCCAGTAGGTTTACAAAAAACTAACACTAATCGTCTTCTTTTTCTAAACCGAAGGTTGAAATTTTGTTATCCGTTCTTCAGAATATATAAAATAATACAAATTCTATCAGTTTTACTGTTAAGAGTTTAGGATTATTTTGAAAAACATGCTTATGATTTTAATTTGTAACATGAATTTAATATAATAATAATATTTCTACTATTATCGTTTGATGATTACTCTTATGTTTTTTTATTTATAGATGAACCTCACTTCACTTTATACTTTGGAAGCGATTAAGTATAGAAACATATTATGTTAAACATATTATCATTAATGCTTAAAAAATTATATGATTTACAATGCTTTTCAAATTAAAACTAAAGGCATATTTAAATGAAGGATAACGTTCTACTGTAAAAGATGTTAAAATTTAGAAAACATTTGCTTTCAATAACATTGTTTTTAATTTTTAGTGCTCTGTCTCATTCTCTTGTTAAATTAATAAAGCATTCTTGAGTTCATTATTGTAATGATTTTTAAATTTTGTTTATAATATTTTATTGTTATTATCTATTCGTAAAGTTTCAAAGATATTTAATATACCTTTAAATTAAATTTACTTTTATAGTCACTCAGAGATACACGGAATTTAATAAGCAATGTTGGACTAAAAGATGCTGCTCAATTTATTGAAGAAAATCCTCATCCTCGCTTATGGTAAATCACTTTTTGTTAAGCTTAATTCGATTAAATGAAATTTAAACTGATGTTTGTTGTGTAAAAGTAACTTAAAACTGATATTTAGCGCCGATTATTTTGGCATTCAAAATAAATTTTCTGTAAAGCCTTGTGGACGTTAAATTGCTTATAGTATGCTGACTTCTAAAAATTAAAATACAATGTTCACTGTCAGAAAAAATGTGAATGAAGCAAAGTTACTAAAAAAAGGAATGTGTCCTCCTATAGCTACTGTGCATTGAGGTTATTATTTTTCTATAATTAACCTCATGAACACCGAAATGGAAATCAAAAACCATTCATCCAACAAACGTTAAAACTCATTTAAAGACTTCAAAGTGGTGTTTGAAACATTCCACCCATCTTTTGGGGGGAGGGGATCTAAAGATATATTTTTTAATTTAAGATCCGGAGATTTAGATATGGAAACGAAATAAAAAAATTTAACATGCGAATTTATAACACCAGCGGACAGAAATTGTTTTCTGTTCTTTAACGCTTTGAGAATTATTTACATAATAACATGTTAATCTCATTTAAATGAATTCTCGTTGTTATTTATTAAAAATTATGTAATACAGGTATTATATTATGAAAAAAATTATAGTCAATTTTTCCAAATTAAAAGTAAGGAAAAAATGATATTTTAATATTTTAATGTCTTTCAATATATATTTCTATATTCTTAAAATTTTACTTTCATTTATTTTGTTAACATTTATTGTGTTATTTATTCCATTGTCATATTAAAAGTAGCATTTTAATACTGCTTAATATGTATTTTTGTCTCCCTGTCTAAAGTTGAATTTAATTTTTATTAACGTTTAATGCTATAATTTTTTTTATGATCATTCTTAAATGTTTATTTAATTTTATTTTCTTTATCGTAAAATATGATTAAATTACATACTCTTACTTATTCGTGTTTTATTGGAACTCGTTGTTTTGTTTTGTGTTTCATATTATAAATATTTTAAGAATATTACTTTTTACAGAACGAAAAACGAATAGTTCAAAGCATTTTTAATGGTTTACTTTTAGAGATAATATTCTTTAAAATATCATCTTACATTATTATTTAAAAAATTGTGTGCAGGGAAGTGTAATTTCATCATTTTTATTTTCTTGCATTTCTAAAGAATGAAAATAGTTTACTATTCATATCTGAAAGACAAATATTTATATTCACATAAAAATATTGCTTTTGGGGATAAAAAAAAGTTGACATTGGTCATTGCAACTCTATGTCCAAAAGATGTATAAAATTTTCTCCTTAAGCTTATGAATATGTTGACCGTTAATGAATTCAAATCCTTTTTTTTTTCAATTCAAAAATTTGCCTTTGTAATTTAAATAAAAGAAACACAAACACACAAAAATATCTATTAAGTTGAAAAAAAAAGGCAACAAATGTATCATTTCTCTTTTATCGAATTGATGTCCTTTATATATAAAATACAAGGATGAGTTGTGTGGAGCTATGAAAAAAAAAAAGACACTGTATAAAAAGAACATGTTTGTTGGTAATAAAGTATATGATGAACGTTTTTACCCCGATAAATAGCAATATAAGAATCAGCACGTAATTAAAAAAGTGAGTGAATGAATGAATATTAGAAGATAGGTATAAAGTTAAAGGTACAAGTAAATTAATTTCACCTTACATTCTTATCTTGTAAGATTAAACTGGTTACGGCTAAATGATTTGAAATAAGCTAAGATGCAGTTATGATCTTCCTTATTCGGTTCCAGAAAAGTAGGAAACGATCTTTTTCAATTGTTGTAACATGTGCGCATCTAACATGTGCAAATCTTTTTGAATCCTAATTTTTGGATTGTAATTAATCAGGATCTTTGAATTTCACTGAAAGGCAGCTTCGGCTTATGTTAATCTCATTTCCCTCAATTCTGATCTTATGCCTTCTTAACAACTGGGATAAACAACTTCTTTGGAACATTGCTAACAATATCTTCGTTGACAAAATTGCAGTAGGCTTTCATTGATATTGTTAACAAATTACAAAAACAAGATATTAATAGTTTTGTTTAGCTTATATAAAAAGTACCAATATCTTTGAAAGGTACATGGTAGATAGCTTTTTTAATTTAATTTAATTAATGTTACTTAAAATCCTTCATATAAATAATATTTATTACATAATTTCATTTATTTAATGGGAACCTTCAGAAAACTTTGTTCTCTAACGTTTGCAGATCAGTTTTTTTTATTTTTGTTAGTTACTTAACTTTTCTATTTTACGTGTGATTATTTTAGGCATCTTTTGCGCTCTTAGTATTGAAAAACACTGCAAATTCATGTGTAAAATTTGCGATTATGTACATTTGAAGATCGACTCTAAATTGTGATTATAATTCTTATTTATTTATCAAAAAATCATACTTATCTTAACATTATAGTATTTAAAGAAAGTTTTTGCTGTTTTTAATTTTGAAATATATTCCATAAATTTCTTTGCTTCTTTAATAATGATTAGGTTATGAATAAAGGCACAAATAATATTTTATTTACTTTTTCTACGCAGAAAATAATGTTAAGTACAGCAAAAGTATGAAATATTGCTAAATTTATATATTTTTCAGTATAAATAGGTGCTAAACATGTATTTTGAATTTTCAATTAAAAAAAATGATTGCATTCTTTGCAACAGAGAATCGTAATCTAGCCTTTATAATATTGCATTCTTTGCAACAGAGAATAGTCGTAATTTAGCCTTTATAATATTGTTAAGTTGTTTTTACGAAACAAGATTAATCAAATTTTTAATAATTATTATAGGCAGTTATTGGCTGAAGGGGCTTTACTGAAAATGGATTTCTCAACTGCTGAATCTGCATTTGTTCGCTGTAAAGATTACCAAGGAATTCAGTTTGTTAAAAGCATTCTAGATATAAATGTATGTGATATGAAATCTATATCGATTTAATATAGTATGTGATATTTAAGTTTTTCCTTTATAATGTAGTCGTGCAGTGAGAAGAAAACATTTGATTCCCATAGATTCAAATGCTCTTGTTGAAAAAGTTTCGTATTTGTTTCTTGAAATTAGAGAAAAAATATTTCAGTACAAATATTTTTTGTTTATTTTGTATTTATGTTTTAAATCAAGACAAGAAACCTTTATGTAGTACAGAAGGGATTACTTTTTCATACAATACTTTAGTGTAAATAATGATAAAAAAATAATTAAAATATAAATCTAGAAATATTAGGGTAAATAATAATAAAAAACCATTTAAAATATATATTTAGAAATATTAGGGGTTAAATGATAGTAAAAAACTAATTAAAATAAAAATCTGGAAAAATATCATGGGAATAGCATTAAAAATTGCTTTCCAAAAAAATGTATTTCGATTTTTGATTTTCATTTTACATTTTGAAATGAATTTAAAACCATGTTGTTGCTATGTTCGGATACAATGCTGCTTATTTTTGAAAGTTTTCAGAACAATTTAAATTTTTTTAAAATTAAATTCTTTAAAATGTCTCATTATTTATTTATTTATTGTCTCTGTTGTAGTTTATCCTTCCTTAAATTTTTTATATTGTTTTGGATATTCTCCTCTCTTAAATTTTATATATTACTTTCTATTTATTAATTGAATTATCTGAAGTACTGTAAAATTAGATATTCAAATAATGTTTTGAATAATGAATTTTAAAGCATGCTTAGACATTGCCATGATTGGCGAAGAATTGTGATAACTGTTTATAATATCTGCATTGTTTATAATTTTAAAACAATTCAAAATAATTTTTTATGGCACTGTATTTATTGTTCAGAAGGGATTTTCTTTTAAGAATAATTGGAAGTATGAAATCTCATGTAATTATTATTTTTTAATGAACATTTCTTTCAATCCTTCTTGTTTGATTTGTTTAAGATTTTAAGCTGTTTTTTTTTATGAAAAAGATTCTAAGTTATTGATTTTTTTATATTCCATCTCATTTTGATTAGAATGAAACTATTAGAAAAGCTGAAGTCCAAGCTTATTTTAAGAAATACGATGAAGTGGACAGAATATATTTGGCAACTGACAGAATGTAAGATATGTATATTTACAATTATTTATACAGTGCATATATTTATACATACAATCACTTTTTATCTATTCTTTTCTTATGAATTTCAAATGTATTTTTTGAAAAATGAAATTCTTTTTGTATAGTAGAAAAAAATTTGAAAAACATTTTTGTATGTAATTTTTTAAATTTAGATTTCAAAATTACTTTCCTATGCAAATGCATTATAATTTAATATGCTTTGGATTGCAAAATGAGATGTTTTAGCGTTAGATATCGAAATGGTTGCATTTTATAAAAAGAGTGGTTAGAGAAAAGAAATGAGCTTATTTCACTCATTTATGAAGAGTTAAATCACAGAACGAAAACGAAATAATTAATGGACCAGTTAATTATCACTTTAAAATGTATAAAAATTTCGAAATATTACATCTATAGAATTGAATGTATAATATTGGGGCTTACAATTTTGAATATGGTAACATTCTTGTTTTGAATCGCTATTAAAAGGAATACAGTAGCATCTACATCCTCGAACGTATTAATAATGTAATATCGATAAGTTTAAATGTAATTATATAGTTTAATTTTGCGATTTGTTTTCCTTTCTTTTATTCGCGAAAATTTGGAATTCATTGTTATTATCGAGAATTCAAAAAAAGAAGAAGCTTGATTTCCTTTTAATTACTTTGTTACAATACGCATATCAGTTATTTAAGTCACACACTCAAGTAGTTAAAATAGGTTATCGGCATAAAGGGACATTCTATTCATTTTCTTATGCCCTTATTAAAGAATTTTGTTAATTAAAAATATTTAATTAAGAATTTCTAAATTAAATTTTTCTGTGATGGAATATTTTTTCCAACTTTTATGTATGAGGCTTCTTAACTTTCAACCTTCGGTCTCGGATATTTTCTGAATTATTAAAAGGCAAATTAATTGACTTGGATCGTTTTACCATGCCTACGACCAGTATTACAGCAAGACTTTCGTTGTAATTTTCAGGGATAATATACATATCACAGAATTAAGTTCCCCATTTTCGACATAAAGACAGGTAATTTGAATTTACCAGGAAAACTCCATATGGTTTGTACTTGCAACGACAATTTTTCCCTCAGTTCAGATATTATGACAATGAAAACTTATTGGTTGTGTTGGTAAGCATTCAATGTACTGTTGTATAAAATGGGACTAACAAGTTTCTACACATGCCAAAGCTCAAATTTTTTAAAAATTGCCATTCATATTGAACTTTTTGTAGAAAGAAGGGGTTTAACTATTCCAAAAGTGATTATAAATTATTATTATTTTTGGAACATTGATGCTTCTATCTCGATTAGAGAGAGATTTTTCTGTACAAATTACATTTGTCATAAAATTAAGATGCGAATTTAACCTGATTTGGGCCCAATTGTAAAATTTTTAAGCGTTGATTGTAATTGTAATTGTTGTAACAGTCCAGGGATTCCACGAATACTGTATGGATGTTGAAATATTTTTTATATTGTCGGTTTGGATTAATGAATTCTAAACTAACTGTTTGTTCGTATACTACAAAGAGAGTATTTGAAATATAAGTCTAAATGACAACGTCTATATCATTGGTATCAGGCTTCATCTTCCCTGTTCCTCTAGTTTTTTCCCCATCAAACCGCTTTGTAAGCACGCTTTCTAGAAGAATGCTGGGAATTCACGACACGAAATTTTTATTCTTCTACAACTAGACCAGCATTATGGTAACATACAGATAAATTCCTCATCATTACCAAACGCTCCTTATTATGAAATGTGCAATTCTTTTAGAAAGCTCGCAGTTTCGTGGAAAAAATCTAGTTCGTTATATTCTGTTTTTATGGGATATCTTAAATCCGTAATTTCACATGTTTACCCTTTTTTTTCTTTCTTTATTCATTAAGTCGTAACTGCCGAGAAATCAAAGTGAACAATAGTATGTGTAACTGTCAGTTGTTTTGTTTGTTTTAAATCCACGGTGTCTGAATGATATACTACTAGACAAATATTTGAATATAGCAATTTTTTTTTTGTATTGAATAACTTTGCATTTCGGAAATAAATGTTTCTTTCTAAATTTGAGGGTAAACTCTCCAAATTTAAGAATAAGCATATATCTGAAATTTTGTAAATAGAAACTTTGTATGAGTGAAAGTAAGTAAAACTTTTTAATGATCGACTATTTTGTTTTTGAGAGATGTATAAAGATTTAATTTTTTAAATTTTTTGCTGTCAACCACAACAGGAAAGAAAATCTTTTCATTCAATTTTCTTCCTTAATTAAAGAAATTTTGTAATTGGATATGCTTAAGTGCAATATTTAAGGAAGTAAAAGATTGTTCCACTTTTTCGGGGACATCCTGTATTTTATATATATCTACTAAAGAATTTATGTAAATTAAAAATCAAGTAGAATGTAGACAATTCTGTGTATAAGCATTTTTTTTCTCTATATGAATCAATCAGGCTCAGGTTTCAAGTACTTCATGTATATTATGGTAACTAATAGACTTCTAAATTGTTTCTGCTAAATTATTTTTGTAAATTAGAAGTGTTTGCATCCCTACATATCAATATATAATTTAAAGTTAAGCCATCTGAGATTTACTTTTTAATCTTTTCTATTTAGAATGTCTGCCATTGACCTTCATCGTCTCCTTGGAGATTCATTTCGAGTGATTGAATTGCTCAAAAAGGGAGGTGATCTTTTAGAAGTAAGTGAAATGGAAGAGGCATGGAATGGTGTGGCTGATTATTACTTTGACAGGCAAATGTGGTAAGTAAATAGAACAATGATTTTTTTTAAAAATATTAAGTATTCATTCTGTTAAAAAATAGGATTTAAAAGATTTTAAATATGTACTTTTTTCTTTTAAAATATGAATTGTTTCTATACTCCGTGATATATTCTTTTTTATATTCAAAGGAATGAAGCTGTAAATTATTATGAAAAGGCTCATAATGAAGCACAAATTGCCGAATGTTATTACATGCTCGAGGATTATGCTGGATTAGAGCGACTTCTTAATGACTTACCGGAAAATCATAAATTATTGCCTGTATGTGAAATATTACATTCATTTTTTTAAAAAAATATTTTTATTATATATAGGTTGTGCAATCCGTGGTATGTACCGTGGTCTAAGTGGTGATTTTTGAACTGTGATATATATAGGTATTTCTGTTTATTCAATCAGGGAAAAATACTGTAAATAGATAATAGAATCATATTCTATGTTGTTTGCGCCAATAAATCTGCAAATTCAAATAATTCTGACGTTTAAACTCTTATATAGACTCCTAATTTTATTAATGATACTTAATAAAATATTCTTTGCACATTAACATTCTAAAGTGAAAAGATTTCTATTCTCTCTCGACTAAAACTGGTCTAATTCTAAACTTTTGATTCATTATTTTCAGACAATCAATAGCCGCCTCCGGCAAACAGTTTTTCCATGAAGTGGTCTTTGAAATGGTCAAAAATTGTGATTTTCTGTAAGACTTTATAACTCGGTCAATTTTAAATGAAGAAAAATGAAGTATTTTTTTTAATTCAAAATATTAGTAAATATGAAATATTTTGCTAAATATAATTAAAGGGATTGAGGACTATAGACTTCGTAACTTTTTCATCAGTACAGTTCAATGCACATTTATTGACATAAAAATACCTATATAAATTATATTAGATACAGTATTGCAATACCAATTTACTATAGTTACTGTTTGAGTAAATCTGTATAGCTCATATTATGCATGGTGATTTTAGCTTTATATGTCAGACGAAAGGGAGATTGTGATAACAGTATTTTCATTACGAAATATCGGTTCAATGGCTAGCTACAAGCACTGAAATACTGGCAAAATTAAAATTAAATTATCGCCAAAATCTATTACCGGCTTAGCTTGCTTGCCGTGAATATTGATTAAATTTAATTTTACTAGAACCTCTTAAACTAAGCCCATATATCAAATTACGTACAACAAAGTAATTTTGAACTTCAGATAGCGATAGACATTTAACTCATGCTTTTAGCAGTCTTTCTCATTTTCTACTCATTGTCGACAGGATTATTTCATAATCGAATCAATTAATTATCCTAGGCAGCATCTCAATGTCAGCAGGTGGCAAACTCAGCTTAATTTTCTTATTCCTCAAGTAAAATAAGCATTTGATTTTAGCAGTAAATTAGAAAGGCATGTCCAGCAGCATGCTAGTAACACAGTGGTAAAAAGAATGAAGGATTTACAGTCATTCAGCTTAATCGGGTATATTTCCTAATATGTTTACTATCATAGCGGTCCTTATTTTCAGATTTCGCAAGGAGAAATTAATGAAATAAGGAAATAAAGTAAAATATTATCTCAGATATAAACAATGAAACAAACAAGCAAATGTTTTTATAAGCAATGAAAGTGGTTTAAATTCCATAAAAAGTATAAATATAAATGCCATTCAACAAGCATATTTTTGAATTTTAAAATAACGCGCTAAAGTCTTTATGTGTGTAAATAGTATTCGAGTTTAATAATAATAATATATAAAGTTGTAATAAATGTAATTGATTGCAACTAAAATGGTGTTTCAGATATTGCTGATTACAGATTTTGACTGCAGTTTCATTTTGTGCTTTCCCAAAGTTTCAGAACTTATAACTCACCATTAAATCTTATTATATGTTGAAAAATGATGACAGGTTTTTTTTTCTCTTTACAAATACACTGAAGTGACAAAAGTCATGGGATGACTGTTAATATCGTGTCGGTCCTCCTTTTGCCCGGCGAAGTGCAACAACTCGACGTGTCATGGAGTCCACAAGTCGTTGGAAGTCCTCTGCAGGAATATTGAGCCATGCTGTCTGTATAGACGTCCATAATTGTGAAAGTGTGGATGGTGCAGGAGTTTGGGCATGAACGGACCTTTCGATGATGTCCCATAAATGCTCAATGGGATTCATATCGAGCGATCTAGGTGGCCAGATCATGCGCTGGAATTGTCCGGAATGTTCTTCAAACCAATCGCGAACAGTTCTGGCCCGGTGACGTGGCGCATTGTCATCCATAAAAATCCCATCGTTGTGTGGGTACGTGAAGTCCATGAATGGCTGCAAGTGATCTGCAAGCAGCTGAACATAACCATTTCCAGTCAATGATCGGTTCAGTTGCACCAGAGGACCGAGTCCATGCCATGTAAAAACAACCCACACCATTATGCAGCCTCCACCAGCTTGAACAGTGCCTTGCTGACAGTTTGGGTCCATGGCTTCGTGGGGTCTGCGCCACACTCGAACTCTACCATCAGCTCGTAACAACTGAAATCAGGACTCATCTGACCACGCCACGGTTTCCCACTAGTCTAGGGACCAGTCGATATGCTTACGAGCCCAAGAGAGTCGCTGCAGGCGATGTCGTGCTGTCAGTAAAGGCACTTGAGTCGGTCTTCTGCTGTCATAGCCCAAGGAAGACAAATTTCGCCGCACAGTCGTATAGGACACGTCCCTCGTACGTCCCACATTGATTCCTGCAATTATTTGACGAAGTGTTGCGTGTCTATTAACATTGACCATTCTACACAGACGTCGGCGGACTCGGTCGTTAAGTGCAAGTGGCCGCCCACTGCGCTGTCCATGATGTGATGTGATGCCTGTAATATCATACTCTCGGCACACTCTTGATACTGTGGATCTCGGAATGTTGAATTCACTAACGATATCCGCAATGGAATGACCCATGCGTCTAGCTCCAACTAACATTCCACGTTCAAAGTCTGTTAATTCTCGTCGTGCCGCCATAAATCACGAAAAACCTGTTCACATGAATAACTTGAACACAAATGAAAGCTCTGGAAAACGAACTGCGCATTTATACTTTTTCGCTGCGATACTACTGCCATCTGTATATTTGCATATTGCTATCCCATGACTTTTGTCACTTCAGTGTAAGTGATAATTGTTTGTATAGAGCTTTCAGAAATTTCTTATATTTTGTTAATTTTATATTTGACACTTTTTTTTTCACTTTCAAATAATACTCTTAAACGGGTAATGCCACCTCTTTTCATTTGGCAGATTAGGTCAAGATGACGCGGCATATTTATAAAATTGGATTCCTCTTGTTTCCATAGAATGTGAATTCCCTTTTTGAAATGCATGATTATATTTTAAAAAATCCTTGTTACGAAATATTTATTGATGTATCTATATTTTCTTAACACATGTGAAATGAGTATCTGTAATAAAAATGCAAAGTTCTTAGTTTTGCAAATATATATGATGCATCATTTATATAGTCATCTATGAAATTGCCAATTTTAAAGTTTCTATATTTTCTTAGAAGCAGATGTATGCAAATTTTGTTCATTAGTATTGCTTTCATTTTTATAATTTTTTCCTTAATCTTTGAGATTTAATTTTTTTTTTTTGTGCATTTTTAAGATATATGTTAATCCCACAGAAAATTGTATATCTTTTCTGATTTAGGAACTTGGATCTATGTTTTCATCTGTTGGCATGTGTGAGCAAGCCGTCTCAGCTTTTGTTAAGGTAATAGAACATTTTTTTAAAAAAAACACCTTCGATCTGCATTTTTTTCTTTTAGAATTATTATTACAATTATTTGACATAATTGACTAGCATTTTCAAATGCTTGAATTGCAATCATTGCTTCGTTTTCTAATTACTATAGATATATACTTAGGGGGTAAAATCACCCGGGCCTGTAGGTGCATACACTCTCGGAGAGCGTGGGCCTGGGAGAAAGCTTCTTTCTCTTTTTGTTGATCCTGAAGGGGTTAAAATAAATGTTATTTGCTGTGAAGAAGGATTTCGTAAAAACACCAAATAGATCATATCGTAAGATATAGATGAATCAACCGATAAAGTCTCCAGAAAATATCAGAATCCAATATTTTTAAGACATACCATTTCTCAAGAATTGTTTGGAAATGTTAAAGCTTTTGCATCAAGTTTGGGCGTCCAGTTACTTTTTCAATTTGACATGGATGTATCAAATGTAAATTTAAAAAAAAAATTTACATGTCAAAGAAGAAATTTCATGCGAAAATTATTGTAAAATTTTAAATTTATGGACTACACATAATCCATTAAGCATTTCAGTATTAACATAAATCTAGACTGGAATGCTGGTGCTGCTCTTATAGAATATTTTAAAGTTAGTCCATCTAAACGTGCTGATTATTGTGCACTAAAAATTAGTTGATTTGTTTCAATTTCCTTATTCCACTGCACAAATTTCTCGACATGGTTGTAATGTGCAAAGATCCAATTTGAAATTTTTCGGGAAAAAAAATACTTAAATGACTTTAGATGATTTTTATTCTAATATTTTGAAGAACAAAGACTTTCCTGACTTTGGGAAACTTTAAAAACAAATCTTGAGTTATAGCGTTGTAATGCAATTGTGGAGAATGGATTTAGTATCAACAAGAATGAACTTGTTGAAAATCTGAAAGAATATTCTTTAATTGGTCTAAGAACTATGTATGTTATAAATGTTTATGGAAGTTTTAAAAGTTTAGATTTCAAAAGATTTGCTTCAGTATTTTAAGTGATCTCGTGAGAGGCATTATGAAGCTTTAGAAGAGCATAAAAAAGTTCGATTTAAAATAAAAGGGAGTCCAACAAACGCAAAGCAGCATTGCAAATGAAAAAAATTAAGCTGATCTGTTAAAACTGTAAAATTTGCAAAAAGTGATGCCCAAATATACAAAGTGGTTAAAATAAATTTAAAAGGTAAAATTATATTGCATCGTAATGGTTTTTTTTCGTTAAGTAATCATTAAATATTTTGAACCATGATAGTAAAAATTTTCTTTTAAGTTTTATTTCAAACGATTCCTTAATTTCGGGGGACTTAAATTAAGGAGCATGATAGGTAGTCAGCATCTTCCTTTATTATGCAAATTTTACTTCCTAATTTCTAGGCAATAAATAAAGATAATTTTTTTGTAAATATAAGCATTCTTTTAATATACTATTATTTCAAGTATTGTTAAATTTTTGCTTCCTTTGTTTGCTTTTTCCATTCATTAAAACTATGGAGTATTGTTATTCTACTATAACTACCACATAAGTGCTTTCAGGTATTTTCTCTTATATTGCATATAAGTACAGGGAATAGTTTTGGCATTCTAAAATAAAGTGCCTGTAATTGTTTATCAGTTATAATTTTATAAACGTAATGAAATCATAATTTATTAGTTTATACCCTTTCTTCATTATTTTTTTTAAATATTGTAAAACGCTTTTTTTTTTACCAATTTTTCATAACTGTTTCTCTGAACCTTTTATTGATATTGAATTTAATTTAATCTGTTTTTTTAAGTGCAACAAATTAAATGCTGCCATTGAATGCTGTACAACTCTAAATCAATGGAAGATGGCTATAAGTTTAGCTCAAAAATATGATATCAAGGATGTTGATACACTTCTATCTCAATATGTTGTTTATCTGAAGCAAGAAAAATCTGTATTTACTGTTGTTGAGCTTTATAAGAAAGCTTGTAAGTTTTTGAATGCAGCTTTGATGCTATATAAGGTAATATTTTCAATTTTTTTCCCTTATTGTTGAATAACTTCATTTTAAATTACTTAAGATTTTTTTTGCCTTTTTTTTGTAGTTTGTTAAAGATTTGCCTGAAAAACACAAAGATCCTTTACTTCTGAGGAAAATATATGTTCTTATCGCCATTCTTGTTGAAGAGTATAAATCTAATAGAAAAGTCGCGAATTTCGACAGAAGTGATGTAAGATAATTTATCATTATTTGCATTTTCAGTTATTACTCCCCTCTTTTTAAAAATATGCCATGAAAGAACGATCTCACAAAATTAAATGAATAAGTGAAACATTTAAGTTTGGATGTATAATGATGTAGCAATCGGAGGGCAAGAAGAGTTTCTGTTCTTCAAATGTTAGCCAGTAGTAACCAGAGGGAGCCACTGGGAAAAAAATAAGTCATGTATGCCACTTATCATGGAGTGGTGTAAAAATAATGCCGTACCTTGACGCCATGTTATCTTTCTAAACCACTAGAATCAAAAATCACATTCTCACTAATCCTATTGTGCCACTGATGAAGTGTACTTAAAATTGTATATCATGAGTGAATAACCATTTTATAGATGTGAAGCATCCCCTTTTTAATTACTATTTTCTATTTTTCAATTCTGAAAAATTTAATATTAAATATGTTGAAAGGAAAACACGAGGAATTGAAATTTGCTGTTGAAAAGTAAGATTTCAAAAATTGATTTAAAAAAAGCAAAGGACTGCTATTGTGGCTATTATTCTTTTCGAAATATTAGCTTCTGGGATTGCTTTGTAAGATCCATGAATTTTTTACTTGAAATATAATTAGTACTATTAATAATTAATACTAAATATTTTATATAATTTCTACCAAAAGTTTCATATCTTAATCTGATTATCTGAAAGTAATAAGATGAGTTTAATTTTATAGCGTTACCAATAAATAGTTCTATAAAGGCTTGTACCTGTTATACTCTTGCTATGTTTTAGACTTTATAATTCGATGCTTTATTAAAAAAATGAATTCATTTTCATAGGACAATTATTTGTTTCAATTTTGTATTTGCCTTGTTTGAAATCCGTTTTCAAATTTGGTTTGTATGCAACTGTATATTTCATTTACAGTTGTTTTGCATATTTTTGTATTTGTTATAAACTTGAAATGCTTTTGATTGATTTTTAAATAGTTAAAAATTTATGTTTAAACAGATAACAGATTTAGGTATTAGCCTTGAAGAAGAAGTTGTTCTACAGAATGTAGCTCCTCGACTTATAGATGATCCATGGAGAGGGGCTAAAGCATATCATTTTTTCATGCTTGCTCAGAAGCACTTATATCAAGGTTTTTATTTGTTTATTTCTATTAAACCTTTTTTAAATTAAATAAAATAGGAGGCTGTATCGATCATTGTTAACTACTAAGATATATTTGTTATATTCTTGATAGGATATATGGATGCTGCTATGAAAACTGCTTTGCATGTTCGAGAATATGAAGACATTTTGAACCTGAAAGATATATATTCACTTCTTGGTATTTACTTTTGTAGTTTATATATTGTAGAAAATAATAATTTTCACTTAGTTATTACTGGATGTATACGGTGATTTGTAAGCACCAGTGATTACGATTTTTACTGTTAAATGGGTAAGAGTAATTTTAAATATTAGATATCATACAGATATTTTATTTTTAAACAAACATTGCTATACTTTCAGAATTTTCATTTTAAATGTTTAATTATTTTTGTTCAATATCTTAAAATGATAAAGAGAGCATCTGTAAGATTACATGAACAAATCGAATGAGTTTATCATATTTGGACAAATTTGCAAAGAACATGATCAAAACATCGATTTTTATTTGAGAAATTTATTTTCTGCTCTGCTAAAAGAATGTATGAGAGTTTTTTTTATTTAATATTCGATGAGGCAAATTCAAGTGTCTTCTCATATTAGAGCACAATATCAATATTATGGCTTGAATAAATATTTCTAAATCTTGTTTCATTTATATGACTTGCTGGAATTATATCTAGTCTTTTATTCTTTAAAAATTAAAGTAATTGCAAATGAATATTTTAAAACATAATTTATGCTATAAACGTTTCGAGAAATAATTACATCAATATGTACAAAGTAAAATCCTTTTATTGACACATATTTTTCTCTTTTATTTTACATTTTTGGAATTTTCAAATTTATACATCATAATTATTAAATATATTTCTGATTTTTTAAATCAGTATATTTAATGTTTCAAAAAATGAATTTTATTATATTCAAATAAAATTTTATTTATTCAATTTAAATTTTTAAATAGTAAATGTAAATTTTTTTGCAGCCTTGTCCAGCTGTGCAAATCGTGCATTTGCCACTTGTTCTTCTGCCTTTATGAAACTCGAATCTTTAGAAACGATTTCATCAGAAGAAAGATCTAAATATGAAGCTTTGGCTGCCGAAATTTTTATAAAGTATGCACTTAAAAGGTTATGTACTAAAAAAAAATACCGTATTAAATTCAGCTTTTGTATCCACCTTAATTATATTCCCATTCTTTTTTGTAGGCATCCACCCAAAGACAGTAGAAGTAGTATGGTTCATTGTAGAGGCTGTGCTGAATCAATTCCAGATTGGTAAGTTTCCTAAATTTATGTATTTAGATAGGTAAATACTGGTCTTTTTCAACAGAAAAAGAAACTAAATCTATAATTTCAGAATCTGTTATTAAAAAAATGCCTATTTGAAGATTTTAATATTTCTTAAAAACTGCTTGAAATTTCCACGAGTTTCTCGAGATTCTAGTTCAGATAGCTATTTTCAGGAAACAAAATTTATGTGAAAGGTATAATTATTAATGTGGGTGTATTATTAGAGAGAAAGTAAGATTTAATATTAAGCTTTTAATATATATATAACCTTAGATGACATTCACTTAAATATTCCCTTAAAAACGTCAGAAAATTAATGTACACTCATATAATATAATAAATTATAAGAAATTCAAGACATGGCAGAATATTGCTATATTTTAATGGCTCTTTAATTAACCATAACGCAGTTGTATCATAATATATTATCATAATTTTGTGCACCTATTTAAAGTTGGAAATATATACGTCATTATATGCAAATCTTATTTAAATAAAAATTATCCTTTGATTTATCACAGGATTCTGCGAAAATTATTAAATGGTAACAAGAGGTTACAAGTGGTGGGATTTATAGTGGAGGAGGGAGTAGTTATAATTATTTCAATATCACTCTAAATCAAGATTCACTTTAATTTTTGAGACATGCAGGTTTTTTCCCCTGCAATCACTCAACATGTCCTGAATCAAAAACAGTTTATTTACAAATTCCATTCTAAAATTATATACGTCTCTTACTACTCTTGCTATCTTCCTAATCTTTTTATTGGCGCTATCTGGTCATGACTTTTACAAGAGGGGGGGGGATAAAAATTTATGAACTCCACAGCTACTTCTTACATAAAAATATTTCACTTATTTTTACCAAATGGAAAGGAGGTAGGCTTTATTCACCTTGAGGGAATAGTTTTATACATTTTAAAGGTATTTCAGATAAATATAATTCCTCATTCATTGTTGATATATGGCTCATATTAGGTCAGTCAGTATCTCAGGTCATTTACATATTTATTTTTCCGTTACTAATATAGTTAAATAAATTTTGTAATGAAATATCTAAAGCATTTTTAACTGCTATTTTAAAAAGTTCAGAACTTATTAAGAAAGAATATGTACAAACGGAACTATTTATTTGTTGTTTCTTTAAAAATAATTAACCTGCGCAAATCAGCATTCTTACCATAGTTCATACAGAAATATAAACCAAGATTGCAAGCTACCTTTTGTGGCTTCCAACAGTGCCTTCTTCGGATATCTACTTCTCAATCAAATATTTTGTAAGGAAAAAAATAGGGTTTGGGTAGGATAAACAAGTTGTGAAATTACCTTGATGGAATGCTTTGATTGATTATTTGTTATTAGTAGCAGGCCTAACTCTAGAAGCGAAAGTTCTATCATACTATTTAATTTCAACCGTCTTTTGATGTGAATACGTCTTTAAATTTGCTACCATACGGGAGCAATCCAAACAACCTAGTGATAATAAAATCAGTGGATACAGTTTGGCGTTGTAGTTTCGAATCTATCCTCTACATCCAAAATTAAATATACCACTGGATAGCTAAAGGATCAAAGAATTCATTACGATAAACGAGAACAGTGACGCATCGCGTGCGGCGAAGGGGGAAGCGCCGCCATTTTGAGGTTATTTTGCTGCTTATCGAGATTTGCAACTAATGAAACAAACATCGTAGCTTCTCTGAGTCAAAAGTGAAAGTTTGAATCGTCAGCTGTCCTCAAAATCTATCGATTTTATATAAAACATTAGTTTAAAGTAGTGACAGTGAATATAATAAAGTGTTAGAATAAAAAAAATATCAAAAATATATAATGTCGGCCTATACGCGTCGAAAAATCAAAATCAAATACAGAGATTGTTTACGATTGGAAAAGGCGTCTCAAGAACAATTGAATGGTAATAATAAAACACCATTTGACTGAGTCAAGCAGTGCTGGGAACATAGAAGAATTAATGCGGCCGAGCGGATCAACGACGGTGCCAGGACATTTGCAGCTGGGGCGGTTAAAATTATGCAAGTAGATGATGAAATCGCTTTTAAACTCTTTATGTTACGATCGTTGTTAAAATATTCCAACCACATCGCTAAAATTATACCCGATTACGAGCCTGATCTTACTACACCAGTTATGATAGTAGGAGACTAATGTTTTTGTCTCACAAAACCGCTCATTGCCCGACTTCATGCTCAGCGAGTTCAATTTGTCTTATATAGAAACTTTAACAACTTGCGGTAATACCTGTATTGATTTAACGTTTACCAGAAATCTCGATGTATCGTGCGCCATTTGTGTCGTACTTTCGTATTACAGACCTATAATTAACAAAGTTATATTGTAACTCAATAATTATTTGTTTCCTTGCTTTTTATCTTAAATACATAAAAATTTTATTTAAAAATATAGCCCGTTATATAAACGTATTCACGTACAACACACGCCCTTATCTATGACACAGCCACGCCATGTTTTTTCCTCCGATAATTCTTTTACCCTTTTTCTAAACCCGTTAATTTAAAATTAAAAAAAATTCATAGTTCCATTAATGTAAAACACACACACACACACCTAAAATAAAAAAATTCTTTGTATGGAGAAAAACTTGGTTTGCGTATTTAAGAAATTGCCGAGAAGTTTAATTCATCAGCAAAGTTCTCAATATAATGCCTTTATTAAGCTTATGTTTGTAAGCCTTAACGTGATTTTATTTTCTTGATGTGCTTATTATAAAGTTAATTTTCTTGAGACAGGTAATAGGAGTGCAACAAATATTAACAAGGATTGTTGAGATACAATGAAAACACTGCAAAAACTTTTTAATCATATGCTGCATACCTAAACTGTTCCAGTTCACGTATTGTGACTGGCCAGTTTTTCTTTCAAACCAGTTCTTTGTATTCGTTTGTGGTTTGCACAAATCTTCTCCGTCGTCTTTATACATGTGCACTTTACATAACGGACCCTGACTAAGAACTTACTTATCACCTTGCAACACCCACGATATGGCTTTCTGAATTAGAATTGGCGAATTAGAACCAAATAAAGTTATTAAGAAAAAGTGAAGCAAAACGTGCATTGGAGATAGAGGGGAGGGAGAAAATTGACATATCCCGTATGCTAAACCTGGGCTGGAACCATAGCAATCTAACCACCAGATGCTGCTCATTTCAATGGTGGTGGTGGTGTGTTCGGGGGATCTTTGGATTCCGCGTTCCATTGATGCTTTATAAAGCTGTTCAGACTTATCCCAACGTATGTATCTCCTACTTATTACTTTATTTTGGGGGGAGAGGTATATTTTTTACATCTCTATTGCTAATCAGCATATCGAATAAAATCCAACATTACAAAAAAAAGTTTTTAAAATAATTTTATGGGGCGCCGCAACCCTAATTGTGTTAATAGATTCTAAACGTGATTAATAGAAAATGAAGTCCGAGAATAAATATATATTGTTCAAATTTTAAACCAAGTTTTATAATCTTAAATATTTTCAGAAAACTGAGAAGTCACATAACTGTAGCAGACATCTTTTTGAAATACAAATATTGGACAAAATAAATTATTCCTTTTCTGCATGAAAAAGTAACTAAGACTGTCGCCCGCAAGCTGAATTCGCAAAATTGGACTGTATATAATAATTTTTAATTCGTTTTTATTCTGATTATTTAATGAGATCGGTGAACCTCTGGGATGAACAAAAAAGTAGAAACATAAGAAAGATGTGCATTGAAAAGTTTGTGTTCTGTTTCTTACTGACGTTTTTTGTAGGATTTCTGTATTTAATAATATGTAAAATAATATTTCAACTTCCTTGAATGCATTGAGATTATATCAATTTGTGTTCTATAATTTTTTTTTCTATTCAGGTATACATCGTGTCCAAACTGTACTCTTAGTTTTCCTATATGTGTTGCATCTGGAAGACCTATAATGAATCCCAGCTTACAGTGGACCTGTTTACAATGTCATCACTCTGCATTTAAGCAGGAAATGCTGACAAGAACGTGTTGTGCTTTATGTCATTGTACCCTTTTAATACCAGTGTAATAAATGTTAAAAAGACAAAATATTTATTGTTGGAATTATTAATGCTATCGACACATGAAGAACAGACATAAATCAACCGCTGATGGATTTTTCTAATCAGGAATTTCTGGTATATACAATGAGAATTTTTCTTAACAGAAAAACTTAATCTCTCTCAAATAGAAACTGGCAAAGGCGGGAAATGGTAGTTTGAAGAAATTTAGCTTGAACGATAACTCCATGAATTCTATGAAAATTTTTTGATGCCTTTTTTAAAATTTTTATTTAAAAATAGAAAATTATATGTAACAGAAAACAATAGAAGTTTTGATATTTGTATCACATAAGGAAATATTTCTTTCGAAACAGTTTATTAAAAAATGATGGCTGTTGTCGCATATTTATTCAAATATATCTAGAAAGCTTACTGCTTTAAGCAGTTTACAGAATGTGCTAAAATTGATATATTTTATAGATGTTAAACTATATTAACAATGGAAATTGGCGAAAGAAGTAATTATCAACAATATTTAACCGTTTGAGTGCGGCAAGTGAAACGCAATAGCGCTGCGCCACACTCAAACGGTTAAGAAAATATATCTGGACGACTTTTATTTTGAAATCAGGTTTACTAAAAACATACTGTCAAAGAATATGAAATCCTAATTGTGTCAAAGTTACAAGTTACATACTTTATGAACAAAAAAATATATATATTTGTATACTACATAAATCCCCTTCCCATTTCTTACAAAGGTTCCCATTTAGCTTTTGACAAGGAAAATTCCTCCGTATTTATAGGTCAAAATTTCTTACACAAATTATTGAAAGCTCAATTAAATGTCCTTTGTGACTTGTTTGAATTCAAATCTTAATTAAAACTTACCTAAAGCTGTTTCTCAAATCAATACAGAAACAGATTGCGTTAGTACTCAAATTCCCTCAGAACTGCTTTATATTACTTTTGTAAATTTAACAAAACGTGTTTTTTTCCCGGAAAGTCAAACAAAAATAGTTCCGAAAACAGATTTCTAAAATATTTCATATATCTATATATATTTGAATACAATGCACATTGAAGGCTGTTTTGAAAGCTTACCCTAATTAAATTTTCAACTCAATATTAAAATGAAAATTATTCTAAGTCAACAATAAATTTCAATTTTGTTTTACCATTGTTGATTCTAATTTTATGACAATAATTTATTTTTTAATTAAAATTTTATATTGAATCCTGTATATAATTATTTTTAATATTAACACATCGACAGCCGGCCTCGCAAAAACGCGGGTTTCTGAGTTCGTGAAGTTTCCGCTACGGTGCCGCCGCTCAGCCGTTGAGTGTCTCGAAGGTCGCCGGATGTCAATGTGTTAAGATGAGAGGGTTTCTTTTTCTTTGTGCTTCATTATAAAAGATTTCTTAATTTTAAATTTTTGACGTTGACTTCATACATTTCTATTTTTAAACTCTTAATAAAATGTGTCAAGACATAAGGATTTTTTGACGAGCGGATCATTAATTTATCAAGTAATTATATATCTTATATCGAATAACAATTGATAACTATAGTTTTTTAAGCTTCAAAGTAAAGAGAATTGCTTATGAAATGAAAATATGTATATATTTAGATGTTACGTCAATTTATTAAACAATCGATGATAATCAATGATGAAATCCTGAAACAAAAGATAACAAAGAGATATTTGTAATCTATGAAATCCGTTTCATCTCTTCAGATTCTGGATTTGAAAAGTTATTTGATATACCATAATATTTTTTAACAGAAGAAAAACAAATGAAGCAAAGAAATTTAATAGTTAAATTGAAATTTAATTATGAAATTTTAATTTTCAATAATTAAAGCTACTGTAGAAAATTATTCCTAGAAATATTTTTAAAAATTCATTAAAAAGTTGGGAAGAAATTACATTACTAATACATCACTGAGAAGATGAATATCTGAATTTTATGTTAGTGTAAAATGTTTTGAATTTTAATGTAGTAACTATTCTTCTGCGATATATTTTCAGAAGTCATCTCTAAAACCATCAAAATTTCAATTTTTTTAAAATCAAAAACAAAATGAATGATACGATATTTTTGGATAATGAAAATGATTGAAACGAATTCGATTAATGAAAGAAACTCCCCCCCCCCCCTGTTAAATTCATTTTCAAAGAAAGGAACCACAAAGTAATCTCAGAGCTTCAATGAGGGAAAAACCGATTCAGTGATTTGTTCATTGGAATGTGCTGTTTCGTTATTCCCGTTCAGAACAACATATTATGCAATCAGAAAATCATAGATTGCAAACACAATCATATCTGTATATCATATATGATCATGAACATAGTTCTAGAAAGTTAAGAATTTAAAATACTACTGGAATCCAAAAATACAAATTTGAGAATTCAATTCAACTATTTAATAACAATTCAAAAGGAGAAGGGGAAGGAAGAAAGCAAAACATATCTCTTAATTTTGTTTATAATTAATAAAAGTCTGAAATACCAGAGACCAGGCTCACTTCGATAAACAAAATTTGATGGTTGAATTTGAAATGAACCCACATAAAATAGTTGGAAGACAACGTAATATGGAATAACAAAAAGTCCGATAATAAAAAATAGAATTAAACAAATATACACTTCTATTTTGAAATTTCCGCACCTCTTTTCAATGAAGTATAAGTTTTAAAGTTCAAAATTTAAATCAAAAAAAGTTTTATAAATCCAATTTCAGAGAAAGTCTAACATTCCTCCCACTTTTGTTTTTAACTAATCGCTGTTGTGTCATTGCAAAGAGTTTCATTGGTAACAACGTAGTTAGCATTTTTATTATTTGTTTCCTTTAGATGGTTTTAGAACCAGGTTAAAGAATCTTCAATAGGGATTATTCTCCGATCTGGTGGTAAAAGCTCTCCTTTAAATATTCGCAGGTGCACTAGTCTAATAATATAGCCTTTTTTTACCGTGAGACCTAACAGTCATCAGAAAACATTACTAATCGTTGAATTTATAAAACCATTATAGTTAGGGATAAAAGAATGATGGTAAATAAAACAAAGTACTGTGAAAGAATTATAAAGCAAATTCCTCTTACCATGCTTTAAGATATTCGGCTCAAGTATCATTGTTCAGTTCTCAAGCAAAATCAATATCTTCTGAACATCGTGTCACTGGACATTATTTTTGTTTTATAAGGTCCCTACTTTTAGATTTGGATTTTAAGTTGGACAATGCTGATTTCTCTTTATCACTATAATATTATTTATTTTATATTTATTGGGGAAGTTCTTCTTAAGTTGTATGTTTACTCGTATTTTTAAAATTTGCTTCTTAACTTCTTTTTCATTTCTTACTATTTGCTCTTACTCTTCCTATATATATATATATCTTGTTCAAATTTTCAATGGTTAATAAAATACTTTTTCTTCCTCCACTCAAGTTCAAATACATTTTTAAAACTTATAGTGGATGACAATGTTAATATATTTTCAAATATTAATTCATTAATTAAATTTGATAAATTTTTAATAATTAAAATAGAGTTTTAGCAGTTTGTAATGAAAATTGGAATCAACAGGCAGTAGCTCAATTGGTAAATTGCAAGGATTTCAGTATTTTTCACCTGAAGGTGAAAAATGCGAGTTCAAGTCTTGCGAAAAGTAATTTTATTATTTATATTAATTGTAATTATTTAATGAAAATTAACTAAATTTTTTTTGCCTAAATAAGAATTGATTAAAATTTTTTATACATATATTGCTTGTTTAAATTAGCTGGTGATTCTTGAAAATTTAAAAGAACTTCCTCTTTTATAAATTCTCGAATTTTTAAGCCACTGTCTTTCACTTTTACAATAACAAGTAATTCAGAAGGTGTTAAGATATTACTTCTTTGGTAAGTTGAATTATTTAAAAGGAGGATCAGTTCGACAAATTTAAACCATTTCCTTGGATTGAGTTTCGAGACTTGTTTAACCAAAGTTCAACATTTCGAAGTCTGTGTGAGGATTTAATTGAATTTCAGGCCCATTTCTGCTGGTATCTAAATTCAATGGAAGGTTTATCGTTCATGATCTTTTTCGGGAAATTGAATTTTACTACTTAGAGCCTTTGCATTGTTTGTAACTGGTTCCAATGTTAAAAGACAAAGCTTATGAATGGATCTTATAGTTTTTGTTAAAGGTCTTAGCATTTTTATAAAATCTATACATCCAACATGTAACTCTTATTATCCTATTGCAAGAAAGCTTATAAAACTTATCATTTTTCTTATTCAAGGATTATATCACAATTTTCTTTTTTTAAGGGAAGAATATTTTCATCAAATAACAGATGAAAATCCATCAATTTTATCTTCAGAGCCTTTGAACCATAGAGGTAATTTCATGCCATTTCTTCTCTTTCTGTTGGACACACTTAGCTCCCTATTTATGGTTAAATCAGTTGGATTATGTATTCAAGATGTAAATTTCCCTCAATTTTCATTTCATAAGCTTCTGATAGTTTTTTTTGTTTCGTTAATTCGGTGGGATACACTAGTTTTTCTAATTTCGTTTGTCTTAATTCAATGCAGTGTATCCATGAAATTAATGCGGAAGATTTATTGAATTTATCAATTTATTTTTCAATTATTATCTATCAATTTGTTTTTCACTGAATGACCAATATTTAAGCTAATAGTTCCAGTCTCGGCAAGGATATTTACTTTAAAAGTACTAAAAAACAGTTTTAATTATTTGGCAAGCTACTTTCTCATCTTTTTCTACTTTAAAGAGTCATTTATACTGAATTGGATGCATCTCAGAAATTGTAGAGTGTTAAAATGACTTGATTAAAATATAAATTGGAAAGTCTTCGGACTTATTTTGAGTTGTTATTAAGTTCAGATAATTTATCTTTCCATTTTCTGAATCTTTCAGTTCTTCCTCAATTCAATTTTTTCAATTTCGCATAACATTGAAGCGCACGAGTTCCCTTTGTATAGAATTCCCAAAGAAGTAATTTTGAAATTATTAGTACTCTACCACAGACTGCGTTTAGTAAAACTTCATTTGTATTTTAATTATTGTTATTGTTTTAGTAATAAAATTTTTGATTATCTGCCTTCGTATTCGATAAAACCTGCTAAAACTTAAAAGTTCAGAAAAAAAAATATTTTTCACTATTAAAGCTTTATTAAAATAAATCAAAAAATTGGAAAATTTTGATAATTGTTTATTCTTTTTAAAATTATATTTATAGTTGTTTTTACTTTAAAAAATTAATTATAAATAATGATTTTTCAAGTGGCATATGAATTAACATTTCTAGTTGCTAAAAAAATTAATACCCTCTATACGAAATTTTGTGGAGATAGGAATGTCTCCTCCAATGAGATGATCAGAGCTTCAAGAAATGCTACAGCGTTTTCAACAAAAACATGAGTAGTTTTATTTTATGTAGAAAAAACAGCGAAACAAAAATTAAATAAGTAGAATTAGCTCTTTTGAGTTGGAAAAGAAATAGTTCATGCGCCGGCCAGATTATATAGAGATATAGTGGTTCACACAGTACCCTGCCTCCCTAGGAACCGAAGGTCGTTTATGATTCGGCTGGAGGACTAAAGTGAAATCTTATTGTTTGGTTGTTCGTCCATATCTAGTCTTATGCTCGGCATGAGTTTGTGGCAGGGCATCAGTCGGGTCAAGATGATCACTTAAAATATAAGCACACTTGAACCAGTCTACAGTTACAATTCGTTTTTGTCATGTATGTCCAGTGTAACGGCTTTGTCCTTTCTCGACAAGACCCCGTATGAGCCATCGTAGGCTGCATCTTGCTAGATGAAAATGTGAGTTGTTGCTATTGAATCTTGTGTTATGCGTGATTTGAAATAGGATAGGAACGTTCTACAAACTTTGTTATTCTTTAAACATTGCACTCGGAACAGTAATTCGATTCATAATTATTCTGTATACAAATGCTTGTTTATTGCTCCAAATTTGTGCGCGTTTAAAATTGAATTTCTCTGTCTTTTTACCATTCTTTAGGTATTTTCAATAATCAAAACTGAAAAGTAAGTAGACTATGCGGTAAAATTAATGCACCATCTTGAATGGTGCTCAAGAGGTGCCATTGAGTGCAAAAAGTTAATTGATGGACGAATTCGGGAATTGCAGGACTAGTTTTACAGGAACAAAAAAATTGACCAGGAAGTCTTAAAGGTTCACCGTAGAATTTATTCAGCGGGGGATACATTTAAATCGTCTTTCAGACTTGCTCGGATACCTAGCATAACCATCGGCAATATACTCATCCAGCGTAGAGTGGAAAGGCAATAGCATCTAATAGCATTTTTCAGCTGTCAATGAAATCTTTCCACAAAGCCATTTGAAGCCGGATAATTTGTCGTTTGGATTCGGTGTGGATCTAAATATGGAGTAAATGCCTGAAATAGTTGAGATTCAATCTGTTAGCTACGACCTGAAATTATAATATTAGGTAATTCAAATCATGCAATCCAATGTTTAAGAAATGTTTCAATTCATGTTTCGGTTTTCATATCGGGCATCGGGAAAACTTTCGGCCACCTTGAAAATCGGTCGACACATGTGAGGCAGTAAGCCAGACTATCAGATGCTAACGGTCCCATGATGTCGAGATGAATTTAACTGAATAATGCTGAAACAAGAGGAAATTATTCAATAGGAGACATTCTGTCTCGATGTTTTACTTTGACATTCAATGCAGTTTCTAGAAAACCGGATGCAATATTTCTGCAAAGAAGGCCAGATAAACCAGCCTTTTATTAATTTAGCTGTGGATTTACTTACAGGTTGCGATAGGCAATAAAGGGTATAGAAAGCAATTTTTCTTAAAGTTTTTGGAACGTAAGGGCGTATAGTGCCTGCTGAAACATCGCACATCAATTATGATCCGCATGCAAGTTCAATAGGTTTAAGTTTCAATCCTGACTCCCTTTGCGTTAAAAAAGACTATTATCGACCTCCTGTTCCCTAAACATAGTTTCATATTCGATTTTAAGTGGGTAAGTGAATTTCAACTGCACGAGAAAAAGCGTCAGCTACTGTGTTGGAATCGCCTAAAACGTAATGAATATCAGTCGATAACTGAGTCGAAAATTCTTGTTGTCTAACTTGACTGGGAGAAAATTTGTTTTTTGGTAGAAGGCAATCGTTAACAGTTTGTGGTCACAGTAAATTACGAACTATCTACCTTCCAGAAAATGTCGGAAGTGACAAACAATAGAGATCGTAAGTAATTATCGGTCATAGATGCTATAATTTTTTTATTAGGAGTTAACTTATGAGTAAAAAATGCAAGAGGTTATGGCTTATTATCGACTTGTTGTCACAGAACAGAATCTATAACAAAATCAGATGAATCAAACATAAGAGACAATTTTGAATCGGCTTTTAGGTGCGCAAGTAAGGCAACATTAGCTAGTAGGATATATACCTTCGTTGCTAACTAAATATCCAAGAAAGGGCTCCTTTTGACTAAAAATGTATTTTTGATTATTCAAAACAACACGATATTAATCTCGTTCAAAAAATCTGTCGCAAATCATGCAAGTGTGTGGGAAAATCTTTAGAAGCAACAGAAAATTCGTCTAAGTAAACAAAGCAATTAAAGTTGCGTAACACTTCCTCCATAAACCGTTCAAATGTTTGACCTGAATTCTGAAGGGCGAAAGGTATGGTATTGAACTCAAATAATCCTGTAGGTGTTGTAACAGCAGTTTTTTTAATATACAATTGGTTAACTGATATCTGATAAGCTTTAACAAATTCTAGTTTAGAAAAGATTTTTTCACCATTCAATTCCAAAGAAAAATCATGGATATGACGCAGAAGATATTTATTAGAAATTATAACTGCATTTAATCTGCGGAAATCACCACAGATGCGCCAAGTTCCGTCCGTTTTCTTCATATTGGACTACCGCTTTTAATTTCTCTGGTGTGAGTCGTCTCAGTTTACTGAACACCGAAAGCCTTTTAATGAGTATACAATGATTCGTAGAAGGATTTACAAGTATAAGATTGAGAGCAGACTTGATTATGTTGAGAAATTCAAAAAGTAATTGATGGTAAAGTAAATCATCGAAAATTTTCGTTAAGTCGATTGATGGATCATTACAAGTTTTACCATTCTCTTTAAGGGAAGTTAACCTGTAAGCCTACGATGTTTGATATCGATAAGTTATTCAAATCTTTCTAAAAAATCTGCACCCAGTATAGATTGAAAGACATCGCAAATTACAAAATACCAGGAAAATAATCGCCGTAAGCCAAGATCAAACGTTAAATTCCTAGAGCCGTAAAGTTCGAATAATTGAAGAAATTGCAGCACACAAAACGAAGTTTGTGTCTGGTAAACATTAAGTTAAATTTCCATAAGAAACTGGAAAAACAAAACAAGCCGAGTCGCTATCTATTAAAAACTGATGTCGTAAACAAATAATGATGATCTCGTATTCGTTTTGCAACGGAATGGGGCGATGCTTACACCCGAGGACAGAAGTCTTACTTCTAGCTTATATGAAAATGTCACACACTTATCACATTCGCTTGCAAAGCCCCTTTTTACAGGGAGGCGCCTTCTCACAACTCTCGGATAGACACAGAAGAGCAATCATGCCCTGACCGATACTCGAATCCCAGAACACGAGGAAAACACGTTTTCTTCGTGCCAGGAATCTGGCTGCGTAAACAAATAAACGGCTTGATTCATTACAATCGTAAGCAGCCGCTACGTCTAATGCTTCTTCAAGTCCGAATAGGAACACGATTCTAAGCATTTCTTCGCTTTACCGCCATTAAGTTTATGATACCCGCATTTCCTAGCATCCATGTCTGTAGAAAGTGATCAGGAAAGAGATTGACATTCAATTTACGTTATTACTGCGAAATAAGCGTGCAGACATTCGTTGAGCTTGCTTAGACAACTCCTCACTTTTTGTTTCTAGTAATTTTAAAGCGGAACTTGTGAAAATGCACTAACCCACTGCAGTATTAGCTGTTTCGTTAATTTGATTACCTATTTGTGCTGGTTTTTCTAAATCACCATCACGAACTGATAATATTTGTTGCATCGTAATAGGGAAAAGTTGCAAATAAGTGTTTTTAAAACATTTTCATAATGTGATCATTATTTAGTTCTTTCATTTGAATTAAAAGTTGTGAAGGAGTTTTATCTCCTCTTTGAAGATCCTGCAAAAGAACGTTGAGTTTTACATTTTCGGAGTCAACATATTGCTTCCCTATTTTATCTTTCAATAATGTGCATGAAGTGTCAGCAGGAGGGAAACGAATTAAATTACAAAAGTAAACCAAAACATTGCAATTCAAGACAGAAATTACACAAGGAAATTCAGTGCTTTACGAAACAAATCCTGATGTAATAAATTGAAATTCTAATTGTGAAAATCACAATTTAGGATTAGGATTCTTCCCTAAAAAGAAATGTTCTAAATAAGATTCTCTAAAATTATCGCGAGATAACTCAGTAGATGTATCAATTTTCGTTTCAGCATCTATTTGGAATACGATAGAACATGTGTACGATCAATAGCGAATGTCAAAAAGATTTAGAAAGAAACATGCCTGTCTTAAAATTGATAGCTTTCATTTGCACTGACATAGCTGGACTGTAATGTCAAGGTCCTCACTTGTGTGGGGTATGGAATGATTCCTTAATTTACATGTTCAGTGCTTCAAGAAACGTTATGGTATTTTTAACAAGAACAAGAGTGTTATTTGCCAATGGAGTTTAAAAACCTGCGCCCTTTTAGACATATGTTAGGAGGGGCTTAGTTTGACAAAATAGGGGTTAGAGGAAAGATGAAAGGATATGTTTACATTTAACAATAAAGTAAACACCGGAAATGTGCACATCTTTCTGTGTCTAAACGCTTGTTGGGACAGAGTCACCGAAAAGCGGTCGTCTCAGTATATTAACCCTTCACACTCCGCAAAATAAATAGATGCAAAATTATTCACCTAATACAAAGATTTGTTTATTGCCACGAAAAATAAATATACATAATTCTTTGAAGTCGAATTTCTTTGAAAAATTAATCTACATCTCTTAACTATTATGTAGGCATTTTTAACAATTAAATTTGAAAAATGAATAAATAAAACGTCAAAATGATGCCCCGTCTTGAATGGTGGCTCAGAGGTACCATCGGAGTGCGAAGGGTTAAAACGAACAGTAGATCGATTTTATATAGAAAAAAACTAAGAAAAAATAACAGAACAAGTAGAAGTAGCTCTTTCGAATTGGGAAAGAAAAATTAAGTTCTTGCCGGCCACATTACATAGCATGTATTGATACAGCGGTCCCCACAATTTGTCACCAATGTACAAATTCAGTTCCAAGATAAACTAAATTTAATTCATTCAAATCATTGAGTTTGTGTGCTGTCGTATTTAGATACACGCGAAAGTATATGCCAACTACTTTAATTTAAAATTTGATACGGTTCAGCACTTTAGATGCTAAAATATCCAAAATTTATCTATTAGGCTTTTTGTGTCTTCTATTTATCGTGTTTCGTTACACTAAGACAAACTTCCTGCGAAAGGATTTCATTCGAAATTTACAAATTAAATGCAAATCTCACATAGCAGCAGCCATATAGCTTAAAGTATTTTTGGTTTAACTTGTCCGCAGATAGGCAGACGAAAGTCAAAAAATAAATTGTTTTGCATTTAAGAAGATCAAAAAGAAGGAGATTGATGACAATCCTGTGATTGATTAGTATAACGATTCTTTTTACACTTCGTATTCGAGAAATATGATTTTAAAAAAAAACCTTTATAGATTCTCTAATAAGCGTGTTTTTTTTAAAAAACTGGTAAATATAGCACAAAGCTAATAAAATCCTTAATGAACGGCGCAAATAATTTAAAGCGTTTTGTGATTTAGGAAATCCCAAATATTTTTATTCACCAATGAGTTTTTTTTTTCAATTGTATATTTGTCTATAATTTAATCATTTTTTCCCTTTAATATTTCAGTTTTAATTTGAGAATAAAATAACATTGATCTACAAATTTGTTTGCAGTGATTTTGATTACCAATTTTTACTTTAATAATGTGTTTAACTCCATTTAAAATATTATGCAGGAAAAATATTGATATATTTCGATAATCAATAGAGAGTTTCGGTGAAGGGGCTACAAAATAGATGTTTGCAATCCTCTATTGTTGAAATCCTCTATTGTCCATTGTCTAATAAATGTTGGTGGGATATTGTCGGATAATAATGTAATTATTAGTTGACAATATATGTTCTTATAAGGACCACGACTTGATATTTTCCATTATATAGATACATAAATATTGTTTTTTGTAGTCATGTTCATTTTCTGAAAAATTAAGTATATTAATAAAATGCTTGACGAATTTTTATAACAATCGGTAAGTATGAATATTCAAAAAACCTCACAAAATCTTCCGATTTCTTTTACTATTTGACATAAATAACTAAAGGAGCACGATTACAAGCTCAAACTAAATATTTTTGATTACAGCTTGCCATCATTACCCTTAAAACCTCCACAGATCTCAGAATACTTAACTTATCAGGTCAACTTGAACATACCGAATGATTAAAACAAATGAGTGCAAAAACCATTAAGAATTACTTAAAAATTGCAATTAGTTTTTATTTGTCAAACGTTAAGCTGTAAATTCGGGGAATAATCTGCAATAACTTCACGTAAAATATAACATTATTTCACAAATTATTTATCTCTCTGAATCCACAACAAAAATAGTCAAGAGCCTTTAAAAATAGGATGAGATGAAATGTAAAAAAACATAAGATGAAACCGTTCGGAAGACTTTATCAAGGATCACCTTCAGGGAGATTCAAACCTTGGTTGTTTTTGTTTTTTTAAAATCTTTTTGATTTTAGTCTGAAAATCGATCCATCGCGAACCGAAAATAATAAGAAAAGTTTTCGATAGACAGGAGTTAGTTTAGACAATATAAAATAGCAAACTAAGTAATTCAAAAATTATATCAATAAAAATTAAGATCAATCAAACATTGAAAATAATGAGCCAGATTTTAAAACAGCAAAATATAAATCTTTAAGAAAATCAAATATTAATCTAGTTAAACAAAAAATAAATATAAAATTATAAAATTAATCACAACATTAAAAAATTGAAGAAATTGCAAACTATACTTACAGTTTAAAAAAATATCCCCCAGAAGGATTTGTGCAGAAACCAAAAAAGAGAAAACGTAATCTATTTTTGAAGACAGTTACAATTAATCGTTTGAAATTTCCCGCGTTTAATGCTGACAACGCCCACAAAGCTTGACAAATCGTTTCCTAGCGCCATCTATTGAGTTAAAATAAAGTTCCAGGAGAAGAAAAAAAATCTAAAAGGCAAATTTTTAATTTGTGAAATTCTGTTAAAATAAAGACAAGACTTCTCTTAAAAATACTTCTATATTGTAAAAGTTTTTTTTTCTTTTTGGAGAATCATTAAGATGTAAATTTTTAAGATTCATACTTGCTACCTCAATATAAAACATTTTGTTATTACATTTTTTATTATTATTATAAAATTAAGTTTTTGGAAATTTTTGGGTTTAAATTAAAATTAAAATTACTTAATTTAATAACTTTGAATTCAAATTCATCACTTTTATTCTAAATTTCTATTAAAGATTTTCTTTAATTTTTTTTTTTTAATATCCAGACTGGTAGCTTTGGGTCATTGGAAGCCTGAAGAAAGAATCAATAAGTTCTAATAAAAAACATTAAAAACAAAGGCATTTTTCTTGTTGCATTGGATCGCGATTTTTTTAAAATTTTTTCAGTTTCCTGCTACTTTTCGGTCTGCATTGAAAATTAGCGAAAGATTCTGTAAATTATAGATGACCTTGCACTTGCATGTAATATGTGTTATTTTTATTCACTCTTTTTCGGTCTTTGCCTAATTTCCAAAATGGATTTTTTCAGCCTTATTTGGTGTTGGATATTTTTAGAGAATGCAATGCATTTTACCTCCACAAATACATGTTCACCTATTAGATTGACAGGAGGTGCACTCAAAATTTTATTAACAAATAAATCGCAGTGCCAGATAACCATGCTAAAATGATTTGCAGCGTTGTTTTCTTTATATTCGACGCATTTTCACAGCTGCAAAAGAAAGGTGCGAATACAAATTATTTTCTATCTATATCATCGCAGCTGACAAGTTACTTTCTGCATCAGATAATTCTAAAATCCGAAACCGTTAATAGCTTCCGAACTCTTTTGATAAGTTCATAATTCGAGATTTTATTGAAATTCCTCGTTTTGGACCTCTCTGAATCCGAGAAGCGAATTTTTGGCATTTTGACTTTCTAAAACGAAGATGTCAAAAACTCTTTGAAGTAAATAAATGAAAATTCATAAATGGTTCTTTCACCAAAAGCATAGATTTTTTTTAATCAAACGTTGAACAAAATCAATTCAGATAAGGTTTGTATATCTGGCTGTTTGAGAACTAATTGACTCAATAAATACGAAAGACAAAGAGCTATGTAAATATAATTTAGCACACAAGTTTAGCATTTTGAATCAATCTGTCAAGCGTTTGACTATCTGTTTATCCACTTTCTCATGCATGTAAATGCAATAACTCATTTATGCAATGACTAAATTAATGATTAAATGACGCAATGACTAAATTATACATGTGACTACCATTGAAGTTGAATGTCAAATTTTGATGAGAATTGGAACGTAAAAAAAAAAGCGCCCAAAACAAATATTCTCAAAATATATGCAGTAAAAATCGTAGATTCATGCCAAGGATCTGTACTTTTTAACCCTATATAGGTCTTTGTAACTTTCAGGTCACATTTTTATTTATCGACATTTTACAAAATAATTTTATCTTTTTTTCATCAAAATAATTATATCTTTTTTCATCAAAATAATTATATCTTTTTGCGTATAAATCTTAACTCTTTGACGTTGCAAACACAACCAATAATAATATTCATGATCATTGCTAGACTCATCAAACTGAAATAGCAAAATAATTATTAATTGCTGTGCAAACAGTTGGAAGTAAAACTAGGCGAAACCATTTGATCCAATTGGAATTATTTGTGCTTTTGTTAGTGATTACCAAACTATGTTTATGGATGCATGTACATTTATACCTTACACCAAATTCAAATTGTTTTATGGGCTTTCACATATGAGCTATTATACACAGAAGTACAAATTTTACAGGCCGGCGTGACTTGAAAGTCACATAATGATTATAACGCAATAAAGCTGTTTAAACACAAAAATTTGTTTTCATTTGCATATATAGGTTTACAATTTCTGAATTTTCTTTCCCACGATTTTTTGGGGAGTTAAAACAAAAATTCGCCCATAGAGGGTTAACTATCACCAAGTCTGTAATTATAACTTTTTTGCATGACTTCAGTGAACATCATTCAAGGCATTCGTGGCCTTATCAAAGCTCCATATTTTTATTGGGTATAGAAGGAGAGGGAAATTAATTGGTGAATAAGAGATAATGTTTCGAGAAGACATTCCCTAGGCTTTTTGACTAAGTATCGAAAGGAATTTTAAAATAGTAACTTGATGCAAAGGAATCTACCTTTGGCTTCCAACTTGCCGAAAGAATTTTTTTGGAACATAATATGAGGCCAGTTTTGAGGGGGAAAAAAAGCGGCAACACTTTCTTTTTCACTATCATTTTGTATGACAATGCCCTGCCATACACATCATAAGCTATGGCTGGTTTATTCGATCGATAGGGCTGGAGATTTCCGTTCCATCCGTCATACTCTTTAAACTTAAGCCTTTGTAAATTGATTTGATTCTTAACCACTTAATTGTTTTAATTCCTTTACTATCTAATAAGATACCTTCTATTTTAGAAATATTTTCTTATTTTGTTTCAAATGAAAATCCATTGAATAAATGACTTATCTATGTATTCGAAGAAATTTTCATGTTGAGTTATAATTATATGAATGGTTAATTTATAGCTTACAACTATCAAAATTCAATAAATCGATGCATGTACGGTATAAGGGCAAAACTGTTAAGCGGTCAAGATGAAAGAACCATTTCGAGATATTCGCTTCAGAACTGTTCCATGGTTTCTACAGGTAATTGAATGATCCATTTGAACCATTAATAGAACAGGTGTTGCTACAGGTATCCTAGAATTTCTGCACGTTGGCATCATGTAATATACAATGTGGGTGACTTCGATGAAAGACAGTAAAACTTGTTAATATTAATTTTCTTTCCGTCTTTAATGGCCCTACGGCGTCGTTGTTTTGACAACTGCTCCATAATGGAGATGAGCGTTCAATTTCAGACGTGCCTTTTCCCCCTTTAATTTTTTTCAGAATTATTGAAATTAGATTAATAATTTAGAAATATCTTTAATCACTATATTTATCATTTTTTTAGCAAAAATAACTGTTTGTTCGCTTAATACTTGGATTAAACGAAAAATAATTATAAATAGCGATTCGTTTTTTAAGAATTTTTAAAATCTTTTAAATTAAATTTATAATTTAGAGATAGTTTTAACTCATACGATATTCATTTTTATTCAACTCTTGTCCTCCACTTATCAGAATAATATATTTTATTTAATAACCTTATTTCAACTTTTCCGTAATTCGATAATAGAAGTCTGTTTGGGATAAGAAGCTCAGCAACCTGAATCAATAAAATTGCAGCTATGAATTTGTCCAGTCAAAGTGACTGAACTTGCTCTCTATTATTGGAAAAACCACATTACCAGATGTTCGTTGTTGTTGAAAAAAATATCAATGGATATTTAAAAGGGACCATGTATTGTAATAATTTAACAATGGCTAAAAAGTAATTTAATAAGTAGCAAAGCATCTGTGGTGGAGATTCATCAAAATTAAAATTTATAGATTTAGAACATGAAGATTATAAAAGACAAAACTAGTTCTATTTCTTTTAGAAGAAGATCTGGTCAAATTTTACCTCGAAGACTTTCTACATATTGATGTATGGGATCCTTTCGCTTCTTTATTTAAAACCGACAAAAGATTAATTTTTGATTACTATGAATAATTTTGGATGATAAGGAAGATTAAGGAAAAAATATCTTTTTATCTCTTCAAGAAATTCCAAAAACATGCTGAGTAATATTGGACCATCTTAATTTTAGATAAGATGATAGAATGGAATTCATACATGAGAAATTTCAGTATGTATCTAGACGAATGAAATAAATAGTATCAAGGAAAGATAGATCTTTAACTTTAGGTGCCAAACAACTTATTTAAACGTAGTGGCTTAGTAAATTATTTTTGGAGATAGGCATATTTATGCTTGGAAATGTATTTGTCTTATGGTAAAAGTGATAAAGTCCTTTATGAGCTTTATATATATATATATATATATATATATATATATATATATATATATTCCAAGATTACTTCGAAGTAGATTGAATATGATGATTAAGAAAGAAATAATTGCTTTACAATCAAAAAGTTATTTGTTTTGATGCCCTGAAAATAGAAAATAGAAAATAAACCAAAACTATAAACTTTTAGCACTCCACTGTGAGGAAATTTGGCTGCACGCCTATTTTAGATTTGAAACAGACATTTTACAATGTTTTTAATTGAATGATGTAAAAGGATCTTTACTGAGACCACAACTACTCATTTTGGTTGCAACTGCACTTTTTATAAGAAACAGGATGTGACCAGGAAAACATTATAAGCATCTTAATAGTTTTGGTATGGCAAAATTTCTTATAAAAAAGAATCAGGAATTAGAAAACGGGGAAGATCCACCCCCCCCTCAAAAAAATTATGTATAACATACATAATTTTTATAACATACATTTATTATGTATAACATACATTTGCTTCCCTATAACATATAGGGAAGCAAAAAAATTCGATCTTTTTCCTGGTTGCTAAAAAAGGTAAGAACAAAATAAGACAGCTCAGAATAATGTATTATAACTTGGGTTCAAAATGCTGTTTGGAAAATAATGGATTTCCTATTATGAAATCCATTATTTCATAATTGAATATTTGATTTCATTTTTGAAATTATGGTGTCAACATTTGTGACAACAGGCCCATTTTTAAGGAGTGCTAACTTAATTGGGCAATAATGCATTCTTCCAATCAAGAAAAGCATCTGCATTTCGAACATAATGCGAAAATCGAAGGAATTGTAATTTAAAAACAAATATGTATTTAAACGAAACTTTTTGACCTTTTTTTTTTTAGTTAATGATTTTTTTAAATATCGTTTGAAATTTAAAATAGCTGTCTTGTTTAGTTAGGAATTATAGAAAGAATGATATTTCTTTTTTTAAAGGTAATAAATACATTAATTGAAATTGAAGGATCTATACTGGAGAGAAATGAATAATATATATTCTATTTTTTAACCTTAATATTCAAGTGTTTTAGGGTAGACACTTTTCCGTATTCAGGAAAAATAAATAAATTTCTTGGCAGACCGACTCGTAAGCAACCAGAATACAACTGGCAATGTGAAAAATATGGATTTTTCTAGTTTTAATCCACACACTTGATGTGATTGATACTGCGCCTTGTTGATGGTCTTAAATTTATAAATATGAAACTGATTAATGACTTTTATCACGTAGAAATATTATTGACTTTATAGAAACTAGTTAGTATACTGAGCATTGCTCGGAATTAATATAATTTAATGAATAATAATTTAAAAGTAAAAATAAATTATGTACAGATCCTCATAATACACACAATCTTCTGATTTATCTCACTTCTTCATTGTCCCTTGGGTCTTAGACACTTGTATTTGCTTGGCACTGGAGAATGCATCAATTCCTTTTTTAAGTTCTTTTAGGTTCAGTTAAATAAATTCTTTACACAAATAAAAAAGATTCCTAAAGATACGAAACATAAATTTCAAAATATAATGTCAGAGTAAATATGAGTCTTACTGTAATGCAAAATTTTTACTTTTAAATTTTAAAAGAATGAATAAAAATTGAAGAAAAATTATTGTACAGAAATGTAAGATTAAATGAAAAGGCAAAATCTTGAATTTCAAGATGTTAAAACACTTCTTGTAAAGCAATTGAGCTTTGACCAGAAGACGATTTGTTCCGCTTGTCCTAAAAAAAGTTATCTAAGTTTGGTTGAAATCGTCCAGAGATGAGTAACACGCACTGTCAAAAAGACTTTTATGTGTATTAAAATTCTCATTAGAAATGTATTACTTATTAATAATGTATTCTCATTTCTTACTCTTTTCAATGATATATAAGAACAATGTGCAAGAGTCTTACTTTCAGATCTAATTTATTTTTACCACGAGATTTTTTTGAAAAAAAAATTGAGCTGTTTCTCGCATTTTGAAATCCATTTCTCCAATATACTTAATTTTCATCTTTTAAACAACAAACCATTAATTTCAATACCTTATGAAATCATAAACAGAGCATTACAGCCATCTAATTTTCGTTTAAAAATTCCACCCTGCTGTGTTGAATCAAAAATCATCGCTATGTTTTTCTCCAAAATTTTTTAATGATACTTTCTTCTTGTTTTTTTATTGGTTAGAGATAAATTGAGTATCCAGAGTAATATTTTTATGTCACTAATTTCATTTGAAATTAGTTGAAATGAAATGAAAAAATGAAAAAAAAAAATGTTTGATTTCCTAAATTATAAACAAGATACTTTATAAAGAAAATTATAAAAGATTTGGTTTATCATAGCATTTTTTCAGGTTAATTTAAAAAGTTATTCTGAGAAATACTGAATTGATTACTCTGAAAAAATTGTCGAATTATGGAGAATAACCATTTATCATCATATTTATTGATGCATTAAAAATTTATCAAGCATTAATTATATCAAGCATATCAATACATTATATCAAGCATTAAAAATTTTTTGAATGCTTGAATTTTTTTTAAAAAAATAAATAATCAGAATAATTTTATACTTTAATGGAAATTAATGATGCTTTCATTGTTTGTTTTTTAAAAAAAGATAGGATTTTAAAAAGTTATTTCACTTTTTATTTCTGTTTGCAATTTGCATACACATTCTTTTTCAAATATCCATTTGATATGACACTGAATATGGAGTACTGATATGATTTTAATACTTTTCAAAATATAGAAATAATCTACTTGCAATATTTTATTATTTTCCATAAATACTATATTTAATTTTCCTCTAGCTTTGTGTTTGTTGCTTGTTATTAGACTAAATATAGAAATTTTTTTTTATTGAATTAACATATAAGCAAGGCAGATCCCTTGCCTGTTTGTTTTATTGCGTGTCTTATGCCTTGAAATTTTAAATCAATGTGACTTAGGAATATACTTATGTTGCTGTTGTAATTTAATTTTAAATTTTGTATTCTTAATTATAAAATAAATAATTATCTTTGTATGAAATTCTTTTGTGCAATAATGTGATGTTTTTTCCTTGTATTAAAATACTTCATTTAATTTAATAGTTTTAATTTTGAAAAAACATAATACTGTTATCTTTGCTTATCTCAATTATGATTCATTTTCATAAAGGATCCAAAAATCGTTTGCTATATTTTTGATTTTGATTATTATCTGTGGCGAACAGTTTCAGATAATATTTTTTTTTTGGAAACATAGAGATAAATGTTACAAAATGTATTTTTGTTATTCACAAATAAAAAAACACCAAAGCCTTAAAGTGATGAAAATTTAATTTAGTAGAATAATTGTAATAATCGATGTAGTAGCATGCATTATTGATATGATGGTTATAATAGAATTATCGTAATCATCAAAACATATCAATAACATACTTTTTAAAATGTAAGCGTATAACAAACTTCTTGTTGAAGAGAACAGCCAAAAAAGCTGTAACAACAGATGTCGCATAATATATAATCTGCAATGAAAAAAATTTCATATGATATGATACTGTAGTCACCATGAGCTTATAGAAGTCCCCCTCCCCCCCGTTTTTCTCTATTTATGTTTTGGCTTCCCTATACTTTCTCTTCTTTACAAACATACTCAAGGCATTATTCTTAGCAGTCTTACAAAATGTAAATATTTAAAACACAACAATGATGTTAAAAATCATGTATAAATAGAAAATCTTTCTAAAGAGTAGGAGAATGTAAATAAAATTTAGTTTCCTTCCCGAGTGCAACAGAAAGAGATGCAGCAATATAATACGAGTCCACTTTCTACATTCCAAAAGTAATCATTTCATGAGAAGAACGGAAATTCCCTTTTGACGACGTAACGAATCACTTGAAGAAATGGAAAAGCCAATTAGATTGGGTAGTGGTGCCTTTCTACGACGATCTCACTGTTCGTTCAAGAAAATATGAAGCTTTGTGAAAGATAATTTACATTTTTATACATATTTCAATAAAAAGATTAGTGTTTTCGACTGCCTATTATTGTGTACCGTTTTCTCTACTTCCATTTAACTAGCATATAGTTCTCTGATATACAGGAGTGTATAAAAAAGGAAAATAGAGGAAAAATTAATTTCTTTTCCATATCTAGATTGCTAATTCTAAGTCACAAAACTGTGGTTTAGAAATAATGGCCTTTACCAAAATCATTGTTCGACCAATGAATGTCTTGGAGAGGGAGTGACGTAACTTTGTTCTTTTGGCAATAATTTGTCGGAGTTTGGCATTGTTTGATGAGATTTTCGAATGGGTTGTTTGGATTCCCTCTGTAGGCCCGTCTATGTCAATGATGTCCTGAGTGAATGGTACACAGTAAAAGTGCTCAAGAAGTTTGCACCGTAGAATAAGATATAAAATATGAATATTTTTTTTTGTTTTTTGAAGAAATAGGAAAGTAGTCTTGATGAGGAATATTTCTACTTGACGTAACATTTTTCAGGCACTCATCCCTTTGGAAAATGATGGTTCTGTGCAAGAGAACACTGCTGGGCTGACACTCACCCAGCAGCACAAGTGGCACTTTGAAAATTTAGATCTGCTCTAGAAAGGGCTAAAGAATGCTGTAGTCAGCCAAAGCTATCTACTGACATCATAGAATTTTGTGGCACGCTAGCTGGAAGGTTGACCAAAGAAGAGTGATGAAACAGTTTGTACCAACTGATCACAAAGTTTGAAAGGTCCAATTCGTCAAGCATGATTTGGGCAACGCCCATGAACACTTTTTTCTCCATTCGACCGTAATCTCCCCAGACAGTTACCTGAAAGTGAAAATCAAATATTATCGAATAATTTTTTACTTCTATTATTTACATAAATCATTTCTATTAATTTCGTTCTGTGTATTAGTGACTTCTAAATCCATTTTTAGAGACAAGCAAAATAATAAAAAGTCTTCAATAAACATAGATTTTTAAAAGTAATTAATTGCCGCATACATAACATTTGAATCAAGATTTTTACATCCAAAAAGTGAAGGTGCTTTTTGGAATTCTTAACTGATGTGAAGGAATCGAAGATACTGAACGTGCTTTTTTCAAACATTTGCAGCAGAGTGGTAATCAATATGAGGAAATATCAAAGAGTTAGATTTTGCTCATGATGAGTTCTCGTAAGAATGTGAAAATTTATGAAAAGGAATTCATGATGAAAATTATATTGAAGTAAATTCTGTCTGCTTGACACTATAATACAGATAATAAAGAATCAGAATTAAAATAAAATGAGGGTCAGCATAAAAAATATTTTCTGTTAAATATTAAACCTTAATAATATAAAGTAGTTAAATACAAAGAAAAAACCCTTAATGGCAAGGTAAAAGGAGCAAAATGTTAAAACAGAGATATGAGTTTAGTTTTGTAACATTTTCGTCCCTAAACGATGTTATTTAGAAACTAAATTTTGAAAGATGATGAGGTTTCTAATTTTGAAAGATGATGAGGTTGACACCTGAGGCTGTATCCTCTTCCTTAAAATTCCTATGTTACACCAGTGGAAGGACAATTGGCCTCAAATACATACGGAGGTTTTTTTGAAGTAATTTTTTGGTCTCATTGTTCAGATCTTACCGTCACCTTTGAAAATAGCGTTGATCTGGATTTAAGGAAAAAATTGATACAATTTGTATACATGTTGTCAAACCAGCGGGAGGATTCTCATATGGGTTCATTTGTTTATACACAGTAAAAGGAATCTCTTCGCTTTAATAGATTTAGCTGAACTTTAGAAACAGATATGAATGCTGATAAAAATTTAATCAAATTACCTAGTTCTGTTGCTACGCTATCGTGATGACACACACACACACACACACACACACACACACACACACACACACACAGTGGTCAGACAGACAAACGTAATTTAAAAAAATCATGGACTCAGGGAGTTTTAAAATGCGCAAGTCATAAAAAGGTCAACAAGTACTAATTATTGTACTATTCTTTCTGTGTATGAGAAATTAAAAAAAAATACTTATAATAATTAGAGATCAGATGGTTGAAAAGAAATAACATAATAAAATTGATTAATAACAATATTTTAAATATATCTCTTTTTTGGTTTTTGGAAATTAAAGGTTTTTTTTTTCTTTTATTGTAACGCATTGATTAAAATAATAATAATAATAATAGAGTGAAAGTATAGTTATTTACGGATATTGGGAATGCCAGAAAAAAGTTAATAGAACTTAAAATTTATTCTTAAAGATCAGATCCCCCTTTTTTTTACCTGCAATATGCAGTTCCTGTAGTCTTCGTTGAATACAAGTTGTTGCTGATAGAGTGGATCCAGCGTCTTTCTTGCAGTTGCTGTTTTCCTTTTCGCAATACACTTTCTTCCTTTAACTAAGTAAACTTTTACATAAGGCGCTGAAAATGGAACAAAGAATGCTTATTGATATCAAAGTATTATTGAAAAATAATTAGTTGAATCTAAATATTTAATTAGAAATTTTTCTTGCTTCCAATATGTAAAACTGCTATAAATGGCTGACTATTCTCAAAAAATAGGATTTTTTTCTTCCAAAAATGTTTTAAAGAATAAAATAAATGTCTGTTTAATGAAATTTAGTATGTTTAAAATTACTTCATAGTTTTCAGAAAATAATTATTAATGAGTAATATTTTAAACATAGCAATTTTCACGCATTTTCAGATTTTTTTAGAAATTTTATACTTGTTCCTATCAACGTTTTAAATTAGATTGTTCTTTAATATGTATTACATTCATTTCCTTTCACATTGTATAAAGTTTTAGAAATCAGACAGCAAAATTCTTAATAATTTCATTTTCTTCCAGCTTTTAAGAATGATTTACATATGCATTCATAGATGTATATGTAATTAAATTTACATAAATCTCTCCCAAAAATATTTCAATATGTGAAATTCTTGATGATTTTAGGATATTTTCTTTCAAAAAAATTTCATAACCCCTCTTTTTATCCCCCCTCAATATAGTTTGTGAAATCAAATCCGAAATAGCAACTAAAATCATCATTTTCTCCTATGTCAATATCTAGGATTTGAGTTCCAAAATGCCTCCATTTTAGAAATGAGAATTTTTTTTTCATATCAACTTTTGTTATCACCCATACTATTGTATACACATACGAAGAATTACATTGCTTAGAAAAGTATTGATAACAACTTAAATATCGATTATTTCTGGTTTGTTTGATAACGTAAAACTTTAGTCTTTTGAGTTTCTAAAACTATTTCCAAAAGAAATTCAGTTATGTCAAATAAGTTTTCAGAAAACAATATTTTCACTAAAAATATGAATATATATGGAAACTATATTTTGATTTGCTAAAATATTAATAAAATATCAAATGCTTTAAAAATACTTCAACAAATGAGATGAGTTTTTACTTACAGAAACTTTTTACTTTATTAAATTATAAAGTACAAGATGACCTTAGTTAAATATTTACTATTGAATATATTATTTGAATATTTACTATTTGTCTGTTTCAAAAAATGAGTGATATTAGATTAAATAAACTTTTACTCGCCTAACTTATAATTTGTGGTGGAGAGGTGATTTAAATCTGGATAGCCGATTCATAGACCCATATATCAAAACATGTCAGACAGTTCGATAGAGAAATAATGCAATCAATATTGTTACTTTGAGAAGGAACATTAACATAACAACATGCATGAAATGTACAAAGAAAACTTGAAATACATTAAGAAATGAAAGAGAGGCAGTAGTAAAAGAATAAAATCAGAATTGTAAAGCCAACAAGTGAATCACAAATATACAAAAGTGCAATCAATTGTTAAAGAAATTGAATTAATTCAAAAACATTCTTTAAAATTTGATTGCAATATTATGATAACTTGAAGTACTGCAAAAAGCTTAAAATTTGTTAAAAAAAGTAAAAAGTTTTAAAATAGACTTTTAAACCTCTTTCTTACATTTTAGTGCAGTAAAAATGCGGAAAAGTTGCCATTTAGGTTCAAAAATAATTTTAAAAAATTAGTTTATCTTCAGGTGCCACAAAGAGCTTAAAATTGATATATAAAAAAATTGAAAATAGTGGACATTTTTAAAAATAACCTTTACATTTTTTTCTTAGATTTTAATTTGGTAATAGTGAAAAAAAGTTAGATATTAGGTTCAAAAAGAGTTTAAAAAAATTCTGGTTACAATACAACAATAGTTCGAGATACAACAAAAACCTTAAAATTAGTAAAAAAATGAAAAATTATAAACTTTGATAAAGTATTTTTTATAGATGGAGAGAGAGAGAGAGAGAACTATTTTTATACTTTTATTAATATGACAACGCATATTTAAAACTTTTTACTTTATAAGCGAGTACGCAAAAATCCTTAAAAAGTTGCAAAAAATGCGTTTTTATGAAATTTTAACATCATTACGGCACCTCAAGATATACTCTAATATTTTTTATAATTTTTATAAAAAACAACTTTCCCGCACTATCCGAAATTAAATATCAAAATTGATTTTTTCATTCCATCCTAATGTACATTCTTTATAATTGCGATAATTTTGAAGATTCTATTAAAAAGGAATCCAGTAAAATCCCCACACGCAATTTACCTGGTACCACTCTTCCAGGTTTAGGCTGCAGACCTCTTGCTCTTATCACCTCCACTTCCAGATTTCCTTTTCTATCCGCAAGGCTCAGTTGAATATCACCTAAACTTGGAGAAGCTAATACTTGTCGTCCAACTAATTGACCACTTCCCAAACCTTCGACAAAATTGGAAAACTCTCCTTCTGGAACTAATCGAATTGATGGTAACCATCTGCAAGAAGTAAAAAAGAAGAATAAAGTTTAACGCTTATTGAATTCTCATAGTAAATTATAATATTGAAGGAGGAATATGAATTTGATGATTTTGACTCTTAATTAAGAAACGGAGACTGAGATGGTGGAAATAAGGTAATCATATTTTTTAAGATATTACAAAAGATATTCAGTAGTGTATTTTAGGATTAAGATTGCATAAAGAAAGTTATTCATTCAACTTAATAGATAAATTTAATTTGATTGATTAATTAATTTGGTTAATTAATAATTAAGAAAAAAATAAAAACACGGCATTTTGTGAGATAAGGAATTGAAGTACATAAGTTTCTGTTATTAAAAAATGCATTAGAACCTATCCTAATCTATATGAATCCATTCGGAAATTAATAAATTTGGTGGGTATACTTTCCATGACCCTTGAAAGGGTTAAAGACATCAATATAAAATTTTATTGAAGATGCTTAGTGAAATATAATAATAAAATAGGAATAACTATTTAAATTGAAGAATTTTATTTAAAAATAATCAGTTTAATTGATAGAATGAAAAAGGCATGAAATATATTTCACATGATAATATGGAGAACTCAGCCAATCTCCAATAAATCAATCTGTAAATTATTCAAAATTCATTTATTAATACTATTTTTTACAGTATTAATATATGAACTGCATCTTTGTGGCCAATAATTCTGCGCTTGCTACATCCCCAATTCTTCTTATAGGTGCTAAAAAACTATTTTATGCTAGAACTGAAGTCATTCAAAAGAACGGAATACTTACACAGAACTATCTCCACTAAGACTGCCTTCCCCGTCTGATGACACACTACTCGCCTGCTTCACCAGATGTCGGCACTCTAGGGGAGCGACTTCTTCACTACGATGGACGTTTATAGTGGAGGACTTTTTTCTTCGGAATCCCATCCGTTTTTTATGTCCTAGAAAAAGAGAATTTTTTGTCACTATAACATACTTAACAGAGTGTAACAGACATACTTAACAGAGTGTTTTTTTTTGTGTGTGGTTTGTTGTTATTTGGTTATAGTTACCATAAACAGTGTGATGTCGACAATGGCCAAATTCAAAGTTTTGACAAAGAAAAAAAGCTTTGCCTATGTACTACAATTAGCTGTATGTATACAATATTCCGAAATTTTGTGAACAGTGTCAAATGAATCATTGTGAATCGTGTGAACGAATCATTCTCAATGCATTCTCTGTAATGGCTATTTGATCCCGTTCCTTTGAGAGATATGCTCGTTAGAAGACAATCACAAATTGACTTCTCCGACCCGCCGGAAGGCACACAGAGAAATTTAAATAATCGAATCAACACTGGAGGGAATTGTGGGTGAGTCAAATGGGCCATTACCGGCATCGTTACTGCCCTTTCCTAAGGAAGTACGTCCCGTTTTTGACTAGAGGAGCCAGTTTCCCCATCCTTTTGTATACCCACAGGGGTGGCGAGATCAATCACCATACTGGAATCTTCTCATCCCCAATTACGAGTTGCTCCCCCCCTCATCGTGGGACTCGCTAGTGGTCAAGCCATACCAGACTTCCTACCCACACGAAGGCACACGGAATAATCCATTTAACTGAACAAGTAATACAAAAAAAAAAATTAAACCTGTTCCTACCTTGGATATTAGGAAAAATTTAGGAAAGGATATTTTTTATTTTAGTTACTTTTTATCAATTAATTACAATTTTTGTTCTCGTGTCTCGCTTTACAACGGAAGGAGGGTTGCAGTATCCTCTGAGGGTATGGACCCCTGAGAACCCGCATAAAGATCAATTATGACTCTGTGCCCCCAGTGGTATAACTCCTGACATTGAGAACTTTGCGACCAGGCTCGAACTCACATCACAAGGGACACGAATCCAACGCCCTACCAACTACAGTAAAGAACTGTTATAAAGGCGAGAAAGTAAGTTTTTAATTAATTAATAAAAAATTAATGAATTAATATTTGAAAAAACTGTATTAACATCAAATGTCATCTATTACAGGCTTTAAAAAGTTTACTTGAACTTGATTGGGTGAATAGAAAGTATTTTATTAACGATTGAAATTTTGAACTATATATAAAGATAGAGTGTGAACCAAGAGTAGGAATTGAATGAATGACAGAACCGGTGTAACAGCAACACTGTCGGGAACTGTGGTTGAGTTCTAAGGGTCCTCACCGGCAACAGTACAACCCTTCCAGTAGGAAGTACGTCCCGTCATCGATAGGAGGAGCAAACCCTTACCTATTTGTGTACCTTCCAAAGTGGCGAGATCTCACATCCATGTATGAAATATCTCATCCTCATTTCGAGGTGCCCCCCTCCAAGAGGATCTCAAGTGATCAAAGTATTTTTTTAAAGTACTGATGTAGAAATGAAAAGACATGTCATTCGAAAAAAAAAAAAAACTTTAGTTATAATAAATTCAATGCAAATTTCTTAAAAACCAAATATTTGATTGTTTTCAAGATTGTAAAAACATATACTAAGTAAAAAAAACAATTTAATTTTCAAATTGTATATTTATTATAAATATGAGAAAAGTCCTACCTTTATCGCATGTCTCGCATACTAAACATATATTTCTTATTTTAATGAATTCTATGCATGCAGGTAATAAATAAATCTTTCATAATCGTCTGTGCGTATAAAGTACAGCATTGTGAAAAGAATTCAATTTTTTTAAACACATTTTCACTCGCGATTTGATGGGCGAAATAAGTTCGGCTTTTCGATGAAGTCTTATTAAGTAGAAATTTCAGCACTTTTCCCTTCATTTTTAGTTGAATTTAGCACCGAAGAATTCGATATTAAATAAAATCATCAACTGCGGCTAGTTCTGAAGTGAAAACATTGTGATAATAGTTTTCAAAAATAGTCTTGGCTTTCAGATGATTTCAATTTTCTGTAGCCATTATTGTCTCTTTTTCCAATATTAATGTCATCTTTGGAATTAATATAATTTTGGATCTTGAATTATTCCTTTAATAGGGACATTCAGATTTGACTTGTAGAATACTCGTATAATTCGGGGGGGGGGGAAGAAAACCCTTTTCAGATTTTGACAAAGGCCAAACGTTTGTAGATAGACAGAACGCTGATTCATTAAGAGCAAAATTGGAACGTTCCCAGATGTTCTACTTTTCCTTATTCGGAAGCAATATTCGGAAATTGTGCGAAAAAAAAAGAATGTTATTTCCCTACATCCTAGAAAATTTTTTCCTTTTAATAGAAACAGAAATAATGAATAAGGCAGAAAACTCATAAATTATGTATAATCCAAGCTTTACGCCTTATAAATGAAGCGCTTTATCGTTGTGGAGAAACGATGTATAAATGAGAATTTTATGTCATGTTTTGTATCAATACTATAAATTCTCATTGAGAAGATCGCCAAAAGGAAAAATATTTAAAATGATCCGATATCTCAGAGTAACTAAATAACAATAAATCGATTACTGATGAAATTCAAATACACTTGCTCATTGTGGTTCAAAGGATTTCCGAAGAAAAAGAAAAGAAAGAAGAAAGTGTTTTCAAAGAAAAGGGTTTTATATGACCAATCGCCAGGTTCATTTTTCTTTCCATCTTTAGATATTTCTAAACAATCCGTACGACATATATCTTTGAGTCCATGACGTTGTTTTGCAAGTTACGGTAGGGTCTAGTTGATTACCTTTTCAATTTCTAATGAACCATCTTAGGATGCTTTACGAATCGTGATATTTGATAGCGGCAGAAAGAAGATAATTGCTAATCTCCGAACATAGTTTTTTTTTTCAAACACGATCTTTCAGATCTGCATTTTACTCTTTCACTGTGCAGCTTTTCAGAAGTAGATCATTTTTTGTTCGATTACTGAAACTTCTGATACGAGTTCATTTTTATCTTTTAACTTTCTAATTCTAATAATCTTTTCAACTTTAATTCTTTTAGCAAGCGATATCTTGATTAAGAAATGGTGCTGTGTAACCAACTATCAATTGTAAAGGTATATATTTTTTTGTATAGAAATCTGAAAACGGAGAAGAGACAAAAATCATTGTTCACAGGAATTTTTTTATTTTCGAAATATAGTTTCACCCGCCTAATAAAAATTTAATAAAACTTGAAATTGTAACTTATATACTTAATATGCTAAAATGATAAAAAGGAACTCTTTCCAGATAGGATTTACGATTGGTTTTTACATTAACTTTATCATTTAAATTAATTAAAATGACTTTTATACTATTTTAAAAATTTTATTTTAAGATCTTATAAAATCCTAAGTTTGTATTCTATGCGGTTGCACGTGTGGAAACGCAAAAAGGCGCACTTAATTTCCCATTATTCTAGATATTTAAATTTATAACAAACAATGATAATTTTATAATCACATTGTATATCAGCAAAAGGTTTTACATCAAAATATGACACTGAGAGAAGTTATTTTCTATTTGATTTTTTTATTGTTAGACGAGGTTTCTTTTTTAACGAGGTTCCTTATCCCAAAGTAATCTTTTATTTGAAATAATCAGTATTTAATAGTCTTCAAACCGAAATATAAGCTTTATAAATGGTGATTATGTAAAATGATGATACCGTTTGATTCTTGTTAAGTACCATTATTTCAAACGGAGTTAATGTTAATCGCCATGATTTTATTATTAGGCATGGGCATTTATGCCTGTTCTATGATTACGGCTATCTTCATTTATTGGGAATTTTAACATGCATGCTTAGCTGATGCTCTTTATATGATTCGACTATTTTTATTTATTGGGAATTTTAACATGCATGCTTGGATGGTGATCACTATATCATTCGACTACTTTTATTGATTGGGAATTTTAACATGCGTGCGTAGCTGATGCTCATTATATCATTCGACTATTTTTATTGATTGGGAATTTTAACATGCATGATTATCTGATGCTATTTTTATTGATTGGGAATTTTAACTTCATTGCTTAGCTGGTGTTCAACTACAGGGGGTAGTGAAAATTTTCCTGCTATCATCCAAGATAATCGCTTTATGACAGGAATGCATACGAATTTCTACTATTTCTACGAATGATGTATCTTACCAGCAACACTAAGCTGGGACGCGCTGTTACTCCTTTTGGCAGATAGACCCCCAAACTGAGTGATCTTACCGCCAGTTGTTCCTTGCTGTCCTGGCCTCGACACCTTCTCTGCGGATCCCGTCAGAGCTGTGTCCGAAAGACTGCCGTTGTTTGTTTTCTCGTTTGCAGCTCCGTCACTGCTGCTCCGATTCAAAGATCCACGAGTCGGACGTGTGGGATGAACAGGGCCGTAAGCAGGCGTGGGAGAAGTGAATTCTCTGTTAAAAACAAATTCACTTAAAATCTCTGATAACAATTCACTAAAATATACATCTGAAAAAGAGTAATAAATTCAAAAGCTAGTACCATGATTTTATACTTTAGAATAAATGTTATATATACAGGACACTCCCGAGTATCCGGTTCGCTACTATTTGGCTTCCGTACTATCCGGCTTAGTTTTCTTAAATCGTAACTAAACGAGGAAGGCTTGGTGTTGCATTGGCAACATTGCACAACACTGCTGTGGAGGTCTACTACGTTACTCCTACGTGTCGTGTACAAAATACAATTGCGATGAGAAATAATTTGATTAGTTAGACAAAGTAATGCAAGTAAAGGGGGGGGGGCAGAAATGACTTTTATTCAGCTACAGAAATAAAACCGTCCTCATATAAGAAAACGAATCATTAATAAGTTAATTTCCAAACTGGATCTTCGGTAATCGAGAGGAAAGTCTTATTATTATTATTTTTGTATCCTTTAGAGGGTTTTATGGGTGACTTTTTTTACACGCACGACTGTTTTGAAATCGATATGCTGCATTCTATTTGAAAATCTCCATCGGTTGTTTAACTCATTTATATTATAGTTGTCCTCAATTGGAATTTTATGAAATCTCTGTATTTCTCTCATTTTTACTATGTTGGGAATCATCTAAGGAGCTTTATCTCATCTAATGGGAGTCATCTAATGAACATTATCTCATCTAAGTTCATTAACATATCTCATTAGATTGTCCTTCTCCATGAAGGTTGATTATATAGTTCATATATTGGTATGTAGAGTTTATTTTACTAAATAATGGAAAAACTGTGAATTAGAAACATTTAAATTTTGTTGTTGAATCAAACTGAGAAGTTAAAAAAAGATTCAGAAGTTGGAATGCAACAAAATGTAAATAAAAAAATTTGGCTCCAGATTTCAGATTATTATCAGTGTAGAACCTCAATGATACAATGTCAGAAATTGTCACAGACTTTATTTGATTATGATGATAAGGCTGAATTTCTTATTAAGGTATTTATTGATAAACAAATGTTTTCAATTTTAGTCATAACATTCTTTTCTAGTTGTTTAAGCTCAGATTCAAAACAACTTTATTATGATTATGTCATTCAAAAAAATTTAATTCATTTTCTCATCAGTTATGATCTAAATTCTAATCATTAAATTTCTCAATTTTTCATCTCTGTAATGACTCAAACTATTATAAAATTATTTTATTAAACAAAACTAAGGAAAATACTGAATTGAAATTATTCATGCTATATTTATCGCCATCACAAACAGAATTTGTAAAAAATAAGCAAGTATAGATAGCATGCTATCTCAGAAGAGATCTTTATTGATATTGTTTAATATTAAGTCGATGATGGTAAAGTAAAAATATATTTAAAGAATTTTAATAGTTTACCATCATCGACTATTTAAAGTATGTTTATGATAATGAATAAATGTATAATATTAATCTTCGTATCGTCTAAGAAATTATATATTTTATTGCAGAATATACATTGAATGACAGAGTAAAATCTCTGTATATTTTAAAGCTTTTCAGAGGTAGTAGTTTCCTCTCAATACTAACTGTTTGATCTTTTGATGATCTAGTAGTAAAAATATACCTTCTTATATCTTATAAAGAAAATTGATGGCGGCTTGTACACTAATTATTATTATTATTATTTTATGGATTCGAAAAAAAACTTTCGAATCTTTTGGTATTCTGAAAAAGACTTTAGAATGACGAAACAAGCGACGACGAACAAGCGAATGACGAAACAAGCGATTAATTATATTCACATTGTATTTTTTGTATCTTTTCATGTATATAGTGGATTACGATTACGTACTGTAGAGTTCTACTGCCCCTGGGATGTTCTGACTGAGAAGAGAAGGCACTAGTGACACTGTATTTGGAGACCGAGCTGGTTTCAGATTCATCACTCTCCAGGGCTGGCGGTACGTTCCCGTCTTTTTCGACCCCTTCCACAGCACCGGTGGAAGGCCCCCGTAGCCCCCTAGTATTTGGAGCCCCTCCTTGATGATGGGTGGGCATCCGAGAGCTCCTAGGGGGCGGATGGGGATGAATATTGAACTGTCTGTCTAAGCTATGGCGAGGAGACACTTCACTATCAGACACAATGGCTGAAGACACTCCTGCACAAAGAGAATGAAGTGAGTTTATATCACGTGAATAATCCTATCAAATTTACATTTTGTATTTTATGTGTAATTAATATTATTTTATGTGTAATAGTAAGCTTTGCTTAGTAAATTAAATGTTGAATTCTATTTATATCAGAAATTTTCATGTGCTCTACTATTATTAAAATAACAAACTTTAATTACTTTGCCCTTTTCTTAATTTATAATATGCCTACTTGAACTAAGAAAGTAATCCACTAAATAAATTAGTTAATAAATAAATACACCAGTACGTTGAAAAAAGTTTTATGTCTAAAAAAATGATTAAAAATTTTTATTTCTATTTTTCTATTTTTCAGTTTTTGAATTTTGCATTAACGCAACTTCAACTGACATATCCATAAAAATTTGCAATTTGAAAATGAAAATATAAACATAATGAATATTTGAACCTGATATTTATTTACTGTTGTTAATCTAACCGGCAATTGTGACACGGGGAAATATAAAATAATCTTATAGAAAAGACTCTAATAGGTAGATGGAAAATGTAGTAAAAATATTTTTTTTAAAAAAAATGTTGTTGAAAAGAAGAAACATCTTTGTTTTAATTCCTGTCTACTTTTTAGTATTTAATTTATAATTATTTATAATGCATCCTTTTTTATAGGATTTTGTAATTATTTTTTAATTCATTAACAAATACATGAAAGAAATATTAAATTAAACCAATCGATTATCTAATACATAGATTTTGAAAATATTAAAATAGTGTATTGCAATCGATAATACACAAAAATACAAATGTTCAAAATTCTAGAATATCAGTGAATGAAAAATCAGCAAACATTTCCAAATTTATAAATATAAAACAAATATTATCAAATAAAAGTATGTAAAATAATTTTTGAACTGGTATAAATTCTTGTTTATCAGTATTCAAATAATAGAAAATTCGACATTTTTCTGCTATTTTAAAGCTCATTGTTCTATCGTGATAAAAAAGCCATTATATGCTATACTAGTAACGGAAAAAACCAGCTCCTTGTGAGATCCAAAGTAGCATTGAAATGAAAATAATAACCTCATAGTTTTTAAAGGGCATTATTCATTATAAGATTATTTCATACAGTTCCAGATTTGAAAAATTAAAGAAAGAATACGTATTGTATGTAAGCAAATGAAACACTTCTATTGTCCTATCTGGATTCTCATCTGGATGCTCAATGTCTGACAGTCCTATGTCTGTTGTGCACATTCTTATGGAATATCCACGATTTTCTATCCAGCATCTTGCATACTTTCAGCGATCTCACCCTGAATTTGGAGAGTTGCTGTCCGAAACCCCGTATGTTGGTTTTGTTAGTTTTTTTTAAATATTGGTTTTTATAATCATATATAAACATTAACCGCACATTTTAGCACAGTACCATCATTGTTAAGCTTTTTAATAGCTCCCAGATTTAAACTTTTAGACATTTCGATTTTATAATCATTCCCTATTTTGATTTTATTATAAATTGATAATTGATACAAATATTTTAAACTCAAGAATGTGGCACAGCTTGGCCAAAAAATAGCTTTTGTGCCATAAAACAACACATTCAATTCAATTCAACTGAATACTCAGATAAAAGCATAAAGTTTTTCATAATTTTCTGATCTACATATTTAGATGAGCAATTGTTTTTAATAAAAATTGGATTGAATACAAAACCAGGAACCAAATGACTTATGCCAATTCAAATTTTATGGTGAATTCTATTCAATACAAAATGTTAGGAAATGTAGATACCTTGTTAAAGCCAAATATTATTTGGCTTTAACGAGGAATTTGTTTCGATGATCGTTTTAATAGTATTTCATTCTTTATTTAGAGAATAAAAGTTTACCATCAGGTTTCCTTTGGGTTCTAAGCTTCATCTGCCTTGCTCTTTCCTCCAAGTTGAGTGTCATTTGGTCTCTTGGTGCTCGTCTTGGAGGAATTTGTGGCAGTTGTCGTTTTTTCGGAGATGGAGTGCCAGAAGGATGTCTAATCGCCATGCCACTGAAGGAAAAAAAGTTTTGATTTAAAATTATCATTTTAACTCATGTTCGACAAGTAGTGAGACTTTTTTTATTTTCCTAAAGCTATTGAGGTATAGCGAATTAATTACTGAATTGATTTAGGAAACTTATTTGTGCTCATTTTTAATTCAACTGCTGTTGATTAAGAATTACAGTAATTGATGTTTTCTTATATTCAATTAGAGAAAGACAATTAATATAAGATCTAAAACTTTATTAAGTTCGATATTTGAACTCCTTAGTAATGAAATTAAATCTAAAATTTATGACTCATTTTTAAAACAAAGGGAAAAGGCCGTAAGTTTTTTTCGTAAGTTATGACGAATCACCACAAACCATATCTGAAATTGAAATTCTTAAATGAAAGAATATGGCAGTAGATTGGTGCTGAAGCTACAGTTACAGATATGCCTATTTAGAAAGCTTCATAAATTCCGCAATATTTAAATATCCAAATTTTGATCCGTTTGATGTTTTAGTATATCATGAATTGCTGACAAGTTCATTACCTTTTGGAAATCTGAATTAATACAATTTTTTTTCATCATCCAAACTGAACATATAAATAAATCCAATGATGATAATAAGAAGATACCCATTCGTTTCAAGAAAAATGAGAACTTGTTTTTGTGTTTGTTTCTTCATAATTTTGAAACGGTTCATCCACTTTCATTATCTTGTTTATTGACGGCATAAATTTTTTAGGCTGAGTAATTATACGCAATAATTACACAATTAAATACAGATAAGGCATTCAAAAACAAAACGAGTCACTGCATCATGATAAAGAACCAAGCTTGATGGGATGTTAAAATATATACTTGTTAACTCAAATTTTTTGAAAAATAAATGTACAATACTTGTAATTATATTTTTTACAATTAATTGTTTCTATTTGTGTTTATTATTTCTGAATTTAAGATGAGGATAATTTTTCACTCACCTTGGATCAGGAGGGGAACCTGACCTATGTACACTTGCTTCTATCACTCTTCTAGTGGGTGATCTCGATCGAGTCAAGGATACGTCGTCGGGTACGACAGATCTTGACCTCACTCGATTGGATATTCTAGGAGGGTAATCTAGTCCTGAAATCGGCTCTCTCCTTTCTATTCTTTCGTAGGAATACATATCTCTAGGATTGACTGCATAAAGGAAACAATGATTTAGGTTATGACTCCAGTATAATTACTCATTTTTACTAAACTTCACATATTTCGAATTTGACGTAGATTTTTCACTCATTTTCATGTATTAGAGTTTAGAAATTTTATACAATAGTTGGAACCGATAGAATAATAGCTTATAAATTATCAAGTAATTTATTAACTTAACTAAAATCGAATTTCAATGAGATGGTGCTATTTAGAACTCATTTTAGGAAATATTGCTTTTAATTTCAGTAAAAATAATTGTTTTAACTTATGAAATATACTAATGCCTATAAAATAGAAAATAACGGGGAAAAACACTTTTGAAAAACTTTTATTAGCGTATCAAGTAGTAGGACATAACATTTTAGCAATATTATAAAGAAATTAAGATAAATTAAACTCACGAGGAAGAAATTCTGGATATTCAGGAGTTAAAATATATTATGAATGTGATTAAAATTACAATTTAGAATATATGTGACAGACTCTCAACATTTTATGGTTTTGCTTTGTCATTCTTAATTTTGATAAGAAAAAATGAAAATATAATGAGAAGATCAGAATGAAAATATTTATCCTTAGAATAAGATCATTAATACAAATAACAATTTTTAATATTCTAATAGAATAAATAGATTAGAATATGCAAGAATATCTAACAGAATGACTAAGTAGAAAATATCTAATAGAATATGAAAATTTGAATATTTATTTTTAGAAATTTAAAGTATCAATTGTAGATATTTTTCATCATGATAATATTTTACATAGAACACGGATGAGTGAGCTTAGTATAGTGGTTTGATCAAGAATTGAAACGCTAAAGTGATAAATGTTTTGAACCTTTTTGTAAGCAACATTGCGGATTAGAAATACTAAATATTACAAAATATTGCTACCAAAATTAAAAAGAAAAAAACCATTTTGTCAATGTATCAAGAAGGATATGGAAACAAAAAACGGAAATTGTAAAAATGTAAAATGCGGAAAATAATAGAAGGCTGTAAAACAGTAATAAGGTAAAAAAAATCAACTATGTGCAATATAAAAAATAAAATAGGTCATAAATTTCATTACGATTTCAGTTTACTTTATCCTTTCGGCTCATTTGACGTATCAGAACGTTTCGTATTGGTTTGAATTTATGTTTCTATTTTTTGTAATTATAATTAATTTAAGTTATCTCAATATCATGCAGTAGATGTTTTAAATAATAAAAAATAAATGAATTCTTCCGTAAAAGCTATTGCTTTCACATGTCCGAGAAATTAAATGCGTTTCAAATACAAAAATCCTTTCAAATAAATGTGTAGTCAAAAGATTCAAGCTTTCCGATCTGTGCCTCACGGTTTTATGATTTTCCTCTTTACTTCTAGATTTTTTTAAAAAATGAAAATTTGTTTTTCTCTTTTGATGCAATAAATAAGTTTTTTCCTTTGTTTATATCAATATGCCTTTTTTCGTTCAAGGAAATTTTAAGTTATCACTATTATATTTGGGCATTTAATGTTTATAAGTAAAACAAACTATTCATTTGAAAATATTGCTCTTTTACAGATAATTAATACTGAGAGTAATAGAAAAAGATTTATCGATGATTCAAATGCAAGAAATTTTGTTGGAATTAAGCGAGCGGACTATATTTTTCTCGTAAGAATATCTTGGTGATTAAGCTTGATTCGCGCGCACATTCCTCCTGCGAATTTCTCAACAAAATGCAGTGTGCTTAGCCGTCAATATGTGACATTTCTTGTCTGGGGCCAATAAATGTGCTATCTCCAAGAACCATGTTGCTATTTATTGAAAATTAACAACAAATTTTAATGACACAAGACTAACAGACTAATAACCATACGTCATAGAAACCATCAAAATATTCTTCTTCTCAGAAATTTGAAGACAGATAGGAGGCATTTCAATCTGATAGCTTATTTGTGTACCTACATGTGCCATTTAATTTGGTAGTATTTTTTTACCGAAATACAATGTGTTTCGCCAAATAATTTTTTCTTGAAAAATTCTTTCTTCCTTGTTCTTTTTAATCTATCACGCAGTGTAAAATGTACTATTTTTGATTATCGTGATATCTTGGATGACCCTAAAGCCAAACTTTCAATAAAAAACGGATCTAAGTACGGTTGCACCATTACCTGTACTAGAACGTCTCCTATCGTCTGGCCATAGATCTCTACGCGATCTCCTTTCTCCCGCACTTATGCTGTCGTCGCCTACTAACGTCGGACTACTTCCGACGGAACTCAAGCTACCTGCATCACCATGAGGAAACCCTAAAAGAAACAAGCACATTTCTCTTTGAAAAGGAATTACGCGTATAAGGTGAATATGAAAATTAAAGTATCTTTCCCTCAATTTATTCAATGTTCATGAATTTATTTCTGTTGTATTTGTTCTTATGTACTTTTTAAATTGGCATTTAGATGGAGGTGCATATCTTATTTTTTTACTGAGAGATTTCACCAAATATTGTGGTAGCACAGCGAAATACGTTTAATTGAGTTTTCCTTTGAAGGTTTAACTTGAGGATCTACTCATATCGATCAATTATATTCGGTGAATGAAAAGGAAATTCAGATTCATTAACCTTTTCCGCTTAATCTTCTGTCCGCGAAAATTTCTTTTTTTTTCCTCCGTTTATCGCCACATTAGAACGGACAAAAATGAAAACTGAAACAAGTAAACATCTATAAGGCGTTTTAAACGTTTAAAATGTAGAGGAAAGCTTGAAGCACGTCACGGAAGCCCTGTAGAAGTTTCCCTTGAACGCGATAAACGCGTTAGTGGCGACAAAGAGGTTTAAAGACTTTTTTTCAGCATAATGAATTGTAAAATTTTACTCCATTTTTCAAAAAAAAAAAAAAATTTCTTACTCCAATGTTTCATTGAATAATCTACGGGTGCCAAAACAGTCGAATTTTACGTGAATTCAGTTTTTGAATGAATAAACAGCTTACCCCTTCTTGTAACAGGAATAGTTTCATCATAATCAAGCTCAGATATATCACTGTCTGATAATCTCGACACAGAAACAGAGGAAGGCGGGGAGAGGCGGTCGACTGAAGTCGCTGATCCGGATAATTCAGCTTCTAGAAATAAGTTGCTTCTCCGCTAGAAGAAGAAATGCATACTATAGAAAACCAGGGAAATTTAAATGAGTTACATTTATGAATTCTTCGTAATGCGTTAATACTTAAAATAAATTGAAGCAGTATTTACGAAAATATATTCATAAAGCGTGAAATGAGTAATATAGCATTAAGGGATTTAATTAATCAAATAGCAGCAAGATTTTTGTATCAGTAGATATCTTGATAACTGTAGACAAATGAGGACAATCCCAGTTTTTCACTTTATCAAGAAAGTCACACGATGTTAAACCATTAATAAAGAACTACAAATATTTCAGAGAATATAAAACGTCGTAATCTGTTGTTGTGTTGTGACTAATGGCACTTGCCGTGGGCAAGCCCCCGCTGATACGATCAGCAGATTTTAAGCCTAAGAAATGCGTCTCTTTGTTTCACTCGTAGCACCATCTAGAGCCAAGAGTACGACTTAGCTACTCACACGTCACAACCCTTTTTAGGGGGCGGACTTCATTCATGCAAATTCATTCATTCATCTCAGATTGTAATTTAAACCTGGAACACAGAACGATCACCTCGGATCCAGTACCTCCAGTGGTATTACTCTCGACATGGAGGACTTTGCGACCACGAACAGATTTAACGAGTGCCGGCCACCATTGACTCGGGGAATCTTTTGGTCAGTGAGCTTCGAACCCATAACTTAAGGAGTACGAGTCCAACGCTTTACCAACCAGGCCATCCCGGCCTAAATCTCGTACATAATCTAACATATAAACATTAATTTTTCTTTGTTCGTATTTTATGCTCTGCCGTACCGTTCATCCGATTGCGATAAAACTTTGCCGATTTGTTGCTTGCACTTGCGAGAAGGTTATGGGCATACTGAAATCACCATTTATAATATATAATAATGAATTTTTTGTTTGTTTGTTCGTATTTTATGCACTGCTGTACCATTCATCCTACTGCCATAAAATTTTGACAATTTATTGCTCGCACTAGCACGAAGGTTGTAGGCTTGGTACAATTATTAGAATTTATTTTGAACATAATAAAACGTAAAAAAAATTCTTTACAAATTGAAAATTCACGTGCTTGAAAATCTTTAGGTGAACAAACGGCAAGAATCGAAAAAGAACGTTTATATCCAACGATCAAGCATATCAGAATCAGATGACCAGCATGCTGCAAGAATCGAGGCAATTATTTTAGCACGAGGAAAACATGTGCTCATTCCACGTATTTCCATTATTCTCCCCGACATGCCTTTTGATTTCAAACAACAGCAGTTCCCCATTAAACTTCCCTTTTCCATGACCACCAACAAGACGCCAAATCAATTACTTGGAGTGTGTGAACTGAACCTAGAAAATCCATGTTTTTCACATGGCCGTTTGCACATTGGATGCTCACGAGTCAGACAGTCAAAAAATTTATTTGTTTTTGCTGAAGATGGAAAAATAATCTCTTTATATATTATTAAAATTTAATGAAAGTATTCATTTTCGATAATAAAATAACTATCATTCTTTCTATCATTTCTAATTCAACAAGACAGCTATTTCAAATTTTTCAAACGATATTTCCAAAATTATTTCTTCTTCTGCAGCAATGCGCCGGGTACCATCCCGCCTAAAATAATCACAACATACTGTAAAATAACATTCTTGGAAATTCTTGATGCTGCTCGAATGTCCTTTATATTATTATCTTTATAACCATTGGAAATATTTTACTGATTTACATCCCTGTTTTGAGAAATGGCTATCAAACGACGACTTAGCAATTGAGTCGGATTATCACTTTACAGAAATGGATCTGTTTAGCAGCCATCCTGTTCATATACACTACAGGATCAAAAATATCAGGGCACTTTTGATATTTTTTTAATCTGTATGCAAAACCGCCTTGTATCTCGACCTGTTAGGTACGTACCTGTACTAAAATTTAACAGTGAAGATTTGGTCACGAGGGTACCGATGACCGGAGGAAATAATTTGGGCTCATCCCGTTTCTCAGAAAATTATTAACAATTTGCAATTTCTATCAATAGTTTTCATAAGAGGGCACTGGTTTTGTGGTCAGGTGTCGGTTTCAGGACCAAAGGATTCCAGACCCGAAACCCAGCTCATACAAAGAGCCGCCATGGAAGTTGTTTCATAAATTTTCCAGGATCAATATAATTCCTCTTCGACAACTTCTGGCCGGACCTCTAAAATTTTTTATGATCGTTGTTAAACGTGAGATGAAGCTTAATATTATCTTTGCCCAATCCTTATGAAGAAATTCGAAAAAATGTGAGCTTACAGATAATGTACAAGATAGATCTTTACATCATCCGGGACACATTCTTTAACTCACTAAACTTCGGGGTCGCAAAGCCTTGCGACAATGAGAATGATGATGTTGTGTTCGCGTTACCACAGAAAGGGGTTGTAGTAGCTTCTGAGGGTAAAGACCCCAGAGCACCCGAGGTCAAAAATCTGATTTCTAGCTTATATGAAGGTGCTTACACACTCACTTGCACAATCCCTTTTTACGAGGGGAGGGAGGCTCTTTCATGAACTCACAAATAGAACAAAGAGGACGAACACCATGCCCAACCAGGACCCCTAGGTCCGGATGACGACTCTTGGGCCAATTATATATATATATATATATATATATATATATATATATATATATATATAATTAGGATTAAGATATAAAAGCTGAGTCAGTTCTATGTGAATCCTTAGAAGTATGAATCATTTAAAATAGTAACCACAATTACTATATACCAATGCTGATTTTGAATGTGGAACATATAATGATTTATTTAAGCTATTATAAGCTAGCTTCTAAAGGATAGAATAAAAGAAGTTCTTACCAATTGATCTGCTAAGCTTTCTTCTCTCGAAGACATTCTGTACCATTCATTTTCGTTGTTTAGTCGGGCTGTCGACAAGTCAATGAGAACCTAAAAATGAAAATAAATCTCAAAAATAAAACTTTCAGTTCATTTACTTATACAACAAAAGTTAGTGTAAAATGCTTTGATTTTCAATGTTAATATTTTTATTTAAAATTGATTCAAATTTTGGGCAATGCTTATAAATTTTCATTTTACTTTTTCTTTTATTTCATTGTAAGTGATAGTCCATAAAATCAAACTAAAAACAAATTAATTCAAAAATTAGAAAAAATAAGTTTTTTTAGTTGATAAAGAAGTTAAATAGACATAATTTTTACTGAAATTTAATAGCACTCAAACATTTAAATCCGTTGAGATGCAATCGACCTTGACTCTTAAAAGAATGTGGCCTGATCATCACTTGAAAAAAAAATTATAATTCTTGTTGTGTTCTCAACCATCTGACATGCGGCAAAAAGTTGTGATTTCGTAGAATAATTGCATTTCAACTATCAGCAAATAGCAATGGTGATATTTGGATATCAACCAATTTTAAATATTAAAGAATAAGTGGCTTTGTAAAGATATAAAAGTAAATTAGATGCTTCAGAAGGGTTTTAATCCACGATTAAACGATTTCAATTAGTGTTCTGAATTATGAATGTGCCACTTTTTCGAACATGAAATTTGAATGTTGTCTAAATATAACGAATGATATTAAGAGACCTACTAATTAAATAAGTAGTCAGTTGTGATGATCTTTTCCCCTCCTATACCTAATATCAGCCCAACAAAACCAATGTGTTCATTCCTAGTTAGGTAGAAATGTGTTTACAGATACAATAAACAATAAAATATTCCAAGAAAATGGAAAATGATGAATGTAGGTTCTCCTCGACTAAGGAGAGGAATGCAGATTAAAAAAAAAATATCAAAAGAAACGAAAAATAGTTTCTTTGATCTTCTTAAGCATTATTGATTTTTAATTAGAATATAATTATCGTATTTTGACAGTTACTCAATATATAAGTCATTGAATCAATGAGTGAAATTCCCAAAAATAAACACCGAAAAAAGTAGTAATAAAATTTTCATGAAGAAAATTAAAAATTAACGCAGAATAATTAATTATGATGAAAATTCATGAGTACATTTTTTCCGTATAATCAAAAAAATAATTCAGCAGGGAAGGATGATAACACATAGTTTTTTTGGAAAAGATTCCTTAAAAACTTTTTATAGAAGAAATTTTAATGATTTCTATTGTGCCTTCTTACGAGGAAGTTGAAAAAGAAAAATAGAAGGAAATACTCGTAACAGACAGATTGCACAGTTTGTAGCAGATTTGAATCAGTTTTAACAAGATTTGCATCATGTTATAATTAAGAAACGGAAATGCATTAATATTTTTTTATAAATCCTTTTTCTTTTATTAAATACATTTATGATTTCACTCAACTTTGACGATATTTCAAAATATCAAAATAAATACCGTATCATTGAATTAAAAACATTTTTATACAAAATTTCGACTCCATCGTAGTAATCAAAATGAATTCCAATGAATAGTTCAAATAATCATGTTAATGAAGAATGAACTTACGATTCTATTTTCTCCTGAAAAAACAGATGATAACTTTGGATTCCATAATATTTCTCAAGATAATGTATTAAATCATTAATATTGTGTATAAAATTGTTCAATATCTCCATTAATTTGCGAATATATCATGGGATTAATTGGAATAATATTTATGTCTAGAGAAACGGATCGTTTAATATTAGGGCTTCCCAGCTTTAGACATACGATAATCCAGAATACATTCGTTTTAAAAGAAATTATTCATTTAAAATATTCAGCTTGTGAATCGTCACTGAAAGGAAATTAAAAAAGAAGAATTAAATGAGTTTTATTTCAAATTATAAATATAGCAAAGCTAAAACATTGCGTACTTCGCCAACAAAGTTATTACTGTCGATGCGATCATAATCCCAGCAGGTTATTTCCAGCGTCCGTGTTTGTAAATCTGATCTTCTAAGAGGTGAGTATACAAAAGTTTGGTTCCATTTGGGTTCATAGGTGTTAGCAATGGTTTTGGTTCGTCTTTTGCTTTTCTCACTAAAAGGAAATTACTGATTACTTTTCTCAAAGATACCATTGCACATTACAAATACAGTTTGTCAAAATGTTCTTAGAGTACAGTTTTCTTCGAAAGAAAACACCTTGGAACATGGTAGACGAAGAAGAGACAAGAAACACATACAATAGTAACATTGAAGTTAATTATGTTTAAAAACTCCACACAAAAGAAAAACATATTTTGAAATAGTTAAATCGTTCTAAATAAAGCTTGGTTTCAATGTTATGAAAAAAAAATCTAGCTTTATTTATTCAATTTTTTGATCATTTTTTTCATGGTTGTCTATGAAAGTTATATTAAATATTTTACATTTCAAACGAAAGCTTCCTATTTAGTGAACATAATATCCTAAGCTACATCTTTATGTATTGATAATGAGGCTCGACGGAAGGAGGGATACAGTAGCTTCTGAGGGTACCCCTGAGCACTCGAGGGCAGAAGTATGACTTCTAGTTCACATATGTCACAAATCCTTTTTACGGAGCGAACTTTATCCATGCATTTTATTCATTCATACAGATATCGTAATTTAGATCTAAAACAGAGAACGATCACATCTGCCCCATTACCTCCAGTGGTATTATTCTTGACATGGAGGACTTTGCGATGATGAGAGATGTTCAATGTCCACACACACACACATCACCGCTTCATGCCCCTGCAACTATAACCACCTGGTTATTTAAACAGTGTAATGGGAATGAAGTGGAAGATATAATAAAAGTGACTGTTGTCAAGCGACACACACGCACACACACACACACACACACACACACACACACACACACACACACACACACACACACACACACACACACACACACACACACACACACACACACACAAGCGCGCGCGGAGAGTCTTCGGCGGGCAGATTCGAACTAGCAGCTCAACTGGTCCCTACCCACCAGGCTATCCCGTCCTAGTAATAATTACAATTACTATAAATAATGGATAAAAAATTAAACTAGAGTTAAGGTATCCGTCTACGTTCGGAGAAAAATTTTTGAAAAAACCCTTTATTTATAAATTTTACTTGGTTTTCTAGGTCATTGCAATTCAGAACAAGGATTAATACCATTAAGAAAGTTTTATTTGATTTGCAACTTTGTCAAATGGGGGAATTTAGCTTAAAAAATAGAGAAAATTAGTGTAAAATGCAAAACATCCTAGCAGAAATTCTAATCAATATTTTCACATTCTTTTTTTAGAAAACATTTGTACAACTTTAGTGTAGGCAATGAACTAGGATCTAAGAAATATTTGCATTTATAAAAAAGTTATAGCAGTTCGAGTATTTCCCAACTCAAAATTTATCAAAATTCACACATATAAACAACATTAAATGGTTCTAAACAGAAAACTGCTCATCTCAGAACTATAATCCTAGTTCATTGCCTTTAGGAGAGTATAAATAACATGCATAAAGCATTTCATGCAAAAATATTCATAATTTTTTCGGATATCATGTTTTGCGTATCAAAATTTTTATAAAAAGAAGTTTCTTAAAAAATGCATTTAAAGATTTTATTTATGTTTTATGAAAAATATTTTTATTTATCTTTTTTTAAAATGTACCATATTTATAGAATACATCTTCCTTTTTAACAATTTTATATGTTTTAATGTTTTTCATTGCTTTTAATTTTTTTTCTGACAACTTTTGTGGCACTTAATGATTGCCTTTTTGACGTGACGATTCTTTCTTTATCAAGAGAAAGAAAGTTTATCAGTGTATAATTCCCAGAAGTTAATATCAGTACAGAAAAAAAATGTAGAGACCATAAAATATATGATTAAAAGTTATTACTAATATTGATTCCCTTAAGCGTAAGGTCTGCAGCTCCATAAATATACCTTTCGGAAAAATCGTCCACAAAAGATTATTGAAGCTTTCATTAGCATTTTGAGTCTCACCGTGCAAGCATTTTTTAAATAAATTTGTTCGTATATAGCTGCATGTATTTTGATTTAATGATTTTAATAATGTTTTTAGAAGACCTGTTGCCTTCTTTCAACTTTTTTTCCACAGGAAAGTCCACGTTGGTATTTACACTAACTTTAATTTATTGTTAGACACTGCCCATATATGGACTGCTTATCACTAGAGCATGTATGAAACACTTTTTAAATTCAAAACACTTGTTAAACAGTAAAAAAAAGTATTAAGGTCAAATTAAGCAATATTCACTTGAAAAAGATATATATTTATCTAGCAGGAAGCAAGCAGATGTTTTCAAACATGAACAGTATTCGAGAAACAACTGTTGCCAATCTCCTTTGTATATTAAGAGCTGAAAACTAATACAAACTTAAGTGGCGCATATAGTCTGTTATAGTCTGAAAAAAAAACACGAATTAATTTATGATTTAAGCAGCGATATTTGATAAAAAGACGAAAAATATCAACTTCCGGTGAGCACTTCCGGTTTCGTTTTCGACTACTTTGAATTACTCAAATCTCCATATCTCCATTTCTAATAACCGTAGAAGAAAAATAATTATAGATTTTGAAAGCTAAATAAATGTACTTTAAATTTAAAAAATAAAAAGAAATTGTGAATTTTGACCAAAAGTGGCCTTTTAGACGTAGACGGATACCTTAAATTTTCAACGCCAATTGAAGACTCAAAGTCAATTGTGACTAAGCAAAATGCGCGAATTTTCTATTCCAGTTGGGGTAACGCAATAAAAGTTTAAAAATTTTTTAATTTTCATTATTCTGTATTATTTTAATTCGAAAGTACTTTAAAATGAATCCGAAAAATCGATTAATAAACAATGTGTATTTTTAAATGCATCAAACATTCAGAAAATAAACAGAATCGTTTGAACATGTTAAGTCTAATCTCATCGCTGTTGTTAAAAACAAACTGAATTCCTTACTTATTTGAAAGTGGGTATAAATATATATATATATATATATATATATATATATATATATATATATATAGGGAGAATTTGAGCTAATAGCAAGAACTGAATAAATTAGAATATTGATTTTTAGAAATCTAGAATGTTAATAGGAGGTTTATTCACCATATAATTTCGTATCACTGATTAAAATATGGGTTGAGCATTAAGTTAAACTAATTTGGTATATCGGTTTGAGTAAATCCCTCCAGCGACAGCAAGGCGACTCCATGATAAAGCATAAGTATTTTAAACCCTTTTTTACTATAAAAAATTAAGGAAAAAAACCCTAGAAAATAATATGCATAACAACTGTAAAAAATGCTTTTGTCGATGCATTAACAAAGAAAAATAATTTTTAAACCAAAATTTTTGATGTAGAAAAGAAAAAAAGTTGTAACATCATGAGGATTGAAAGACTGAAGAAGGATGCCACAATGAATATTACATGTAACAAAAGCAAAAAAAAAAAAAAAAAAATACCAAACATTTATTATACTAAAATTAAAATGCAGTATAAATGGAATTAAGATTTGAAGTTATTTAAAGCTTTTCTATTCGTGCATCACAATTTTAAGATTTTGGTTTTGGCTTTTAAATTTTTGCCAAAATAATAACATATCTCAACACACTGATAAAATTTTTTTTAAAATAAAAAGCTTTTATATGAATTTTTAATTATTAGGTTTCAAACAGTGAAAAAATGATAAAATTCATAAAGACTAATTTGCTGCAATATAAATTATGAACTTAATTTTTAAAAATACAAGGCCTAGTTCTTAACTTTATACAATCCAATAGAAATATTTAAAAATTTCTAATGACCTTGTAAGTTTTATATCCATCATCGTTCGTACATAACAAGGTACAGTGAGAAATTATCTGACGCATGTGTACAGAAAATTTATATCAAGTTTCCGGCGTAAATAATGTGATCAAAGTATTAATATTTATAGCTATTTACAACGCCTATATTACTGAAATCAAAATGAAGAACTTAGTTTATAAATAAGAAGAGGTATTAGCTACAACTCAAACATTTATACAATTTAATATATCTATTCGAAAATTCAAACTTAAAATAAATCAGACTGAAAAGTCCTCATGAATTATCTTCCAAAGAGAAACTGATATTCAGCTGGCACAATTGTAGATATCTTTGCTGGTTTTTCTTAACGGTATGTAACTTGTGTTTTCATATAAGTTGCCCTGTATATCAGGATTTGAAATTATGAAAGAAAAAAAAATCGCCGTATAGCTCACATGAATTATTACAAGTTATTTACATCAAATATTTGTATTACCTAAAATGTTCAAAATACTTTATTCAAATGTTAATATAAAGCTTAAAGGATACATTACCCACATATTCTGTATACATCACATTTTGGGTGAAACCTCAACTCATTTTAAGCAAAACACATATGATAATTGAGGGTTTTTATTAAAAAATCATTTATATCATCCTGAATATAGGTACAGTTTCTAGGAGACTACATATGGATATTGTGCCGTAAATCACACTGTTAATGAAGGTTGCCATTCATTATTAGCTTTCTATGAAACACAGTGAATGCAACTCATTTTCTGCTTTTTTTAGTAGACCTTACAATTTCCGAAACCACATTTTAACTGTAAAGTGTGAATTCAAACTAATTTTTTACATAGTCTAACCTTTCTCGAGGAATCTGAAAAAGAATATCTAAATCTTAAAGTGTCCGGATATTTTTTAATATAATGTAAATTCGATTTTGAATTCGATCAGAATTATTTTTTTTCAAAGAAACGCACCAAGTGATTTTTTAAAACAAATTTGCCAGAGAGAAAATCTCCCCTCTCCATAAATTTGCTGAAAATTTGGAATAATCAGGTGCAAAGAGGTTTTGAATATGTAAAGAAAATCGTTTCGCATATACATTGAAGTGACAAAAGTAATGGGATGACTGTTAATATCGTGTCGGTCCTCCTTTTTCCCGGCGAAGTGCAACAACTCGACGTGTCATGGAGTCCACAAGTCGTTGGAAGTCCTCTGCAGGAATATTGAGCCATGCTGTCTGTATAGACGTTCATAATTGTGAAAGTGTGGATGGTGCAGGAGTTTGGATACGAACGGACCTTTCGATGATGTCCCATAAATGCTCGATGGGATTCATATCGAGCGATCTAGGTGGCCAGATCATGCGCTGGAATTGTCCGGAATGTTCTTCAAACCAATCGCGAACAGTTCTGGCCCGGTGACATGGCGCATTGTCATCCATAAAAATCCCATCGTTGTGTGGGTACGGGAAGTCCATGAATGGCTGCAAGTGATCTGCAAGCAGCTGAACATAACCATTTCCAGTCAATGATCGGTTCAGTTGCACCAGAGGACCCAGTCCATGCCATGTAAAAACAGCCCACACCATTATGCAGCCACCACCAGCTTGAACAGTGCCTTGCTGACAGTTTGGGTCCATGGCTTTGTGGGGTGTGCGCCACACTCGAACTCTACCATCAGCTCGTAACAACTGAACTCGTGACTCATCTGACCATGCCACGGTTTTCCACTGATCTAGGGACCAGTCGATATGCTCACGAGCCCAGGAGAGTCGCTGCAGGCGATGTCGTGCTGTCAGTAAAGGCACTCGAGTCGGTCTTCTGCTGTCATAGCCCAAGGAAGACAAATTTCGCCGCACAGTCCTATCGGACACGTCCCTCATACGTCCCACATTGATTCCTGCAGTTATTTGACGAAGTGTTGCGTGTCTATTAACATTGACCATTCTATACAGACGTCGGCGGTCTCGGTCGTTAAGTGCAGGTGGTCGCCCACTGCGCTGTCCATGATGGGATGGGATGCCTGAAATTTCATACTCTCGGCACACTCTTGATACTGTGGATCTCGGAATGTTGAATTCACTAACGATATCCGCAATGGAATGACCCATGCGTCTAGCTCCAACTAACATTCCACGTTCAAAGTCTGTTAATTCTCGTCGTGCCACCATAAATTACGAAAAACCTGTTCACATGAATAACTTGAATACAAATGAAAGCTCTGGAAAACGAACTGCGCATTTATACTTTTTCGCTGCGATACTACTGCCATCTGTATATTTGCATATTGCTATCCCATGACTTTTGTCACTTCAGTGTATATTCAAGCGATTGCTGAATCATGGAATTGAAAATTTGAACAAAGTTCAGATTTATTCATTTAATGTTGAGGATTGGAGAGATTGCGTTCCTTCTATTATTTCTGTAATTAAAATAGTTAGTTGAAATTGCATTTTTAAAAGTAGCTAACAATCAAAGAGCTATACTAATTTACTAAGGAGTTTCTCAATACAGAAAGAATATTTTTAAAAGAATTGACGAATCTAGAAACAAAATAGAATATTATTTAGCAATTTCTAATAAAATACGTATTGTTCAAATGAGTTTGTAATATTTAAGTTTCAGAAAATAATAAGGATGCTCTTATTGTTCACTGAATTCTTTCTCCAGTCTCAATACCACAACTTCAGAAGCACTCTTGTCTATAAGGAATGACTGTTGTTTTGACGAAAATATAAAAACAAAGTACAAGTTTATTTCAAAATCATTTTAGCATAGAAAGAATCTTATAGTCTAAGCAAGATAAATAAAACATGAAGGTTTAGCCATTAAGGTAAATAATATGCTTAAAATTTAAGCAGGTAAATTAGCCATCGAAATTACAAGAATATAATAGTACAAGTATTAGGTACTAACGTATTATACCGTCTTCACCAACGGTTTAGTCACTCATTGGGGACGGATTTAAATTTGGCTATAAAGATCAACGGATTACACCATTGCCGGATTGCCATAATTGGTGGTTTAGCAACTCATTGGCGACGACTTCAAATTCGGCGATAAAATTGCACGGTATAATACGCAAGTACCAAGTATTATTGATAAAATGGAAAGGTCAACGCACCCATACTCCTAACACAATAGCAATTTGTATCTGAACATTATTACTGCACCAACTCTTTATTATTGAAGATAGCTTAGAAGTTATATGAATTCTAAACAAATAAAAAAATGAGACAAAAGTCAGATTTAGTCATTAATTTGCGGATGAGCATTTTTTGCGTTTTCTCCCTTCTCATTGAAAAACTTTTATAATTTCCTATTCAATTTTAAATAAGTTATTTATATATTTAGATTATAAATATAATAAATTAAATATTATTTAGTCGCAATTTATAAATTATAATAAATTATATGATGCATTATTTAAAATTTAACTTTTCAAATAAATGTTCATTTAATTTTATATTGCTATTTTTGCTTTCCTATAAGTAAATTATTACTGTCAGAATTACTAAGCATTTAAAACTATTTAGTCATTATATTTTGAAGAAATTTTTTTTCCAAAGAGATATTGTTATCAATGAACTATTTTTCAAAAGAAATTAAATTCATTACAAATTGCTTCCTCCGCTATTCTCTTTTTTCATATTCAAGTGAGAGAAGCAAAAAACGACAAGAAGTTTTATAGCTGTGAAAACAGACATAAACTGAAGATATAATATTAATTCATTTATCATATTTAACTACTTACCTTCTGTCTGGAAGCAAAAACATTTTTAGGTAAGGGTTGATCAATCTTCCTGACTTATGCGGATTGATGCTAGCCTTTACAATGGTGACCACTAACTGCAGAGATCGGATATCGTACCATAGTCTCACCTGTAATAAGATGCAGATGTTCATAATAAGTTCATGAAATCGTTCACTGGTAATCCAAATTATATCAGGACATGGGAGATTTCCTGCATATTTCCAAAGATTTGAAAGAATGCAGGAAAATAAATGCATTTGTGGAGGAATCGTTACTATTCACCACTATTTAAAGGAATGCACAGAAATCTCCGAACATAGAAAATATCTTCAAGTTGAAAATAATGACTTAAGCACTGATGGTACTAAGTAATCTTAGGACTCTGAAGGACATGATGTCTAAAATTGTCAGTTTTTTGCCAATTGTTTGAAAGCTTTTAGAGGAGGAGGTGATCAGTATTTGACCAATTTGGGGCCAATTATCTCGAAGAGGATATCAGTTTGACAGATTCGGTCAATGTAATGATGGACATTGCTACAGTCCACAGTCGGCCACAACAAATCTTATCGATACTGCAACGTTCAGTCTGGCGGGGTGTTCGGCTGTCCACAACAAGATATCCTCCACAAAGATCTGTAAGAGTAATTTCACCACGAGATGCATGTAATAAGGGATAGGCCAGATTTGCTTTTTTAAAAGGAGTTCCTTTCAAATAATTCAGAGAACACAATCTGCTGATTTGAAATTTTATATAACAGTTAATGAACACAAATGCAATTTTTTTTGTAAAAATAACATTACTATAAGATTAACACTTTACCGATTCCAATTTTGTTACTAAAGTACACCCCCGAGTGTCCAGCCTAGTTTTCTTTTGTTGAAATTAAATGAGGAAGGCATTGCAAAAGGGCCAAGGTATTGGAAGTGGGCGCCAGCTACAATCCTTCTAAGAGTCGTATGCCAAGTTCAAGTTGTGACAGTAAAAGAGCAGTTATTTGCTGTTGTTACTTGTGGAATTTTCCATGGACAAGACCCCTGCTGATACAACAGCAGATTTAAGCCGAAAGGAGCGTCTCTTGTTTTTGAAGTAGCGTCAACTAGGGCTAAGAGTATGACTTAGCTACACACTCCCCACATTTGCTTGCTCAGTCCCTTTTTACAGTGGGGGGGGCAGTCACACAGCTCACAGATAAAACACAGGAGAACAACCTGGGACTGACAGAACACGAGGAAGACACTCTACCACTGTGCCAGAAATCCGGCGCAGCTTTATGTTCATTGTTTTCATCACTGCTTTTCTGATCTCAATTGTTGCCGCTGTACCTGCTTATAACTGAACAGTACGTACTGGATTTGTAATTTTTTCTAGGCGAATACATATTTTTTTATGTTGAAATTTTTTAAAGTTTTAACAGTTGAAATTTCAAACTGGGTGATAACCTAAAAAAAGTTGTAGCAACTAATTACGCGCTGTACAGCGATTAGACTCTGGTGTAAACGCAAAAACCGGCAACTGCTTCTTTTACTCACCGGGGTGCGTTTACATTCTACGTGGCTTGAGATAAATGGAGAGTTTAGTACTCAATAAGAAATGAGAATATACGTGTTATAACAGTGAGTTTTGGTATAAAAACTTTGTCTTCTGGTACTGGTGGGCAAAGAAATGGGTTAATAGAAATCCAGCCTATCCGACTTTTTTGTAATCCGGACCCTTCCGCCGCCCTTCCTTTTTTGTAATCCTACCCTTCCGCCTCATTAGAAGATATTCGGGAGTGTAATTGCAAAAAGTCAGTCTGTAAGCTCAGTGCCAGGATTAAACATTGCACTGAAGTAAATAGATTTTACAAGAGAATACCCAATTTATTTATGTGTAATAATGTGCTTCGAAGGGTAATCTGCTTTAGGTAATGGGGATAAAATTTGCTGCAAGTCGCTTCGTTCCCATCTCATTATCGATTGGAAATAACTTCAGGAATGATGGAAAAAAATTATTTCCTCTATTGGAAAATAAATCAGAAGTTCGAAATGGGACGACCATGAATTTAATATTTACCGCATTTGTAATGAAGAAACGTCCTTTGCCACTCTTTATTGATAAATAATAGAAGTTTCAGTCAGTTTTTCAAGATGGCAATGTATTTGAAAAAGTAATACTTCCTCGGATTCATTTGAAATAATTCTTAATTATGTTGCTGTACTGAGCGTTTCAGTAAACTAACTTTCGAGTCATTTAGCCCCTTATTTGGGCTTTTTTATGCTTCAAAAAGCATGGTTTTATTGATGGGTTCCATCTTTTCAGACATTATAATGGTATATAGAATGTTAGAAAAAAAAATAACCGGTCGAAAATCAACCAGATTCAATAAAAAGTAATATGATCGGGGAAAAAAGGTACAAATAGGATCTTCAGAATAAATATTTATAATCTTTAATATATTTCCTCATTTTGAGCTAACTACGTAACCTAAATCTAATTATTACAACTTATTTACAGATACTAAAATGAAAAAAATATATTAAGGCTACAACGATGTTTCGAAATAAAATGTATTGCAAATCATAAAAATATTCTTAAAACTTCTTTAATGCGGTATACACATTTTAAATAATAATAACACATAGAAATATTATTAAATTGAAACCAAATTTGATACATGCATTACATTTATATAAAACTTTCTCAAATGTAAATTGTTAGATAGAAAGAGCTAAATAAATAAAGTCAGAGCACAAACTGCCATTTAAGATAGACACAAAAGCATTCATATATTTTTGGTTAAATAAATGTTACTAAGAAGATTAATTATTCAATGTTTCATATTATAATTATCAAAACTCCTCTCCAAAATCGAGGAAATTTATAATCGGCTTATATCGTAACGTTACCTCATAAAATGACTACTCAAAGCACGTTAATGTTATTTAATCATGGCTATCACTTTTGGTGAGAACTTTAATCTGAGAAAATGGAATCCATTTTTGAAGTTACCACATCAAAGAGAAGAATCTCAGTCAAATGAGGTCAACCGAAATGTAAACTTTAAATAGCTTGCTAAAATACAAACTTACTCATGAAGAATGATTAGTTGATTTTCAGCAAAACAATTATTACTAAATTTGGCATGGGACTGCCAAATTTAGTAATAATTGTTTAACTGGGATTTCCCATAGAAAACGTTTTGCAGTATATTCTCCAGATTTCACTTTCTATAATGATGTATTTTTAGAAAATTATGAAGGAATCTGCAACGATCATATCTGAAAAACGGCTCTTTTCTTCATAACCTTTAGGGCATTATTCAAGGTAACAGATTTTAAAAAGAAGTCGCGCTTTTTGTGAATAAGGAATTTTCTAATTTCATACAAAGCTAATATACAATATGCCTAAAGAAACACGGTAAATTTCATATTAAAATTTCTATTAAAAATTGTGTTTCGGATTAAACTTATTATAAATTGATTTTAGATTTTAGTTTTTAAAAAAATTATCCAATAATTTTGAAATTCAACATTTTCTTGAATTTATTTATTTTTGGTAATAAATAAATTCAAGAATATTCGCTGAATCTTAAGAAAGATATATAGCTATGACTATATTTTTTGAATTTATATTCGTCTTCGTATTACATTCCTGGACATATTTCAGAGCATCTTATTTATCTGTTATAGCGCAGATGGAACACTAAGTAGATTTCTTTTTTAAGCCAGATGGATACGACTAAGTAAAGTTCGTAAAAAAATATACGAACTAGTTATTACTTGCTATCCGCATATGTTAAATGCATGCAAAATGAAATGTTTGATTAACTGTCATCTTTAAATATATTTCCAAAGATAAAATAATAAAGATATTTCTTAAGGATCCATCTTTATATTTATTTTCATATCATCTCCAAATGGGTCAGTGACAGCCCTCTAATTCTCTTTTTAAAAATCCATACCTTATTCAGAATCCTCAGAAAATGATTATTATGTAATTTGATTCTTTGATTCAAGATAACTAAAGCTATTCAAGAAAAAACTTAGGCGGTTGTTTAAATGTACATAAAAATGGGAAATATGCCATTATTGTATTTGTTTCATTTTGAGTTTTATTATTTTACCTTTCTTTTCATATTTTTATTTAATCATTCACTTACAAATGCACCCATTAGCATTTAGTTGAACCAAATTTTGAATAATTCTTATTTATTAAATTTAAAATCAAGAATTTCCCATAACTTTTTGGAATTCTTATCAATCTTATGCTATTCATTTCCTATCTTAATGTTAGGAATTAAAAGAATTGTTTACTTCTCCACTTTTACCATCAATATTATTTTGAAAAGAAAACATTAATTAGGTTTACTAATATCTATATTTAGTGTAAAGTATCCAAGGATTAAGAGAAAACAAAGGAAAAGTAAAAATCATCGCATTCAGGTGGATTTAGAATTTTGTTGTAGATCTTCAAAATTACTGAACGAAAATTACTCAAAATTTTATGTAATTATTTAAGTTCGGTTTTTCTGAAAGGTATCAAAATATTTACAAATTTCAAGGAAATAATTTTTTAAAAATATTTAATAATTTAGTAAACTTATGAAATTCTACTTAAAATTAATTAGTAATGTTCAGTTTTTATTTGTGTTAAATTATTGTTTGATGTAAAACTAGAGATTTGTTGGAAAAAGGTAAAATTCATTTAATATTAGATACCCTGAATTAAAATGACTTATAATTGAATATTTGTTCCTTAAAAATTCAAGGTTTTGTATACATTTGGCCTACTTTTTTCAAGAGATTTTTAGTTTGTATACCCAAAATTGAGAGCTTCGATGTCGGAATAACTGAGAGTTTTAACGTTGAAAAGATCTGCAAAAATATCATAAAAGATAATAAAAAGATATAAAAAGATCATAAAAATTTAAAGACTATTCTTTTCTAGGAATACAGGAAATATTGATTTTAATGGTTGATTCCCAGTCCTTGAATAATTAATAACGTTTAGAAAATTAAAAAAAAACTGAAAATGTCTAGGTATTTTTTACTAGTTTCTTTTTTTATATAATCCAAAATCTGATTTCTTCTTGGTTATAGCAGTTTTTATTCCATTTTTTTAACTTAAAAAAAGTAGAGAGATTCTTATGTTGAAAATGAAGGCGCGTTGTTGAGACTATTATTTAATTTCATTTCAAAAATATATTCACTTATTGTTAATCCACCCATTAAGAATTGTAATTTTATCTAAAAACAAATGCCCCCTTTAGCTCGAAATTTCCAATAATTCGTTAAGAAAATAATCAAAAACAAAATCATCATAAAAATATCAAATAAAAGAAAATTGATCTATTCAGTGTTTCTAATGATTAATGTTTATTGAAGAAGAAATATTTAATTAACTTTTTTTTGCATTTGAAAAGAATTCTTTCGACCTATATCTTTTTCTTCAAAACAGAGAAATTGGTTAATTCTAAAAACACTTTCATGAATCTTGTATCGCTCCGAGCTTATGATAACCATAGCCAGAATAATCTGCTTTTATATGCCTTTCTGCATATAATTTGGGCAGAAGAAGGCCTGATGTGAAAAAATAATGAGTTAATAATTTAAATTAATTAGCCAGAATGTAATAAATTCATAATTAATACGTCCTTTCTTTGTGCTAAAATTATTGACCTGCGCCGGAAATGATTTTCATAGAACTCTTTGATTGACACAAACCTGGATTCTTCCTCTTATGGAAGGATGGTGATCCGGAGATGTCGGAGATGTCACCATGACACTAGGTCGCCTGTCTTCTTGAAGGCTCATCTGCTTTCGAGAAGCAAGCCATTCTAGAAAAGAAAATTGAACCGATTAGCATATGAAAATATTAAAGTAATAAGTGAAATACGAACTAGTCAAGTAAAAAGTAATTAAAACAGAGTTGAACATGAGTGAAACATTGCATGAAATGTAATCAAGCATGCTTCAGATTGAGTTTTATTAAAGTATTATATCATAAAAAAAATTTAGAAATTAAATTCGTTTTTTTAAAGGAAAACAGTTCCAGTTTACTCTTAAAATATTTCCACGAAAAAATTATTCAAATTTTTTAAAGAAACTATTTAAACATAAGCACAAATCATGTTCAAGAATCAATAATCAATCGAAAAAATCTAGAAATGTACATATTTCATTGATTTAGATACTACTCTCACATATATCAAGCAACAAAATATGAAAGTAGATGAAAGCTCTTTCAAAACCCATTCAAGTCTTATGTAATTTCTATTGGCACATTCTATAAAACTGATAAAGCATGTTAAACATTTTATTGTTCAGAAATTTTCATGCATTCTTGATTCAGAAATTTTGAGTTGACGGATCGAGAGCGTGTTGTTTCACAAATCAGATCTCCCTCCCCCGACAAACAGAAGTAATATGAAAATCTTTTCATTTAATAAATGGAGGCGCATCATATGAATTGTGTATTGCATTGAATCGTAAATTTCTATCATTTGAATAACTTTGATTCTGTCAGTTAATGTATTAAATTATTTTTAAGAAATCGAGTGAAATTCAGTCGAGCTTATTAAAAACAGTAAAAAACGATAATATTATTGATTGTTGTTTATGTATAAAAAATTATAAAATATTTTCAACTGCATTTTAAGCTATCTTAGTGAGTTTTCATCAAGTTTACTTGAAAAAAAGTCTCTGGATTTTAAAAAATGTACTTTTCTATTGAAAGTTCTATCATTTGAAAATGTAATTAATTCTTTACTTAATTCAGTGAATTTCTCTCGATTAATAAATTATTTGAAATTTTTAAATAAAGCAGACTCGTTCCAGGAAGTTAATTGAGAGATCAGTCTCTATTTATGGATAATAATGGAATGTGTATTGATAAATAAATATCATACAAAGAAAAGTATGTCCTTTTTATTAAAATTTCTTTATTTAGGCAATTAGCCTTATTCCCTCATTTATCTTTCAGATATATCACAGTAGAAAATGTTTTCACGGAATCTGATTCCTTCACGACGAAGAAAGAATTTGAGGTGAATTTTAGTACAGAGTTGCGCAGAAAAGAGAATTTTTAAGCAATTGAAATATTACGGATGATTACATTTATTTGCTTTTATACGTTCTGTGAGAATGAAATCCCTTTGATCTAAATAGGTGATAAAAGCAAAGGCAAGAAAAGAGGGAACTAACCACAAATCAAATGATATATCACCAAGATGTAATATTTATTCGATGACTCATACAGCTGTTATTAGGAATGCTGTAGATATAGAAATCTTATATCCTTTATCTGAATTCACTCAAAAAATTTTCCTATCTATATTCCTGGTACGTTAGATTAAGTTCTTATTTTAAACCAAGTTTCAAGAAATGTGGAAAGTCAGCATAAGTAAATTTACTTAATTACTGTTTAGCCATATTTTATAAAACACTAGCATTTATATTTGCTTCTAACTTATTACTCTGATAACTAAACTTAATCTGACTTAGTACAATCAAAACAAAGCGCTTTGGATAGAAAAAACCCCCAATAAAACCAAATTTGAAAGATGAAACACTACTTTTATGTATTTTTATTTATATGTTGAAACTAAGAGAGAAAAAAAGTGAACTTCCTTAAAAAATATCGAACATTCCAATTTTCAGTTGTCATTTTTATAAACACATTTCCCTCTCACCATTTTTTCTCCCATTTTATGAATCCAATCGATATAAATCACAAAATTTGTGTACTTTAAGAATCATTTTATCTAAAAAAAATTATATTAATTACCAGTTAAAACAAACGAAAAATTCATTATTTTTGTATTTTGGCTCTAAATTCTGCACAAAAATTGGCGTGATAAGTTGCAGATGCATTCAAAATAATTAACTGTCTTGTATATGCACTTTATATTAAAGTTAGTCATGGAAGAATCTATGCTCCAGGATTCAAGGAAACAATTTGATAACTCGTTCAATTATGTATTTTCTAAGATTAAATCCGTGAGTAATAGATCGAATGTGTTCACCATAGTATCTGTGTGGAACGTTGATGAATGTCATCAATGTTTTCGACCTATAATTCAAAATAATAGTCCGTATTTTAATGGCTATTAAATAGAACGCAATCAATAAGTTAAATAAAAGTATCAAATGGTATCTCATCACACAATGAGACACATGATACTGTCATCAAACCAAATTTAATCACAACACAGTTTATGAAATCATATTTACATTAATTATCTATACTATACCAACTAAGGCTTCATTTTAAAGAAGATTATCGACAAAAAAAGGGGGGGGGGGAAACAATTTCTTGTAACATTCTGCCTATTTTTTCGGATATACACGACAATCATAATTCTTGTTACTCTTAGAGGGAAAATTAAATAAAGTAGTTTTCATCATATCTAGTATTAAATTGCACAAAAAAAATGTTCATGTAACAAAGTTAAGATATTTAAAAAAGCTAAAATCTGACGCATTTACAGTACTCCTACTGCGCATATTTAAAAAAAGCGACGTCCTTTCTGTACAGCTGTATGCAAGTGTTAATTAGGTGCTAAAGTGTTAATTACAAATCAGTATTTACAGCTAAATCGTCAACTAAAATTCTCTCACATTGCGGCGTTTTGAATTACAGTGTTTTTGAAGGAAAAATGTTTCATCTTTAGGAGTTGAAGGGAAAATGTTTCATCTTTGGAGTTGAAGGAAAAATGTTTCATCAGATTGGCTAGTGTTTAAACGATATAAAGTAAGCTTCAAGGTGTCTTAAGTTCGTTCACACATCTCTAAATGTACTTAAAAAATAATGCAGTAGCTACAATTGGGATAATTTCCCTACAAAACATATGTCCCCGCGAGGCTAACATCCCTCTAGCAACAAAAAAGGTAAATTGCATCATACTTTTTCAATGATGACGTTGTCTTTCACGATAGAGTAACAGGATTATTTCACTACATAAAAGTAATTTTTGTAAATTTCGAAAAGAAAAGAAAAGAAAAACACACACCTTAAAATTGTGTGAAGCTATTTGAATAGTGATCATGTGTCGAAAAGTAAGGAGCACTCGTTCTTTAATGCTCATGATAAAAAGTTTGTTTTTACAAATGTATGTCATTATCACCAAACAGAGTTTATTTTCTGAATCATCTTCTGATTTTGCCTTTATTGAGAGTTTTACCAATACTTCTCATTTCATATTAACTGCTCTTAAATGCTTAAGACAAAAATAACTTTAGGAGATTTTATTACATTACTTTCAATTTAAATAAATTTCGGAATAAAAAAAGAGTTATATTACTTTTTCCAGCCCGATCTCCAAAGTTATAAAGAAATGAATACATATGTCAAAATATATGCTAAATGCTATCACATGATTACAATAGATCTAAGATTAGAAAGATCTTTTTTTTTTAAAAAAAAAACTAAAATTAAGTAAACAGTATTTTCTGATAGAGATAAAGAGAACAAATTAAAAGCTTTTCCTAAACATGTAAAGCCATTTGTTTATTCAATGAAATAGAAAACGATAAATAATACTCGCAATAAAATTTAAAAGTTAAGAATCTTAATTATCTCAGAATATGTAAAATCAAATTAATTATTCGTAACTTCTTTAGTGCAATTTTGTTCAGTGAAACAAAAAAAATTTAATTAAATTTTTACTAAAACTTGAGCTCTTTGGTGAAAATTCTTACAAAAGGCCCTTTAAGAGGAAACAAAATCGTCGCTCAGGTAAAAAATGTAATTAAAAATAAGGAAAACTTCTATGATATACTATAAACTGTTTAAAATATCCACTAACAACATTAATAAAGGTTTTTAAAACATCCATTAAGAGCACTAATTAAATTAACTAATTTATGAGGGTATTAAAACAGTATTTGTCGATTTTTTCGATCAGATTCCAAGTAAATTGCACTTTCATAAAAAAAATTTGAAACCTAGACGACGAAATGTATTTAAATTTTCCCTTAAAACTGAATTTTTGGAGAAAACTTTTAATTCATACTCTTATTAAAACTCGTAGATAGAAATAAAATATTCAGAACCTATCCAAATTAAAATGCAAAAATTGTAAATATTAAGTTGTCTATATATATATATATATATATATATATATATA
>JAOUZG010016587.1:7662528-7710358 GCA_026289955.1 Argiope argentata | reverse complement strand
GAGATAATTCATATATATATATATATATATATATATGAATTATCTCATACTATTGATTATTTATTAAGTGAGGTTCAAGGTAATTAAAAACCTTACAAGACCAAATTATCAAAAATTACAAAATCCGAGTTAATGACAAAAGGCTTTATGGCATAGTTTCTTCATACTATCACAAAGTTCTCACTCAAATTTGAAGCAAAAATCGGCAAGATATAGATACCAAACAAAAAACTTTTTTGAGAGAGTATTTTTTGGAGATGTTGTTTAAGAAGTTCGTGGAAGTAATTTGATTTCAACATGCAGGATATATTCCAATATAGTTTCCCCATACTGTCAGAATTAATGTTTTCATTCAAATTTGAAACAAAAATCGGCAAGATGTAGATACCAACCAAAAACTATTTTCAAAAGAGCATTTTTGGAGATTTTGTTTAAGGAGAAGTTCGTGGAAGTAATTCGATTTCAGCATGGAGGATATGTATTCGATTCGAAAAAAAAGTCGAAACAAATGCCAATATATCAAAATATCATTTATTAGTTCAAGATCTGAAATTTCGAGCTTAAGAAGTAGTTTGTGCCAAATTTTAATGTAAACACTATCAATGAACGCAAACGAAACGTTGAAAATAAGACGAAAATATAAACATTCCAGAAAATATCTTAAATTCGGGATAAATACTTTTAAGAAAAAAATATCTGATAAAAGAATATTTTGAGAAAATATACTTTGATCCTGAATCGTAATGATGTTTCTCGGAATAATCATCTTTTCATTTTAGTGCACGTTTGCATTTTTATTCGTAAAGGCATTATTGTAATAAAATATTTTTTAAATTGTTCGTACGATTATTAGATCAGTAACAGGTACTGAAACCTACCATAAAGGTCACATTTAGAAGTTCGTAACTTGTGAAAACGTGTGAATGTAGTGGTTAGCGCAATTAACACCGTTTCCATTGACCAGGGTGATAACAGTGAAGCTCTTCGTATGAATTGAGCAATTTTGCTGACTGTTTTTGATCGGAAATAAATATGAAGGCTGTCAACAACGTTAAGTCGAAAGAATGATTCAACTTTTGTTCATTCAGCCTTAAATTTGTGCTAATATTTGGAAGAATAACTTACAAAAATATCAGGTATCGGATTTCGATTACTGTTTTTGATAGGTTGCCTAATAATTCAGCACGATAAATGAAATCTGCTTGTTATTTTCATCGACTGCCTATTCGGTCGAATAAATAACTTGTCGGCTGAATTGTTCGAAAAAAATCAGAGGTTCAATTTTATTCAAGGTTGGGAAGTTAGGATGACAGAGCATGAGGAATGCATTAGGAATGCATGAGCACATTTTTTCCCCAATTTCATTGAACACTTAAGAAAAGAAGCCTTTATTTATCTAATCGTTTTTATTTCTACAGAAATAAATTTATAAGATTTTCTAATTTATTCCATTTTAGTTCTATTTTTTTTTTATCTTGTCTGGTTAAAGTCAAGCTAATAAAAATTTGAGCAGCTACTCTTTCGTGATATAAGCCTAATAAAAAACGCTGTTTTGTTAGAGTCAAATACTATGAATGCAACATACGCTAAATTTGTATTTAAAATGTATTATTATAGAATATCTGTTTTTGATAGTTTAATTCATTTATAATATTTTCATTAATTTAATATATAAATAATTTATGCATTTTTTTATAATTTAATATCTTACTTGTAAAATATTATCGTTTGTAGTTTTGTCACAGAGAACAAATATAAATAGTAAAAATAGTTATCCACAGTCAAATAATTTATCAAAGGACGCTTTGCACTTTGAAGAATGAATTCACACATGTATTATTTAGATTCCGTTTTCAATATTATAAATATTAAAGCGGAATGGGATTTTTTTTCTCTTTTTTCGCAAATTACTTCAAAGAAGAAACTGTATTAACCTTAATTCTTTTTTTAATTGCGCATATCAATGATTAATTATAAAAAATATTGATTAAATAGCTGTATTTACAACAATGAGAAAAAACAGTGTTTAAAATTGAACAAAAAATACTTATTTTTGAGAGCATTCAATTCTACCATAATTTAAAGATACAGCTACTAAAAATAACTCTTCACATTTAAAAAAGGAAAACAAATGAGAGCGCTTTGAAGGAAGGATTCAATTTATGAATTTACATTTTCCAATCAAAAATGTTATTTTTTTAAAATTAAATTTAATGTAAATAGTGAGTTCTAATTATTTTTCTAAAAATAAATAATTTGAGAATTTATTTCTTGTTTCAAAATATATACATAAAGATACCGGCGTCCCGGCATAGGGGTAGCGCGTCTTCCCCATGATCTGGGCCTCCCGGGTTTAAGTCCCGGTTCGGACATGGCTGTTCTTCTGTGTTTTATCTATAAGGTGTATGAATGTACCCTCCTCCTGTAAAAAGTGGTTGTGCAAGCGACTGTTATGAGTGAGTAATTAAGTCGCCCTCTTGGCCCTAGTTGGCGCTACTTCAAAACAAAAGACGCTCCTTTAGGCTTAAAACTCGGTGATGCCTCGGTGAACCTTGTCCATGGCAAGTGCCCCTAATAACAACAACATACATAAAGATAACAATATAATGTGTTGAAGTGTATTCAAATAATGCAGGCAGAACTTGGGCATACTTGTTTCAGGTTCGGGGAGTCAGAATAGCAGAAACTAGGTGCTCGGATTTTGAAGATAAATTACAATTTATAATATTCAAGATATTCTTGTTTCCGAGACTATTACCTTTTAGATAAGACTTGTGTGATGATCCACCATTTCCATTGTTAACCTTTCTATATATACTCTTGAAACCTTCTGAAACGCATAAGTATAAATCCTCTGATTTTTTTAAAATTATGTAATAAATATCCATACTTAGGGTCTAAGGAAAGAGAAAATGCCTTTAAAAAATTTTTTAGAGGACTGCACCACAGGGGGGGGGAGATTTCATTGGAGTATCATCGCGCATCTACGACGTATTCTTCTTATGAATAATTAAACTTTTTAATTCCTTTTGTTACATAATTACTCATTATTTTTTATGGAAGTACTAAAACACACAATATCATAAATGAAAATTACTTATACAATTTTACAATGCGAAAAATAATATGAAAAGAAAAAAAATATTGATAACAAGTAATCCTCAAATAAGGCTAGTAATGGCATGTTCTTTATGTGAAATTTAGACTTTAAATACAATTAGAACTGTATTAAAGTTATTAAAAACATAATATTTAAATTAACCACTTAAAAATTAAGAAAATTATACTATATTAGAAAATATATTTAACATCCCCCGAATATGTCTGCTCACTAATACAAGAAGAAAGCAACTGAAAAGAAAAAAAAGTCAACCATCCTATTCATACAAAACTTACTCAAATGTAAATAAATTCTTCACTAATAAAACACATGGTAAAAACCCCGTAAATTATCGGACAATTGCCTAAAAGAGACGGAAAAGAAAATAGATCTGTTTCGCTAACGCGTTTCAAGCGGTTGAGAATCTTATGCTGTAGGTGTGCGATGGTAAGCCTCTGAAACCATCAAAAAATATGTCGAGTATGAAGATCTTTTCTTTCGCGATTTGATTTGAAAGAAATGTGCATGTGGTAGACAATTTTCATACAACAAATTTTTAAGGGCATTTTGAATTTCTTTGTTTTTTACTTGATGCAAAAAAAAAAAAAAATCGAGAAAAAAATCATTAAAAAAATAACGCCTCTTTTTTCTTTACGTAAGAGGGATACTAAAAAATGGATGACATTCTACATGCAATTAATAATTAAAAGAATATTATTTTAGAGCCTTTGGTTTCGATCAGTAACCACTGCTCGTTTAGAAATAATTTTTAGAAAGTTGTGGCTTTACTGTGATACCGCCACGCTTTAAAGGGATAAGTAATGCATTTTTTTTTTAAAAAAAAGATGGATTTTGATGGGTTTTTTTTAAAAAAATCTTTACAAGAAACAGAAGCCCTATAAATCAGAAGTAAAGATGAAAGCCATTCTTGTAATTTGATATTTCGATGCTCGCAGCATGACTAGATTGCAGTACTTATTTAGAAATGATGGGGGGGGGGTCTTGTTTCTTAAGTTAATTCTCTTTTCTTTTTAAATGTGCGGAAAAGTTTTCTAGCATTAATGTATTCACTGCAAAAACATTTTAAAAATTAATCTGTTACATTTGCCTTTCAAAATTCAATTAATCAAATTGCACTTGAAATATTGGATTGTATGAAATATTGTAAGAAAGAAGAGTAATTGAAGAAACCCGAAGATTTAGAAAAAAAATACTATTCGGAGTAATAATATTGTAGAAAAATAAAATTTAATGATTTCTTAACTCATTATTTAAAATGACGTTATTTACTCTCGGAAATTTTTTTTCAGAAAAAAAATACGATTCATAGTAATAATATTGCAGAAAAATAAAATTTAATGATTTCTTAACTCATTATTTAAAATGACGTTATTTACTCTCGGAATTTTTTTTTCAGATAAGTTATATTATATATTTGTTCATAAAATTTTCCCTTTTATAATATTTTAAAATTATGATTTAAATATTATAATAGGTTATTAGTTTTCAAAAAAAATATGAAAAGCATTGTAGTTTCCTTTTTTGCTTTTATTTCTCAATATTTTTGCCATTCGTGATTAATGCATATGTATCTAATAAATGTTTTTTTTAACAAACAGTAATTTTCGCTTTCTATTTTTTCGTGTAGTATGTTAATCATTACAGAATGTTATTTAAATGAAAGCTCTTATTATTTTTAGACACCACATATTAAAATTATTTCCTTAACTTTTAAAGTATATGAAATACTTTAACGACTGATTATATTTAATAATTAGTAAAAAATTAAAATAATCTGTAGGCTGTGTATATTTTTAAACAAGTTTGTGGTGAGTTAATTACTTTTAAAAATTTCATTTTTTGATCATTTATATGCAGATTCTTGTTTATACGTAAATTATTTTTTTAAGTTAAGCAATAAGTAGGAATTTTGCATTAGATGAACACTTTTCATTAGTATTTATTATAATTCTCATTTTTAAATGAACTTTTAGTATTTTTTGCTTAAGGCATTAGAACATACAGTCTGTTAGTTTTTAAAAACTACTTACATATAGAAATTTATCAAGAGAAATATTGCTTAACGTAACTTTTTAATCAAATAAATTGGATTCTAAAACGAAATTTTTATTAAAAAGTAGTAAGTATTTATTTTCTTCATAAAAATTAACAATTATAACTATAATTAAGTTATTATACTCCAAAGAACAATCCAAATTTGTTTTTCAATAGTTGCCCTTCAACATTTGATTTGATGGATTTCATTTCATATAGCATCCAGTCAATTAATTTAAATTTTATTTAATTAACTTGAAATATCGTTCAATAGTTAAGTTTAATAATACTGATATTCTTTGCTTATTTTAATTATTATTTCATTTTATTATAAGATTTAGATAATAATATGAAAATTTGTTTCCAGCAAGGTGCATTACATTTGCTATTAATTCCTCATTTTCTGTTATAGATCGTATTTCTTATTACCTCGACATCATAAAAATAATTATTGTAAAAAACTGTTAATTACTGTAAATAATTATTTTCTACAAATTCATTAACCTTTATATACTTAATTTCTATTATTTAACTACGAAATTAAATATCTGTAATGTTTTGTTGTAAATTAGAGAAATGCTGCTTGTCCTTCCTGTAGAGATGTTTTGCCGTACTGCCGGAAAATTTCTGCATATGCGTGTTAAAAAATATTTAGAAATAATCATATTTCCTCGAATATTCAAAATATTTACATCGGATTTTAATATATTGCTTCGCTGGATTATTGTTACTTTTCCTGTAGTTTTCGTATAGCCTTGTTGTAATATAGATGTTTTATAGGCAACCTCATGATAATTTTTTCAGAAACTTCTATATTTTATAGAATTTATACTGCCTTTTTCAAGAAAATGCATGCAACTATTAGACACGGCAAACGAAACCATCTATCAACTTCTGTTCTATTATATTATTTTACATGCTCGAAAACAAATGATAGTTAATCCAGCCTTACAGAGAAATTCAATAAATAAATAAATGAATAAAATAAAATAAAACTAAAACAGGAAGTATTCCGATACTTTTGTTCGTATAGTGTACATATTGTCATATAAAATTATATAAGGAATATCTAGTACATATATAATAATGCTGATCAAATAAATTTGTGAAAGCATTTCCGATATAAGATAATTAATAATGCTGCTTAGTTATTTAGTTAATATTTTATATTTCAGTCAACATAGCACAAAAAGTTAATAGAATTTGGTCGAAATAAGTATTGTATCATAGTTAATTCGTAACCTTGATCTTGATAAAAAAAAAAGATTCAAAATCGAATTTTTTCAGAATAGATGATTTTATTTAAATACAAGATCACGCAGTAACACCTTGTATTTTTAAGTAAGACTATATTTCGACTCAAATAAAGATTTTGTCATTTTGTAGGATATTTGTTTCAGTAAAAATGAATAATATGGATTTTTTCGACTTATTCTTTAATTTTAGATTCTAATTTGCAAAGACAAGCATAGAAGCATTAATTATATGAATTAAGTAGCGAATTTAGAATTAACCCCCGTTGCCAATGAATGGGATTTCAAAATTAGACTACATTAAAGACAAAATGATTCATAATAAAATCCCTCTTCTCAATATTTCCCATATAGACTACTCCAAAGATTTTGAAACTTTTTAGTTATTGGTGATAACTCATTACTATAAATTACCAGAGTTCAAAATAAAGTAAAAAAAAACTATTTTATATTAACGAAGTAGTTCTGTTATTACTTTTTAAGAGTAAATGCTTTTTGTATTACCTCCCAGTCAAAATTGGTCAATTAAAAAATATTTTTGTTACAAATGAATCAAGTCAAAAAACTGCGTAATTGCATATTTAAAGTTGACCAAGTTATAAAAAAGTAAGAAAGATGATATAAACTTTCTCTTAACATTTAGAAAAATAAAAATAGGATTGGTATACAAATTTACTAACCGCTATTTAAATAAGTTACAGAACAATTTACAATTTACTAAGCATGTTTCTCAGCTGCAAAATTGCATCAAAGATTTTCCCTTTAAAGTATCAAACCAAACTTAACCACTTTTCCTTTGGAGGTGTGTCTTAAGATAAAGCAAAAAAATCGTTATATTCCTATTGTATTGTATAATTAAAAATTATTTTATTAAAAATGTAAATAAAGCTTCTTAAATATATTAGTAAATAAAAAAAATCCAGTAACTGATCCAGAGTTAATCTAAATTAAACTTGCCTTAATAATGTTAATGATTCCAACATAAACAGAAAACCATATACAAAAATTAGACAAATTCTGAGAACTAATAAATGTTTATAAAGTTTAATTAAAAATTTGAAACTTAAAAAAATTAATCTACCGAAACATAAATAAAGAAAAAATAAATAATTCTCTCAAACAATAATAAAGTTGCCGGTTTCATAAATCCCATTTTGAATTCTATAAAAATTGGATTCAATTAGTGTTATCATTTTTACAGTCACTTGTCGCAATGCTTTATTACAGTATAAACTACTAAAAGACAGAGGCTGCGATTAGAATAACTGGTAGTGATTAATCAAATTAAAATACTTCTTTTTATCTTTTCAAATTTCTATGACAAAGAAAAAATGAAAATAAAAACTAGGACTATTTGTTGAAGAAATTTGATTTTATAAGGCATTTGAAAAAGTTCGTAAATTGCTACTGATGAGTGATAAGAGTGATAAGAATACAGTACCCTCTCGAGTATCATGTTCGCGACTATACGGTTTCTATACTTTCCGGCCCAGTTTCCTTTTTTTGTATTTAAATATGGAAAGCAAGGTGTTGCATTGGCACCTCGCCGAGTCATTGGAAATGGGGGTCTGCTACAATACACCTACGAGTCATGTTCCAAATAGAATTTGTGATGGTAAAGAGCAGCGTTCTGCTGGTTGTTCATTGTTTCATCAGTGTGTAACGGACTTCAATTGTTGCCGCTGTTCCTGATTATAAACTGAATAGTGCGTATAGTATTCGTAAATTGTTCTTGGGGTATGCATAAGGATTTTTAAGTGTAATACTGCGAATATTTTAAAGTGGATGATAAACGAAAGAAAAAAAATGTATTGATTATGAAGGAGAAATTACGCCCTATATAGTGACTAGACCCTGGTATAACAGCAAGAATATAGCTTCGGAGTTGAGAGTTGTGATTTAAAATGTGAAATTAAAATTTGAAGTTTATATTCTGTTACTTAATTTTTCACAAGTAAATTCTTAAAAAGTGCAGTGCACTATATAAACTAACAGTACAGAGTCTTCTATTTTAACTTGACATATTGCCAGCAGCCGTTTCTATGATTCTCCGGACAGCGGCCACGTTCAGATTCAATATAGCTTGAGATAAATGAAGAGCTTTATACTCCTTAAAAAGTGAGAAAATATGTATTAAAGCAATGAGTTTTCATATAAAAGTTTTGTCTTCTGGTATTGACGAGAAAAGAAAGTTCATTGGACTCCGACATATTTGGCTTTATTATTCGGCCTGCCTTTCCTCCACATTAGCCGGATACTCGTGAGTGTACTGTATTGGAATAAAATATTCTCTTAATGAAATTCCTATTGGCATTAGAAATACTGAGAAATATCTGGCTCGATGTAATGTAATTTTATTAAAAAAAAACTGTATATTTTTCAGTATATAAATAAAGTATACTTTTTAGTGTATAAAAGTATAATTTTTAGTGTATAAAAGTATAATTTTTAGTATATAACTAAAGTATATTTTTCAGTATATAAATAAAGTATATTTTTCAGTATAGAAATAAAGTATACTTCTCAGTATAGAAATAAAGTATATTTTTAGTATTTAAATAAAGTATACTTTTTAGTATATAAATAAAGTATATTTTTCAGTATATAAAAAGTATACTTTTTAGTATATAAATAAAGTATATTTTTCAGTAAATAAAAAGTATATTTTTCAGTATATAAAAAGTATATTTTTTCAGTATATGAAAAGTATATTTTTCAGTATGTAAACAAAGTATATTTTTCAAGCTTATATCATAATGAAAAACAATAAAATAAATTTTTATTGTAAATAAAAACGTATTTATCATTTGATTTTTTAATTTGTTTGGTTATAAAGATATATTTTTTCGTCATGTAATTTAAAACTTATAGCATTATCTATCAGAGGCTAAAAATCCGAAAATGGTCAAAATGTAATTCTAATAGAATTGCAAAACATATAATAAAAATTAACTTTTATAAATAGTCACACATCGTGAAAAAGTGAGATCAAAATATTTTAGAAACAATTCAATGCTAATAGTTCCACAAACAAGAATGATCTTGATACCTATAATTCTTTCGCTAAAATCCGATTTCTTATAACTTTTTGCAGTATATCAAACACTGAGTAAACGGCTTAACGGCTTAATCTATTTTTTCTTCGCCTTATAATATTAAGATGGAGCTGTTGCAACTACCAGCTCGGAAATTTTGAGAAGACACTTTGATTACTTGAAGTTACTTCTTGTTACTTCCCTGGAGTGTTTATGGAAAATGTTTTATTTTTCTATTACATAAGAGCAGAGCATTTATATATCGATAATTTTAATAATAAAATAGTAATAGAAGAGCAAAAAATAATCTTCATATTACCAAAATATTTCCGAAATTACGTCAAATGGAATGCTTTGAATTAAATTTTAATTTAAGGAAAATGCTTTGAATTAAAATTTTAATTGTAAATAGAGTTGAATGTGAAAGCAACCAGAGAGAATTGGTAACATCGTACGTTAAGAATACCCTACACAAAAAGTTCGTAGTTATATATATTTTAGCTCAAAATATAAGGTGATCAAAATTAAAGCATTCATATTTTGAGCTCTCTATACAGCAAACTACTAAGCGTAAAGACTCCAAAATTGTTGAATATACTATTCAAGACATTGAGAAACGAATTATACGAAAAAAAAAGTTCCAGAAACAGCTACAGAAAGGGATGTTTTAATTTTAATCACCTTGTATATGTAAAAAAGAGTTTGGGTATATTATGAGATATTTTTACAAAATCTAAAACTCATGAACTGTTTAGTGCTCAAAAAGCACACTAACGAATGCAGTTATCAAGCATAGTGCACTCAGCAACATTTACGTAGATAAACAATCATTTTACGTTAGTTTATTTTGAAAATAAACTAGAAGATTTTTTTCTTAAATGCAGTACCTCTGTTGGCCATTGTTGCAGGTGCCCCAATATGTGTATGACGTCTTATAGGCTGGTCCCTGTCACCTCTGAGAACATCCCTTTTAGAAAAAAGCAGTTTCAGAACATGTTTGCTATTTGAAAATATTACAAAAACATGATCCTACGTTACTGTAACTCACCGCATGGAACGACCAATGGTCAGATGAATTTGAGGTTCCTGCCAAGATTCAGAAACAATTTTGTACACCTCTTCGTACGATTTGTTTTGCAAGTTTCTTCCATTCCATTCCATAACTTCATCACCTGCATTAATTACAGAAGTCTTACCTCTAGTGAAAATAATTAAAACAATCCTCGAAAAAACCTTGCTATTTTGAAGGCACTGAATATTTTCGTGGTATTTGACGACCTTTTCGAAAGTGTTACAAGGAATCAATTAATAAAATCCAATTTCCGCTAATTTTTAAGGCAAATCGTATTTTCAGAAAAGTAAAAAAATAATTAAAACTAGGATGATAACTTTTTTTATTATGTTGTGCTCACTAAGTGTCAGTTTATTTGAGATGACAGGGGCCTTTCCATTTTATTCGCTTCCTTAACCTGAATTAGAAACTTTTCTCAATCATTTATTAATCTTTTCAACTGATTACTTGGTCTAGAATTTGTTTGTATGCTTTGCTTTGCTTTAATTTAAAATTTTCTTCTGCATTATCCTTTATGAAATCTTATGCATATACCCTTCTGCTTATAAGGACAAAATAACAAGGTTTTCGAAGGAATACGTTATAGTGTTTGATGAGTTACATCAATTTGTCGAAGTATTTCCTTACCTGGTCTTACTTGTCCTATAGTATCAGCTATACTTCCTCGGACGACTTTCTCTACTACAGCACCCCTTTGGCCTGTTTCAAGTATTCTGCCACCTGCTATTCTTAAACCTAGCATTGCTGCCCCTGAGGAAGTATCGACAGTGTCTTTGTAAGGCTTATTTAGCATCATGTGCCCAATCATTCTATAATTATCCTTAGAAGGTCGCCAATGAGTAGGCTGCTACAAGAAGATAAATGGTACACATTGAAAAAGTGCTTTTCTACACGCCAAGTGTGCTACAAAAATACACAGACCTATCTTCATCAAAGCAGTTAGAGAAAAAATCATACGTGTTCTCATTTTCATGTTTGAAAAATATCGCTATATTATACATATCCTATCTTTCACTCAACCTTGAAACGCGCGAAATTTTGCTTAATTAATTTCAAAATTTTTTTTAGAAAGAAAAATTTTCCTTAGATGGTTATTAACATTTTAACCCTTCTTTGCATGATAATGGAAATTTCCATCATAACTTTTAGTGAACCAAATTGGTATTCAAAACAAGTGTACAGTAAATTAGTTCTTGCAGACAGCTTTTTTCACGACTTTTGCATAATAAGAAATGTAGCTGTGAATTAAAAAATCAAATGACACAATCATTATAGCGGGTTTGAATTTGTCATTCCACTGTTTGTTGTGGTTGCAAGAAACGAGTGATTTCTTGCATATTTTTTAATAACTAGTCTGGGATTTTTTTGCTTATAAAAGCGATAATGAGCTGAGAAATTTAGAAGAGAGTGGCACTGAAGATTTTGCCCTGAGCTTAATATGCAAATTTGCATGATGATGGAATACTTCCATCATAACGATTTTTAATGATTTTATATTATATATTTATAGCAGGATTTTTAAAACATTTTTCTTTAATCTACAGCATGCATTGCACCACCCTGATTTATTTCTCAAAAAAATCATGCAAAGTAGGGTCAAAAAGTAATTTTTTTAATATAAATTACATTTGGGAAAGTGAATTAAAATTCAGTCATTAAAAAATATTTACTTTTCTTCATGTCATGATCCGTAATATATTCTTAAAAGAATTTAATTAAAAAATATTTCAATTGTATAAAATGCGAATGTAAAGGCCCAACAGTATAATTTAGATGAAAAAGCGTTTCATAATTCTTTTAATACGTAAGCAAACATGCGAAAGTAATTTTATTATTTTCCTCATAAAATAATCCTTTTATGAGGAAAATAATAATCATTAAATATTATTCCTATTTGGAGGTAGCTTCATATTTCAAATTCGAAATCACTTTTATATTTTAAATTTTACATATAACTATGCCTTTCTAAGCAAAATTATCGATAAGATTTAATATTTTTATAAATTGCCTCTGTTATCTCAAGCAATTTTCGCACCAGAAATTTAGATATCTTCAGGTATCTAATTTCTAGATTATAAATTATAATTTATCTTTAAAATAAATCTTAGCAACGAAAATAAATAAAATCAAAGCAAAGGCTTCTAGAAATAAATTTTAGAAACAAGAAAATATTATGCATACCGCGAGGAACTTTTTAATTTTGGCATCTAATATATCTTCTTTTTTCCATTGTGCTCCAACAACTTCACATTCACCTAAAATTAAATGTATTCCGACGTTACTCACTCAGTAAAATTAAAACAGAAGCGTATGCTTCTGTTCATCGATATATGCATAAGACGACATGATAATAAATTTTTGACTTGAAGAATTACTGTAACAGAAGAATCAACGCACATCTTCCAGATCAGTAATAATAAAGCAGTCTTAACTTTATTTATCAGTACAGAAACAATAATCAATTTATAATCATGAATTATATGAATAAAATTCATCAACTTCTTAAAAACTAGTACGTACTAAACGTATTCAGAATTAAATAAAGCATTGTATGCATCTGCATTTATAAAATTTAATAATATTATCTAAACGAAATTTTTAAAAAACTATCATACAGTACCCTTCCGAGTATCCTACTCGTACTATCTGACCAAGTGTTCTTTTATCTTAATTAAATGAGGAAGGTAAGGCCTCTATAAAGGATTTTTTCAAAACCTAAAAACTGTGAGCTTTGATTCTTATCCTAGGGCTACCTTTTCATATGTGTATAATTATTTATCAGTGAAAATTAAAATCAGTTCGAGTCAATTTTCTTAAGAATCAGGCCTACGATTTATGTTAATGTTTTGTTTAGGTTTCCTGCATTTAAGTTGGGCATTGCAGAATTTATGTTAAAATGTGCACAGTTTAACCTTTTCTATAATATATTCTTGAAACGCGCAGTGCAGTACATAAATATTTATAAACTACCAGTACAGAGTCTTCTATTTTAACTCTACATGTTGCCGGCAATTGCTTCCATGATTCACCCGACCGTGGTTGCGTTTATATTGAAACAAATAGAAGGCTTAGTACTCAGTAAGAAGTGAGAAAATACAAATTATAACTGAGTTTTGGCACAAAAATTTTGCCTTCTGATATTAATGGGCAAATATATTAATTCATAGAACACCGGCTTATCCGGCTATTTTGTTATCTGGTCTGACCTTCCGTCACATTATGCCGGATAATCGAGAAAGTAGTGCATACTTATTGCATTTATTATGTTAATTAATAAGCTCATTCAATAGAGTTTCACATGCGATCTACTGTGGAGAAAATACGTCCTTATGAAACAAATAATGGTTCTAAATGTAGTTATTTATTCTCTTGAAGGTCCTTTTACAAAATCAGCGTCAGTGTGCGTTCTTTGTACTCATATGATGAACTGTTAAGAAAACGAGCAATACTTTGTCTCATATCTATATATAAATTTAGATATGTTTTATGTTGTCTTAGATCTCTAAAATCGATGGAAGAAGACAAGCGGTTTCAAAGAGTTTGGTATCCACAAAGAATAAACAGACAAACGAAGCTCTTTTCTATGCAGTTAGTAGTTTGTTGTCGCCAATAACAAAACAATTTTTAAAAAATCTCATTCCTTTCAATTATGTAGATACGGAAAAATTTAGTCACATAAATTAGGAAAAACCTTTGATACTTTTTTGGAGGTATTTCTTTGTGTTACTTCATTTGCGAGTTGTCGTATTTGAACCCATAATCGGGTTTTCGACAGAGTTGAGATAAATTTTTTTTTAAAAAAAAGTCAATCTTATTAATTTATAGCTTACATTATATACTGGTTATAGAACTGAAATTTGTTATTAAATGCATTTTAATGAAAGAAAATTTAAAATATCGAACTGTGTAAGGATGTCTAAAATTTTTGAAGATGTATTCCAATAATGTGGGAGTAAATTCTTCATCGTGTAAGAAATAATGGAATGCTTCACTTGCCAAACCGATTAACTCCACTTTCAAAATTTTATTAAATTTTACATCAAATCGCTTGAGTTACTCTATTCTGTATATATTGAGAACCAATTTCTCTTATAATAAGTATTAACACCACTGAAGTAAAATTCTTTTTAGTAACTGAATAATAAATAATTTATTCCAGAAGCCAATCTGATTAACTCCATACTCTAATGTATATCCTAATAAATATTTAGTTAATCCGTTGCATCCTTTTTCCTCCTCTACTAAGATGTCTACAAATTGTTCGTTTTATTTCTTTGTCTCTGTTAGAAATACGAGACGGGTCAATTGAAACGAAATTTCTGATAAGTGGACTCAGTTATTTGCCTTATGATTTACAATTTGGTATTATCTAATCCTAAGCAAAACAAATTTAATATTACACAATTAACAAGAACAATTAATATAATTAACATAATTAAATAAGAATATTTTTTGAAAGATAATTAGTAAAATCAAATAAAAACCTTTAAAAAGAAAGCACAGTTTCATATGATCAAGACATTTTTCTACAAGTACCTTAGAAAATTTTATCATTAACAGAAGAGCAGCAATTACAGGAATACCAGTAAATTGCCTCGAAATGGACTGAATAAAATTAGAAATATCGAAGCCCCACCTATACAGTTCGAGTGCACTTTAAACGGAGACACCGAATTTAATGCCATTAATATAAAAAAATGTGTAGCAGGTAGATCACTATGTATTAAAAATGTAGACTAACCTCAAGCACGTAAACATGTGAAAAAAGGAAAAATATGATGGATTTGTTGAAATTCATTCCTTCTTTTAAAAAGAATTATAGTAAAACTTAAGCACAAATCGACATTATGGGAGTTTAAATACTGTTGACGAAGAAATTGTCATTTATATTGATGATGAATCAATTTTAAAAAGTAATAATACTGATAATATATGTAACAGTAACAAAGCAACTATCATTCATTTTTGTAAAACCTTTTCATAAAACATATATAATGAAGTTTTTAAGTAATAAAAAACAATTCGAAGACTGAATTTAATAATTTTCTTTCACTTCTCAAATCGATTAACTCCTTTAATCGCGCAAAAGTTGTAGTAATAGCAACGATTACTTCACAGATATTCTTTTTCATAATTTCTATACGTCGTTAGATAAAAGATACATTTTCAGTAATACAATTTACATCGTATTTTTGAACTTATAATCAAAAAAAGAATTTAAAAAAGATTTTAAGAAGAATATTTTAAAGAATTTTATCATTTTTCTCAATTTCCTGTTTTATAAAGTTAATCAATTTGGAAAGAAGCATTCAATTGTATAATTTTTTGGAGGATTTTATTTTATACAACATTTAATAAAGAATATAAAAATAAAGAAGTTGCAAATTTCTTTCTTTTAATTTTCATCTGATTTTACATTATCACAAATTGAATCTGTAATACTTCAATAGACATTACTTTTTAAACCAGTCAAAGCTAGGTTTTTAAACTAGCCTTTTTAGTCTTAGAAGTACACGTTTCACCTTTTTTCTCTCTCGAAAATACGGAAAATAAAAAGTTATTTTGCTCTTTTATTATCTCACGATATCGCATTGCTTTTTCTATTGTGAGAAGAAAAAAAAAAAAAAAAAAGAGTATTTTTACTTTCATTGCAGTTGCAAGTGAGAGGAACTTCCTCAGCGGTAGACAGATTGTTTTCGATGCTTCTAACTAAGGGAAATTGAAATTTACGTCATCATTTTTTTAATCAGTTTGCACATCAAACAGTAGAATATGACTCCGGTAAACACACAGTTTATTAAAAAATCTAAAACTAGGACCCCTAACCCCTGGAAACCTCAGAAACTCTGGAAATGTACAGTTAAAGCTTTCTTAAAAATAAATAAATAATAAAATAAATTTACGAATATTTCATGCTAAATTAAGCTGTAAAACCTTTTAAGTATATTATTATTATTTAAAAATACCAAATTAAATTCTGTGATAAAAATAATATAGCAACATGACACTTGAAGTTCAAAAGGTGAACAATACAATGCAGCTATAATTTACTCTAAATAAGTTAAATATGAATTTTATTTGGAAAGCATTATCATAAAGTAACAATCTTTATGATAAATGTAAATCAGGAAGTTACATATTCTTTAATTGTTTAGAAGATGTAATGACTTCAAAAAAATATTTTCTTCTTTTGATCACTTAAAGAATAAAATTGCAATTAACGTTTCCTTTATTGTTCGCAATTTCAATCAAATGTTCAGATTACTTCCATCCTCATATAAGACCAATACATAGACGTTAAATGTTATTGCAATTGTTTTCTAAAACCCGAGTACAGATATGGTCTGGAGTCAACAACAAGTAACAAAATTAAATTAACTAATGTATTTTTAATATAAGAGTGGTACATACAGAGCATTTATTAATAGCTTCGTAGTAATACATAATTTTTAGAAACAAATATTTCAATAAAAGAAAAAATAATATAATGGGATTTTCTTACTTTAATTTCACCAAATTTATCTTTCAGTGCTTTCATAAATTTTATTTCTTAATGAAGAACAAAAATAAGGATATAAATGGATTGGCCATTTTCTGATAAGAAAAATTGTTTGTTATACTGAGCAAACAAAAGCTTTTGTAAAAGGATGGAAACGGATTCCTTGTTGTCGGAATATTCCAAATGACAACCCATTAAAACATAATATACTAGCAGGCAAATAAAATTTATCATTAATTCATCTCCACCTAAATTATTGCAGTCATAGAAATATAAGAAATGGATCTCTCAGATTCCATAACAGTTTTTGATTTATGCATAGCAATGCGGGGTTCCACATACTGGATTGATAGGGATTGGGTTTGAAAAATACAAGCAGATATTAATTAGACCACGCTTTCAATATGTTCTTATCCTTTTATCACTCGAATTAAAAGAATTTGAAAATGCTTTCTTTACTTTATTTGTTTCCTTGCTTTCAGCAGTTAACCTCATCTCTTTTCACATTTTTTTAAAACTTTTCCAAAACTTATTATCACATTTTTTTCTAAATGGATCTGTAGAGCAATTCAGTATGAAATTCAACTAAAATATTTCAAGCAGGGCTCCATTTTTCAGTCTAGACGATAAGATAATAACTGTGTCTATGCGACTTTATAGCATCTTGAGTTTGGACCTCTTAAGGCGATCCCAGATATTTTGCTAGACCTGCTACTTCCAAGAATGCACAAAATTAGTGGCTTGAAAGCTGAGAAATATACCAGCTTATATATTCAATGATGACAGCCTTTTGTTCTTTTGCTCTTAGTTGCCTCAATTCAGTTTTTGCAACCAGAAAACTGGCCAACCCTCCATAGCTTTTTTAATGTTAAAAAAAAGGAATCAAAAGGGAAATTAAAGCTTTTTAGGATGACTTTTGAAAGGACATATTTATTTTTAATTCGTTTATAAAATTATTCTTACCAAATTAGCTTGGATATAGTTGTGTTCCTCTTTTCACGAATAACTTTGTTTCTCAGTTCTCGTATGAACATTGTTTAACAGAGAAGACTAATCTAAATGCGATTTGAAAATTCCCTTTATTATATTTAAAGATATAATGAGGAAATGTCAACCTTATTTAATTGAATAGAAGATGGAAAAATTTTGACCACTACAAGACCACCATGTAGAAAAAAAGTGTTCTCCTTTTTAAAATTTTCAAGTAACTTTAGTAGTTATATGGAATTACACTGAAGCATATGATACTATTTTAAATTATTTTATTTTTCTTAAATATAGAAACTATGAGACCATATATTAATATGAAATAATCTACATTTATTATTTTAGATTTTATTATTTTTCCTCATTATTTTAGATTTTATTATTTCTCCTCATTATGTTTAGTCATTATTTTAAATTTTAATATTTTTCCTCGTTATTAATAGTGGCAGCTCTCACACAAGCATATTGCTATTATAAATTGTTTTTGTTATTAATGGCGCCATGGACAAGGGCGCTGACGGCTGTCAGCGATTCTAAGCCGATTGAGCGCCTATTGTTTTTTAGTAGCGCCAACTTAAGGCCAAGAGTCCGACTTAGTTACTTCATGCGTCACATTCGCTTGCACAACCCCTTTTTACTCTGGAGAGCATTCACACACCTCACAGATAGAACACAGAAGAACAACCATGCCCGAACGGGAATCCAACCCGGGTTGCCCAGATCACGGGGAAGACACGGTACCCCTAAGCCAGGGTACCGGCATTATAAATTGTTTTGGAGAGTACCAAAAATTATTTTGTAGTTTTTCTTTCTTTAATTCAAACATTTTTAAAAGGTAATTTCAGTCCATTAAATCTGTTTTTAAATTTAATTTTAGTGCAATCACTACCATTTAGATTTTTTTTTCGTATCAGTCAAAATTGATGCTAAAATTTCTTAAACTGATGGCATATACAGAGGTTTATAGTGAAAAAACAGAAGATCTGATAAGAAAATCATCATTTTTCGATTATTAATTATTAAAAAATTATAATTTTTCTATTACCTTAACATTCCATTAAAATGTTTTCTAATTACAATGAAAATAAAATTTCGTTTTCTTCATTATGCTGATTCTTTTCATACCACTTATCGCCATGGCTTCTTTGTACCTCACATACAGTGGGTAAAAAGAAGTTTCCTCACGGAAGCCAGAGCGAATAAGCATAAGTTCTAATCATTGATTTTTCTCCTGAGCAAGTATCAAGATATGCTTAATTTGAGTTTTTAAAATGAGTTTATAATATGTTATTTTTACAAAACTCAGCAAGTATTTAAATTGAAATATTTAGGAGACATTGCGAAATGTCATACAAGAAATGTTTAGGCACGAAACATGCAAATAAATCCCGAAGTTTTCTACAACTAATCCAAGTAAAGTTTCAAAAATGAAGCACATTTCAGTGTCACGAAGCTTAGCAATCGTTGTTTAATTCTAGTCCTCAGTTGATAAATCTAAAATGGAAAATTCTTAAGATATTCGAGAGTTATATATCCAGTAACGGATGGATGGATTATCCATAAAATTAAATTCGTGAACTCGAACTTTACGATACATTATAGAAAGGTATCATAAGCTTCCAATTCTCAGATGAGCGATTTATTCGAAAGTCTTCCGGAGCTAAATAACTTGCATAAAAGAAACATCATGTGTAAGATTGAAGATAATGCACCAATCAGACAAATTACAAAACTGATGTGTCATCTCACATGGTGAGAAACATCATTAAACAAAAGTAGGCTAAAGTGGACGCTCGGCTCTTAATCAGTTTTTTTTATAAGTAGTATAAGATGAATTATCTTGAGTTTATAAATAAAAGTGTAAATAAGCCTTCATCGTCGCAGGAATTAGCCCATATTAGTGAAGAATCAAAATTCAACAACCTTGGGTCGGATGGCTGAATTATGATATGGAGAAAACCAAATAACCTGATGATCATAAAGAATTTATGTAGAATTGTCAAACACGGGAGAGTCATAATGTGAAAGCGTAGAAATGCTTACAGCGAGTTCATGTTTTATAGAAGGAAATATGGATTGGTACATTATCTATTCATTCTAAAGTAAATATCTTAACTAGCTCAGAATTTTTTTAATTGAAATGCACTTACTCCATATATGAAATGTATAAAACAGTCATCCTAAACATGCCTTAATGAAGAAAAGTGTCTCTACCGTGTTAAGCAGCGTCTTCATAATTCACCCCAGCTTCCTGATTTAAGTCTTTATGGGAAGAAATCGGTCTTAAACTTAAAAAAAATGACATCAAACTAAGAAATACCATTCAGTATATTTAATATACTGAATATATCGTTTATATCTGCAATATTTCGTTTTGTATTACAAATAGGCCTCTCACAGCTCAGAAAAATAACAAAGGTCTTTTGACCCTTAAATATAACATTGTTAACTCGAAAAGTATCTAATAAAATATATGTAAATACTGTGCATGAACTTTTTTATTCAATATTATTGGATTCTTTTGCTTCTTTAAAATAACTATTCCTTTATTATATTTATAAATAATATTTATAATTGTGTTAAATCTCTTGACAATTTTCATTTTGTTCCCAGAGGATTCTATGAGACATTAAATTTTTATTTTAAGTATTTTTTTTTACCCCAAAGCATAACGCAATGCTTTCGCACCTCAATTTCTGGACTTAATGCCATTCATATTTATAGCACGTAATTATTCTTCCTTGTATTCTTCTAACTGAAATCTATTTTTCATGCAATTTCGTAATTAATTGCCTCTGTATTTATATAATTTGTCATTTTCCCTTTTTATTCACATATCTTGCAAAGGATTTCTTTTTATCCATTTTTCATCTTCATCAAACTGACTAGAAGCCAAGTGATGTCTAAAGATAGGAAGTTTGAATTTTCATTGTAATTTTCCCTTTTTATTCATACATTAAGCAAAGGATTTCTCTTCTCTTTTTGACTATTTTTCATCTGTATTAAACCAGGTAGGAGTCACATGATGCCTGAAGATGTTAAGAAATTAACTAAAGTTTGTATTTAAAGATATCATCTTAACTTGAAATAGTTCATTAAAATGAATTCAATAATAATTTTAAATTCCTATTTTATATTTTAATTTTGCACGGACAGCCAAATTTTGAATTCAGCTGAAGGTCATAAGAGGAAACAAAATTGTAAATCTTCCTAAATTTTTGGTTTAGTCTTAGTTGATCGGCATTCTATGAGCATTTTGTTGCAATTTTAAATTCAACTTTGTCATAGGAAGTTTTATCTATGATAAATGAAATTTCAAAAGGCCAGAATACAGAACATTTTCTTTATTTAAATTTTATTATATATATATATGTGATCGGTTTAAAATTTTCTATTTATTTTTTGTTTGAATTCTATTATTTACGACAGTTTTTACTGATAGAGAATTCAATGAATCAGTTACAAATGGTGCACACTGGTGATCATTTGGTAAGTATGGTCATAGAATTGCCGTACAAAACTTGTTCTGGAGAAATATGTGTGAATGTTTTTACATCATCATCAATTAGGGAAGATGGATTCATGAATGTGAAGTTCACTCCATTCTCTAAAGAGAATGAACATACTTAGACGTCAGGGGAAAAAAAATTCCATTTCAAAATTTGGAAGATATTTTAGAGAAGTAGTAAACATTTATAGAATATGTTTATGTAAGTGGCATAAGTACAGACGATGAAAATTTAACCTGCTCTTATGCTAATGTCTAATACATTACAAAATATATCATTAACCTACTGCGTAATAAAAAATGCATCTTTCAAGAACTATGTAGATTTTGAAGATTAAAAAAAACCAATTAAATTCCAAGATATACCTAAACTTTTTAACTCTCCTGCAAAATTTATAATTCAACTCTTATGTTTTTAATTCCAGTCTTTAATGATTTGGGTTAAATTATTCGGCATATTACTTGTTGAATTAGTTAATTTAAGTTACTATCGTGTTCCAAAGCTATATAAGATGGATTTTGAAAAAAAAAACTGTACAACTTTAAATTGCAAAGGGTTGATGAGGACGATGTCACAATCAATTTAGTATCGTAAAGAAATGATTATCATTTCTAAATATGACAAACTCTTAGCGACATTGTATTTTATTACTGGAGCAAGCAGTTTCATTTTGGATTCTATTTTTTCAAATGCTATGTTTATCTTATAAGAGAAAGGGATGCCCCCAATTATTATATAATCTGTTGAGAATTTTCTTGATACAGCATGTCATGAATTCTTGCTTTGCTCACTCTTTTTTGTGTAAATAATTTCTTTGTTTCTCAGCTCTTTTGAATGCACAATTTCTTTTTACAGTTTCAAACAAATTAATTTCTATATGCAGGGACTTGGCATTTTAGATGGGAATTAGCCAGTAAAAATTCCAATTTTAATGATTGGGTTGACTCATTCTGTGAAGTATATTTATTTTTAATTTAAAATTAATAATTTCGCAAAGAGTTTTGAAATTAATCATAGAGCAGAAGAATGAAAAGCTTGATAAGTACACTGTACTCCCGAGTATCTGGCCTAATATGGCGGAAGGTAGGCCGAATAACAAGAAAGCCGTAAAGGACAGAGTTCTATGATCTCGTTTCGTTGTCCACCAATACCAGGAGATAAAGTTTTTATACCAGAAATCATTGTTATAATATGTATTTATATATGTATTTTCTCACTTATTAAGTACTAAATTCGTGATATAAGTAATTTTTGATTATTACTATTTGTCCCTAGATGGCGCTACTGAAACTAGACACGCTAAAACTCGGCTCATAGTCAGCAAGCTTGTCTATGACAAGTTTCATAAACAACTACATTATGTGAATAATTTGCATCAAATTACTTTTCAGAATGCAAAAGGTTAATAATAACATTAATAATAAAATCAGAATAACATTTAAAATTAACTTTAGTAGCAATTGGGTAATGATTGACAGTTCATACAAATAAATCGATATTTAACTTCAAAAATTTTTCACTTGTAAAAACGTACTGAAAATAGAGTCGAATGTGTATGATTCAAATCCTTATTTCAATTTGAAATTTTATTTCTAATAATTTTTGGGCTTAGTTTTAAAATGAAATTCTTTATTTCAAAAGTAAAAACTTATTATTAAGTCAACTGAAAAATAATCTAAAACAAATTATTTTAGGATTTGTTTTCATTGCAGATAATTCCACAAAGTTAGAATTCACACCTGTTACAAAGGAATTTCAAATGTCTCCAAAATTTTGATTCAAAATTGCAACAGCATAGCTCAGTTCAGAACGAAAAAAGTAACATTCTTATGCAAGAATTGAATGTAGGAATAGCTTACATAGTTGTTGAAATGTTTATTTGACTCGACAGAGTGTAATTCTAAATATTAAAGTTCCTAGGTGAATGTAGGAAAAATTAAGATGAAGGAGAAAAAAACTGAAATTTGACAAAAATTATTTCTGATTATTAAATTTTTGTTTTCGCTAATCTAAGTTCAAAGATATTTCAAATAAATTAACGAAAATAAAAATATTATTTTATGATCACTGAAGACATAGTATATGAATATATTTAAATAAAAAATCATTATGAAAATAATATATAATTTTTAATTTTATATCGATTTAGCAATAGTATAATAAAAATTTATGCAATTTATTAACATTATTTAATTAGAAAATTAAAAAGAATTTTTTTAAATCCATTTTGAAAAGTACCACTGTCAGGAGAATTTTGTGAAAAATATTTAGAAATTAAGAAATACTGAAAATATTTTTAAAATCTGAGGAAGATAGTATTGATGACATTTTCTTGTTGTTTGTTTTTAGGCATGAAAAACATTAAATAAACATTTCCGATCATGCAGTCCCCAAAAAACTGGCGTCCAGGCCGGAAAATCCCCGATGCCAAGTATTTTGCAATTTTCTTCTATAATTCACACTATTCTATAATTTACTTCTGTCGAATCCTGTTGCCTCGTTTTTTTTGTGCTGTTTAATAAATGAAAATTCGATCGGTTTTTCTTGTTCTGGCGCATTAAGTTTTCTGTATTTTATAATTTTATTATATATTATTTATAAATTCTTATACATTTTTATTTATTTATAAATTATAATGTTATTTATAAATTCTTATACATATACAATTCAAAAACGTTTTATAGTTTAAAGAATATAAACCGTTTATTGAAATTTACGTATTGCATTAAAAAATATTTAGCCAATTTATTTATCAGTCGACATTTGTTTCCTGAAAGGATTAAAAATTCTTAATCAACTAATTTCCATTATTTTCTTATCATTCGCATCAATAATTTGATAATGAGTCGCATTGATTATCTGATATGAAAAGTGTCGATTTCAGATATTTAAATCAATAAAATTATCTGTTCATGCCCATTACCATTCGAAAATAACTTATTTTTGATACGTCGCATGAATTCGAATCGATATTTTCTGCGAGCGGCAACAAGTTTTTCTTTCAATGAAATATCGACCTTGAACAACATTTATCACCAGTAACGGAATAATATGTTACATCCGATTATGCCGTTAAATTTTGCTGACTGATGACGAAAAGTGCCAACTCAGAAATCTGGAGTGTTGTATCACATCTCTCCATCATCTCATCTCTATACATATGTATAGTCACACGATCTAGGTAAAAAAGGAATTTGCTGCGCTTCTGAGATCAAAATGAAGTTAGCAAGCAATATGTTTCTGCCAAATTTCTATACTTGATTACATTTCGAATTAGTTCGAGCTAAAATGCATCATTGCATGTTATTAGTATCTGAGATTCGAGTCTTTTCAGTAGTTGAAATTGATAGTTTTTATAGTAAATGTTATGAAAAAACATACAATTACTTCTAAAAAATACCATTACATGAAATTGTAGAAGTAAAGATAAAAATATTAGACCTTTTTAAAAACTGATATATTTAAGGGCAGAATATTTAATAGGTAGCAAAGAATAAGAAAACCGAAAACTCCAGAATATTAAATTTTTTCTCTCTGCTATAAAAGCATTTTAAATGTCTGAATTATGATCAAGATTTATAAAAGGGACATGGAAATTTTTTATTCATTTTTATGTAACGTGAGTTATTTTCCATTTATAAATGTGGAACATTGTATTTGATTTTTCATTTCATTAAAAACAAGAGGTTTAAATTTAATTAGACTCTTTATCCTTTGATGCGATTTCATATGTAGTATGGCAATTTAAATGAGCTGAAATTCTAGTTTTCCTGTATTACAAGTGGAAACTCCAACATTATTCGAAGATTATTCGGAAACCACATCCAGTTTAAAATCAAAAGAAGTTAGATAGTCACGAAGATAAGGCAAAAATGACATACATATGATTTTTAATAAAATTATATTAACATTTTTTGAGTCACGTTTAAAATCTTCAAGAACTTTTTAAAGTCTGTCTATTAGAACATTTTACATTTTTGTAGCAAGCACTCAAATTTCTGATATTATTATCATTATACAAAAGCTTGCTTTTTTATTTTGTAAGTAACGTTTAAATATTGAGATCAAGTCAACAAAATTTATCTGATCTAAAAAATATCTAACTTAACTGATATAAACAATAGTTGTTGGTTCGCCTGAACTATCATTTATGGCAAAAAAGTAGGAAATAAAAAATATAATGAATAATCATTAAATGTAATTAAATCAAACTAATTTTAAAATGTTTAAAAATAAAATAAGGTGACTAATTTTGTGAAATGATAAATTGAAACTGAAATTACATAATATTTTTTTTAAAATTTTACTTTTTAATGAGTTCTTAAACATGTATGCATATTATATTCTAAATAATTTCGAAAGCTTACTTCACTATAATTTTCAGGTTTTTTGAAATGTCTCTGTTGCAGTTTTAAAATTCTTTGGAGATTATTGAAACTTTTATATTAATAAGAATACAATGATTTTTTTATTGATCTGCAACTGTTTTTGTTTTTCTTTATTAAAATGTTATTCTATGAAAACAAATATATTTAACTTTAAAAGCTATTTTAAACTTCCTTTTTTTCAGCTGAAGCAGTAATTGTTATGCTCTTTATCACTTCTTCTTATTATATTTTGTCTTTTCTTCCTATTTTGAAAGGCAATAGGTGAAAGAAAAAGAAAAATTTGGAATGTACCATAGTCTTCGATCTAAACGTTTTTCAGAATAAAAAGCATTATTCCGTTCCTGCCTATCAACTAAAATTAATTGTTTTTCATTTCAGAATAAGAATGTAGCGATTCAGTCTAGAAATAATAAAGAATAGCTTAAATAAAATTGTTTAATTAAAAAGTACCCAATATTAAACATGCTACAAAACAAGTAATTATGGTCACAATGAAATAGATAAGTTTTTCAGATCTAACTGAACACAAAATCTGTTTTATTTACTTGTCTTTCAAAATTTTAAGGTTACACAGGCTAAACTATGTCATTTCGATAAACTGTGTCAATTTTAAGGCTACACAATGTCATTTCGATGCCAGCAATTTGTATTTGTTGTTAATTTCTACAAAACGCTTTCCAAAAAGTTATTTTCTCAAAGTATTAATTGCAGAATGAAGACTTAGAAAGAGATCTGGATAAACTTTTTTTTCTCAATCCCCATAAACCTCATTATAATACAAGAAATGTTTTCCAAACTTTATCTTTAAAAAATCAGTCGTCTTCAATGAACCAATTCAATGCCGGGAACTGTTTGCGATGAGTTTAAACAGCAAAGAATTCACCAAACTTTTTAGCAATTTTTAATAAGATTTCTGTAGTGAATTGTAACCAAATAAATTTTATTTCTGAGGATATTGTAATCTACTTCAACCTTAAACGTTCATTTGCCATCCAAAAACTTATTAGATGCTTATGTTTTCTAAATTCTTACAAATCTTTACCTCCTACAGCTTAGCATCTCCGTTGCGGCGCTAGTGGTGTGTTAAAGGTTAAAATAAAATAAGGATATAAAAAAATAGCCGATATAAAAAATTAATTGGTGAACGATTCGCAATTAACTGCAATTCTTACTTTGAGAACGATTTCGGAAACCAAAAATAATTAAGGGCTAAAAAATAAATTTATTGAAGTAAATGGTGCCTCTTTATGTCAACAAATACAGTTTTATTCATATAAAGTCAAAGAGAATTTTCATAAGTTCATTTGAATGCAACGTACATTAATGACAAGCAACGATATATAAAATATAAATTCTGTCTAAAATCTGATATAGGACTATAATTCTAACGATTCATCTTTAGGTGATTACGCTTAAAGAAAGGAAGATTTTTTTAGACTGTTGAAACTCTATTTCTTTTTATCAAACGGAATTCATTTTTTGACAGCGCTGTTTCTTTTTCGTGTTATGAATTTTTCAGTCCTTATGCAAAATAATAATCAGTGGTTGATTTCTTTCTTTAATAATCTATTATTAAAGAATTATTTACAAGTGCCTAATGTTTTTTAGTTATTTAAAAAAATCTTTCTAATGTAGAAACAGTATACGCAACTTGATTCTTCTGATTATGAAATTTTTTGGAAACTCTCCAGGACTCTCCCCCCCTCCCAATTATGTGAAGAAATTAAAAAATAAACGCTTGCCCTATGCACTGAAGCGCCACAATGCTACAAGATTACACAATGTAGTTGTGGTAAGTATTAATCGCATTATTGGGGCTTCCATTTTCTTTTTTTTTTCTCCCCTTTTATTTTTATTTAGCGAATATTTTTTCCGGATATTGTTAAAACGTTAAGCATGTTTTGCAGTACATGTATGGGACCTCGATTCTTCTCTTGCCAAATGAATGCTTATGAATGCTTCACTTGCCAAATTGATTAACTCCATAAAACATGAGAAGTTGAGAAAAATGATAAATTAGTACATAGCGCTTTTAAAAATCACATTTAAATTATTTCAAAAATACGATGTAATCTGTACTTTTGCAGATGCATTATTTATCTAATGACAGAAATTGTAAGATAGAATATCCTTTGGAGTAATTGTTGCGTGAATGTGTTTTGATTAACTCCATAAAACAAGAAGTTGAGAAAAATGATAAACTAGTATATAACGCTTTTAATAATCCCCTTTAAATTATTTCAAAAATGCGATGTAATCTGTACTATTACAGATGCATCTTTTATCTAATGACGTATAGAAGTTGAAAGATAGAATATCCTTGGAGTAATTGTTTTTGAGTGATTAAAAAATTTAATTGGTTTTGGAAGTGAAAGAAAATTATTAATTCAAATTCAGTCTTCGAAATATTTTTATTACAAAAAAACTTTACTATATATGTTTATGAAAGGTTTTTAAAAAATGAATAATAATTTTTCTGTTACTGGTATGAGTATTATTACTTTTGAAAATTAATTTTTCTCTATATATGATGCATGCTTAGTTAGCTGTATTTGCGCTCCCGGCATGTCGATTTATTCTGATAGCTTTATAATAATCCTGTTTAATAGGAAAAATGAATTTTAACAAATCCATTATGTCTTCCCTCTTTTCTTTCATCACATTTCTACCTATTGGAGGCTGGTCTACATTTAGCAGACATAGTGATCTACCAACTACACTTATATTAATGGCATTAAATTTAGTACCTTAGTTAAAGTCACACTTGAAATGTATAAGGTGGGGTTTCGCTTTTACGATTTTATCTAGTTCATTTTGAGCCAATTTACAGATATCTCTGTAATTGCTGCCTTTCTATTAATGATTTTATCAGGTACTTGTAGATGATGCTTTATTTGAACCATATGAAACGGTGCTTTCTTTTTACATGTTTTTTTCTCTATTACACCAATCATCTGGCGAAAAATTTGTCTGATGTTTTTCGTTTGTTTGAGATTCAATAATAGCATATTGTTAAGCAAATAAATATTTCTTTACCAGAAATTTCATTTCAATTGACTCAATTTGTATTTTTAATTGAGACAACGAAATTAAATGAACAACTCTTAGATATATTCGTGGCGGATGAAAAAGATTACAACGGTTTAACTGAATTTTTATTATGATTTACATTAGAATATGTAGTTAATCAAATCGGCTTAAGAAATAAATTATTTATTATTCTTTGGCTAAAAAGATTTTTCATTTAGTGGTGTTAATACTTATTATAAGAAAAATGTGTTTTGGATATATACAATATAGAATTAATAAAGTACTTTGATATGAAAATTTAATAAAATTCAGAAAGAAGAGTTAACCAATTTGGCAAGGGAAGCATTCATGTATTATACATACATAATCACTTAATTCGAATAGATTCGATTCGTTACACTGCAAAATTTCTGTAGCTTTTTTGTCCTGGCTACCGTATTCTTAAGTGTATATAAAATATCATCCTTCGCTTTTCAGATCGTAATTAATAAACAAAGGAGGAGAGTGGGGGAACATGCTACATAATGTTTTTCCATTTTAACCTCTTCGCACACAATGACGTGTCTGACACACGCATTAAATAACTGGACTTTTATTATTGTCTACGATTAAACGGCAGAATTAACCCCTTAACTGGTTTATTTTCCTTACTATCTAATAAGATGATACCTTCTATTTTGGGAATATTTTCTTATTTTGATTCAAATGGAAATTCATGGAATACTTGGCTTATCTACGTATTCGAAGTCATTTTACTATTGAATTATAATTGTTATAAATGATTTATTTTTTGTTTACAGCTATCAAAATTCGATAAAGCGATGCACGTACCACGTATGGGAGAACCGGTTAAGGGGTTAAGCAATTAAAAATGCAAAAAATCACTTTCACATATAAGTATCTCAAGTGAAAATACTTCTTAGACAATGCTAAGAATAAAAATAACAATAAATGTCCAAAAAAGGAAATTTGATCTACTTAGGAAGTTAAATAAATTCTTATGTCAAGAGATTAAGAAGTTTTGGTACACTTGTTATGGCAAATTGATCAAGATTTGCTGTTCTATGTATTGGTCTCATATTCGCCTTAAATTTCATTAATATCTTCAGAATGCATGCATTGTTGTTAGAATCATGAATGTTTTCATTTCTGTATCGGGAATATATATTATCTGTAATTAATTTAATATATAAAATGAATTTTTGATTTTTCGTATGTTATGCGCTGCTATTCCGTTCATCCGATTGCGTTGAAACTTTGCATACTTATTGATTGTACTTGGGAGAAGGTTATAGGCATAATACAATTATTATATATTAAGTAAAAAAAGACAATGAATATTAATTATACTTCTCTTTTATACATCATTCAATTTCGGTGAATGTATTCATTGTAGACAAGAAAATCAATATCCTTCTTTCTACCATTCCTAATTCAGCAAGATATTTATTTCAAATTTCAAACGATATTTCCAAAACTATTTCTTTTGTGGCAGCAACGGTCCAAGTACCAGCTAGGGAATTATGGAAAATACTTTTTTCCCTTCTCATAAAAAAATGAAATATGTTGGGCTTTGTATTTTGAAGACAATTTTGAATAATGTATTTCACTCTATTAATTGGCAAATAGTAGCACTTAAAAAGTATAATTTCTCTTCCCCTATTGTATTTCATGATCAACGAAATGTTTTTATTAATATTTATTTTTCCCTTTTTCATCTGTATTTTTTTGAAAATTAATTATTGTATTTGCTTTATAATTACTGAAAATAATATTGTTTTCATAATTTCTGAGAAACAGACCCATCCCCAAACCCCTTCATCCGTTAGAAAGTTCAAACTGAAAAATATTTACATATTAATTATCTTCTCGATTTATTTGTTATATCTAACTTCAAATAATATCCCTCTTTTTTTTTCTTCAAAACTAGAATTTAGATCCCCATAAAGGAAAATAAACCTCACGTAGGGGAACTTTCCTATGAGACTAGACGCATCCATGCGATTATCCAATTATTTACTTGAATGTCGAAATTCTATAGTATAAAATTGGATAGTACATATATCCAACGCGATTGTTTGCGATTAAACAGCCAAAAGAAAGTATCGATCGCATATTGATGAAAAGATTGGGGAACTGGCTGGTGGCAGCTCCGCTCCAAATAAATAGTCGCTCTTCGCCGCTCATTAGTCACGCAGGAAACTGATGTGTATTACGACTTGTCAGACATTAAGCTTAAGAAAGTATTGATCTTTACCTATATTTTTATGACCTTTTTACTAGTAATAAATGTGCTTGAAAATAGTTATAAAATGTAATATGAAGTAATTTAATCAACTTTTGTTAATAATTCCTGTTGTGAATTCAATAATTTCAATTTCATATCCATAATTTGCATTTAAAAAGGCGTTTATAGCGAGTACTTTTAAAAATAATTTATTTTTATTTATAGTCCTTTACCAAACTTCTTTTGCTCTCTTCGGAAAATGACTGGTTTCTTTCAATCCAATTTAATTTGAGAAAGAAATGGCAAAAACTGGTCAATGAGACACTTCGAATGAATAGTTGGAAATTGTTCTGAAAAAAGCATTTCTCTTGTCTCCCATTTGAATATATTGAAATTTACCATGTTTGTGTAGCAGATATAAAAAAGCAATCAAGAGTTTCTGCTCAAATTAATATCACAGGGATTGTTCTTTTTTACTTACCCTTAATTTTATTAAGAACAAATTTTCTTTTGAACTGCACTTTAACAATTCAAACTGTTACCATTGTAATCGCATCATTTTTCTGTTTATATTATATATATATATATATATTATATTATGGATATATATATATATATATATATACTGCCATATGGAAATGACTGAAGGAATAACCTTGACAAACTCAAAGTTTTTAGAACGTCTTTATAACAAAAGGTAAACCCATTACAGAAAATAACATGTTGAAAAGAAGGAAGATCTCTACGGCTTTATAACACATAGGATGGAAAACTGAAAAAAAAAACCTCGCTATTTTAAAAATGAAGTGTATTGGAAATCTATTTCTGTATTCATTACGTTTTTCAGAAATCCTCTATTTTATATCAAAGATGAATCGATAATGTCTCCGAATTAAAAAGAGACAGAGATGTAGCATATGTAATTATTTTAAGACAGAGAGAGTTCCTCTTTCAAATAAACTGTTTGTACCCTACTTTTTTAAAAATAAGTCTTTATGTATTGTTGCTGTTTTGATGGTGTGTACTAACAAGGTGGTGCTCTCACTAAAAAGAGCAGTTATTAGAGAGATATGCATCGATTTATTCATTGATTTTCCTGTAAGTACCATCTTCTTGGCACGTTCGTTTACTTGATTGAAAAAGCAATCATCCCATACTGCTACTGAAACAATACCGCAAGTTTTGTTGCGCACTTGGTGTTCTGTGATTGGTGCTTCTGGTCCGGTAGGTGAATTAAGCAGAATGCTCATTGCATCTGTTTTCTGTGTTGCTCTTTGCAACGATATTCTTGGAAAATGTTGTTCTACGTCAATTTTCGTCATATATATATATTTTCCAAAGCCATTTGTTATCTTTCAATGTTCTGATCAATTTATGTAAAGTGGGTGTTGCCATTCGAAAATTTCGAATTTCTTTTATTGCTACCGTACCTGTGAGAGCTCCGCTATTTTAAATCATCACAATCTTGAGCTCATATCTTCAAAGAGCAATATCTGAAATTTCTTTTCGAATGATCCAGCAGATAGACCATTAGAAGTTCATATCTTGTGGAAATTTTTTATTACCTTCCTCATATATATACGATGTGTGCATAGGAAGACGCTTTTGATTTTTTTAAAAAAAACGAAATAAGAATTTTTTAACGATATATTTTATTCTTAATACATTTTTAAAGTCAGATATTTACTTCTAAATTACTTTATTAACAAAAAATAAATTGTTTTTGTTTTTCATTTTCTGTGTGAAGTTTGATGACTTTTATTGTCATTTCAAGCTATGCGACATGGTTTACGAGTTTTAATGAACTAATCATTGCTTTTCATTTTTGTAGGATTCATCTTCTCTTCATTCTATCTTTCTGCAGAAAATCTAGGAAGCAAGGAAAGAAATGGATGCTGCAGTTTGAATCTTTGCATTGTAATTCTAAGCATATCATTGGATTGCAATGCAAATCATTGGTAAATCATTGGTAATCAATCATTGGATTGTATTGCAAATCATTGGAATCGCGAATTCATATCTTCAAATAACAACGACACGGATACTAAAATTTATTTCCGACGAATAAGCTGCTACGAATTCATATATTGAGAAATTTTTTGTGACAATTTCTGCAAATGAAAATAGTTCTGTCTTCATTTTTTTTAATTCCTCCAGTATCATTTACGATTATTTTTTTTGCATAATTAATCGCACCGAATATTTTTTTAGGCTTTTCGCCTCACTGCTTTATCATTTTTTTCTAATATCTTTGAAGTCATATGAGGAAGCAATAGACATTATAAAAATGCTTTTTTTTTCTGGTTTCAATTTAAAATAAAGTGCAACTCGAAAATGACAAAATTTTACACAATAAGCTTTCACGATTGTAAATGAAATGATCCCGTGGAAATATTTTTTAAGTTATCAACATTCATCAAAATAATCATAATTTTCTCTACCCCTTCCCTCTCCCCATCTCAGATTTCATGAGCATTAAAGTAGAATAATAAAATTACATAGATATAACTATAAATAGATTATGTTTTTGCTTGGATAATATTTGCATTCTTGTATCTGAAATCAACCGAAATGAAATACAAGATCATTTATGAAAGTAAATTATGATATATAATGGAGACTACGCTATATTAAATTAAAACAAATATAAATACATTTTTAAAAGTTTTGTATTAAATCTAGGATTAAATCTTCAAACTATTAAATAATTAGTTTAATTATTTAATTAAGTGTATTAATTTTTTCATAATTCTAGAAAGCTGCAGGTGAAAGCAAAAAAACATAAAAGCATATTACTTTAAATAAAATGGAATTTCATTCAATTTCACATTATATATTTATTTTGAAAGAATAATTCAGAATTTTCTTTCCTTGATATTCATTGTAACATAATTACTATATTATAAAGCTTTCAGGGCTTCATGCTTTTACAATTTTTTATTTAACTTCAAATGTCTGATAATTTTTTCTTCGTTTTAGTACCCAAATAAAAGTATATTTTAAAAAAGTCTTTTTATTATTTATAAAATTATTATGGAATATTTAAATTAAGTTTTTTCAGCTAGATGCTTTAACTTGCATCGAATCCAAATTAAATAAAATTAAGTTCTGAAAATATTTAAAAAGTATATTTTCTTCGAAAACACACAGAGGCTCAAAACTTCAATTTTAAAAAAAGATGTCATGCAACGTTATTTTGGCATCGCTCACCGTACAATCATACAAAAAGCTGTCATTCGAAAAGAATAAAAGTACTCTTTAAAAAAATTTCTTAAGGGGTTGTCTATGTATTAAAATAAAAACAAACTTTAAAATTTCCAGTGGCAACACCCGTTTAGTAATAAAATTTTAAAACTATGTTAAAAGTTATTCCCAGAAGCCAAGTTTCATTCATATAGGTCTTATATTCGTTTCGAAAATATGAGCTAACAAATTTTTGACTTTCTAATGCTAAAAATAAATTTTTAACTTTTATTCATATCTTAAACACCTATAAAATTATGCAGCTAAAATCTTTCTGTTATGAAAATATACGATTTTTTACACATTTTACATAACTTTTAACTAGTAAAGGTAACTTTTAATGAGTGAAAAAAATACAAACTTAATTTTTTTAAAAATTTGTAACTTGTTTAAATTCTGGCATTAAACAAAGGACAAGGTCATTTTAAGAGAGCATGCAAAATTTCAGCTCATACTTACTGGTAGATTTCCCATAACATTAAGTTTTTTATATTGCTCCTAAAATATTGCATATAGGGGAGCATTCAAAAATTTCAAAATATCGGCAGATTTTTATTTGGCATTAAATGCAGCTGATTGTGCTTTCCTTCAAACAAATATCGTTGCTTACATTGTTGTAGTATAAAAATATCTTTAAAAAATTCATCTGTGGCAATAAAAATATAATCAGAGTTTAAAAAAGCTTATTACTAATATATTTTATAAATAATTATTATTTTTAAATGGGGAGGGTAGTCTCTATCCTTGATAAGTTAGAATTTCTACTCGTCAGTTCATACAATGTCACTTTCAGAATATATATATTTTTAAAAAAATGGGAATTTTATTTCATAATAAATATTTTGTAGGATTTAACAATTTAATTCTATAAACATTTTCTTGAACTATTTCTATTAATAATTTATGGATTACGAATTCCATATATTCTAAAAAGAAAAAAGCTATTTGTATTAAGTGCACAATATTTCTTAAGCATATCTCAAATTTTATAAGATTAATCTACCATAATTTTAACACACGTACACATAATTGCAAAAATTGTATTATTACAACTAATCCATTTAATATAGTTGATTGTTAACTAAATTTTTCAACGCCAATTTAATGAAATTAATTTTGTTCTGTTTAAGCAAATAGGCTCTAATATAAATTTTCGATATGAAGATTGTTACCTCTTACAGACATCTAAAGGAATAATTATTCTCATAATCATCTATATATAATATTTATTTTTATAATTATCTCGATATTCATATAAGAGGCAACAAGATACGAGATGAATTATAGCTTTAAAAACTTGCCACACTAATGGAAATTAAAGATACGAATGAACATTTAGAGTGATGTTCTAAAGTTACCTTTTCACGTCAGTAACACGCATATATTCTGTATTCGTGACTTCATAAGATATAACCTTAGGGAAACAAAACGCATTTGCACACAACTCTAAGTTGCCGGTAAATCATAGAAGAAACCTGATTTACATTTATCAGGGAATGTAAATAAGAAAAAATAATTGTAAAATAAAGCGGTGTATCATTTCATGTATGTTTGTGAGAGGTAAACTTTGATGATAGGAATAGTATATACTGATTAAGAAACAGGAATAAAACGCAAAAGAATAAAAATTAGTTAATTTCCTTTCTTTCTGAATCGTCAAGGTATTAATTTTAACATTAAAATCGGTACTTTAAACTTAATGGAGAATCAAGCTTAGGTGAAATTTCAGTAAATCTTTCAATGCTCTTGAATATTTCTTGGCAGAAAATAATCGCTATTCATCAAACAATTTTCACTGTATATATTTTTTATGAATGAAATAGCAATGGATTTAAACATACAAATTATAGCTTTACAGATGTTTTTAATAATGCAAAAAAATGCCATTACCAACAGAGACTATCAAAATCTTACACATTTAAATATAAAAACAACCCCTTAGCGGAGAATGTGAGCTTTCTTCCGATGATATGTAAACCAAAATTTATAATCCGGGTTTTTTTTCCATGGAAAATCTATTCATGACATCAAAAAGAGTTTTCCCACAGGCAATCTGAAAGTTTGTACAATTTTATATATGTTTTAAATCCCCTATAAAAGCTTTAGGCACAGCATATTTAAATTTTTATTATTGCCTTTAAAGTAGTACTTTTAAGATTTCATATAAGATTATCGATTGCAAAATAATTTTTGGTGGCTCCTTTTTTCCACTTCCGTACATAATTCACACACAATTATAATATCTAGAGAAGGAAAAGTTACAAGAACTTTTAGTGTACAAATGTCTTGAGTCATAGTACAAAACTAAATAAAAGCATACAAAGAAAGCTACTAAAATAAACATTAATAGGCTGAATCATTTAAAAATACGTTGATCAGTTTATTGAAATAAAAACCTCACATATAACCTCACATTGAATCAAAACCTCACATTGAAATCAAAACTTCAACATAGGACCACAGAGAGCACTAAGTTCCGAAAGTCTGGTGTCTTTACTTAAACTCTCTTTCTCATAATCCTTTTCTCCTATTTATAACTACTTACAGAGTTCTGTGAATGTCTGAATGCGTTCATTAGAAATGTCAGAATGCGTTCTTTAGAAATGTGTTATGCGTTCTTTAGATATGTGTTATGCATTCATTAGAAATGTCTGAAACTTCGTGAATTTAATAAAGGTTGGAAAGAAACATTCGGCAAATTAAAAAAAAATTCAATCTTGGCCAGCAAAATGTATATTAACAGATAAACGATTACATTTGAAAATTTCCCCTTTAATGCATTATGCAGTAACGGTAATACAACAAATGAACAGCATAAATGCATTCAGTTATAAAATTGATGAACCATTGCAGACAATCTGTGGAAAGAATTTCCCGAAAGGTATGAATCATATTTCTTCAAATTTCATTATCATTTTTTTTGGAAACCTTTTGCAGTGATTGCAATTGTTCGAAGCCTTTTCCAATCTGAAATTTCTACTCAGCATCTGATAAGGAATTAGAGTTTTCATTAAAAAATAATTTACCAGGTAAAGGGATTATACTTAAACTCAAGAAACAGACACGATACTAAATGAAGCTGAAACTTCAAACTTTTACGTTATCGCCAGAGTTTGCAACAAGTTTTCTCCAAATGATGTCGTATCCTCCATGCCGGGTTATGTTGGAAAAAAGATTACGTCTAAAACTTCGGGTTTTAGCAATAACATACCTTCTTTTTTATTTGCCTATGGTTCTTCTTATTCCTTTATAAATTCATTCTTATTTTTGATAAATGATCGAAGCTGTAGGCAGCTCTGAATAATGTATCATTTTAATTAAAGAATAATAAAATTAAATATGCATTAGTTGCTCCCAAATAATGCCAACATCATTCATTTTTATGAGTAATATCATCAGGAGAAGCGGCTTCAAAGGTAGAAAAAACTATTTTATGCACCTATAGTGGTTCTACTATCCATACTATCCTTGCTATTTCGGCATCTTCCAAAAGATCCTCTGTAATGTGAAACGAAGATTCCATTTCGTATCTTCGTTTTACATTATAGAGGTCTATTTAAAAAAAAACGAAAAAGAATTTGAGAAACCTATATTTAACGAGTCAAAAGAAAAAGAGTATAAATATAATGATGTCGACAGCTATAACGAATGGCTATAACTCAAAAATTTATTAATGTTTATTTCAAAGGCATATTCTTTCAATAAACCATTTTGCAGCTAATTAATTTAATTGCAGATTGAAAATGGGATTAGTAAGTATGCTTTTTGCAGAATCAAACTCAAATTAATTTAATTCCGAGGGATCAAATATATGAATTCTACTGAAAAGATGCTCGCAAACATTGATTTTCTGCTAACTGCCTTTCAATTAAAAATTTGAATAGCAAATTTTTGAGTAATAAACCGTTCTTTGTCTAGAATTTGTTACATATAATAACCAAAATAAAATAAAAGAACAAATAAGGAAAATAAAATGCATATCAAAATTGATTTTCCTATATCAGAAATTTAACAATATTAATAAATATAATGGTTGATGAGATGAAGGCTTAAATCACTTCATCCAAATACATTCTATTTTCAGAATAAACGAATTATTTTGCCAAAATATTTTCTTTCCGATAACAGAAATTTTAGAACCAAGACTTAAAAATGTTCTGAAAATCCCCTGTCTCCAAACCAAAATCTAAATCATAATCATCAAGCATTATGTTCATTTTCGTCTATTTTCTCCTTCACTGTTGAAAACAATGATCTTCGGGGCTTTTTAATTCATGTTTTAACAAAATAAAAGGAAAACTCGAAAACTAGTGGTTCTAAAACTTGGAAATCGTCCAACATTTCTTCGATCTATTGAGCTAATGTGCTTCTGGATATTTTGCTTTTCTCATTAAAGAAATTGATTACATCATCTCATATTTTCTTGAATCGTCTTTCATATGCAATAAAAAAACTCTCATTCTGAGATAAATTTTTGATATGATTAATCGCAAATATAGCTGCGAATTTGTAGTTTTATATTTTTAAAAATGCGCATATTGACAAATAGACAACGAATATTTTAGAGAGCAGAAAACACGTGCATAAATTTAAACTTATATAAATATAGGGCAAAGATTAATTACTTTAATCATAAAATCGGTTTCCTTTCATATAATTTTGACGAACCCAAAATTGCATGGCTTATGTATTCTAAACATTAGCTATGTAATTGTACAAAAAAGAATTAAAAGAACAAAGAAAAAGATATTTAACAAAATATCTTTTTTTTTTCAAAAAAAAAGGTTCCAAATAAAACAACAAATAAACAACTCCAAATAAAAGGAATATCCATTTTATGTATATTCTTGTTTCTTTCAATAAAAATGAAGAATATATAATTACGTCAAATTCTCTTCAATAAAGTGTACCAATGCCAAAGCATTGTTTGCATTTTACAATTAATAATATAACGTTTCCCCCTCCCCTCCAATAATGGAGTAATTTTATTTTTTAAAATTTTACATCCTTTAGTACTGATTTTAAAAAAAAGGTCAGTTTCCCTCATTTTTCATTAAAAATAAAAGAAAACAGCATAATAATACTTTTATCAGGTGAACTTAAATTGTTTTAATAAAACTCGAATTCGAAATCTGATTTATAAAGTCTCAAAAAATTAATTCTATATTTCATTTACATAAATTTATTCTTATTTTAAAATTACTATGCAAATCTAATTCAAATATGCCCTAGAATTTTAAAATAGGTAGATTAGATAATTGAAATTAAAGATTGTTTCAAAAAACAAAAAGAGATGAACAATAATTATTCGAAATGAGAAAAACATGAATTACAAAAATTACAGAATGTAAATTTAATTACGGAAAAATTATGTAATGCATTAAAATTTTGGGAAAGATCTTCCAATTTTCTTTCATTTCTGAAGCGACATGTTTAAATAAAAGAAAAATATTCCATAGTAATGCTCATTATTATAAACTCACTGAAAAAAAAGCCGACACTCAAATAAAATGCTATGTTTTTGAATATTGAAACTAACTTTTTTTTATCATCTGTCTATTAATTCTAATTATTTTATCTGCATTTTGACATATTATGAAATCAGAAATGAAATATAAATTTGAAAAATTAACAGAAATATGAACTTATAGAAATTCTATCAAATCAATAATTTAAATGGTTAAAAAAATTACCTCTAAAATAATCTTTATTTTTAAAACAGAAAAATAATATTTCTAGAAAAAAATTCTGAAGCCAATAAAATGCGGGATTTTTAAAATCAATTTAAAATCTGTGGATTTGAAGTAAAAAAAGCACGTGAATATAAAAAAGCATAAACCTGAAAACTTGAAAAACGTGCAACACAATTTAAATTTATATAAACTAAAACAAAATGGAGCAATAACAATTTATCCATTAAAAATAATATTAATCTTAAATACAAAATAAACAATTTAACGAAAAAGAGTTTTTTAAGGCATAAAATTTAAAGAATTATACATTTTTAAAAATATAAAAGCGCATACAGTAGAAAAGAACACAGATTAATCAAATAAACACATTTTCTACTGATATACAGAACAATGCCTTGAAATGTAATGGTAAAATATCCCCATGTCTTATTTTCGATAGTCATGAAAATTCGATCAGTATTGAAAGCTCGATATTATCAAAAAATTGATAAATATAGAAAAATTTTTTAACATGATAAATTAAAAATATTTGATGCTTTACAGAAATTATTCGAACAAAAATTTCAAAAAGGATTTATATTTAAATCGAATTTTATTACAAATTTAGTTTTGTGCATTAGATTGCATATTTACAATGTACAATGTATATAGGTAAATTTTTAAAATGCATTACGAAATTTAGACTTATAAAAACTCGCACAGAAAGAAACTAAAAAAAAGTGATTGGAAAATGAGGGCGATTTTTGAACATTTCAAATTTAAATAAAAGAATTAAATAAAAGAATGTCAACAAATAATTAATATATTATTGGGCTGTAAATGATTAATTGGATTCTTTCTATAAAATGTATTTAAAATTAAATAATGTTTAGCCTCTGTTGCCGAACAGATTAATTTGAATAATTTAGGCTTATAAAAACTTGTATAGAAAGAATTAAACAACAGCAAAAAAAATGCTTGGAAAATGGTAGCAGTCTACAAATTAAGATTATTTGCTCTGAATATCTAATATAAATTAATGTATCTTTTATGAAATAATAATAATTTGTATTCTACTTAATGATTTAATTGGACCATAATTTCTTAATTGGATAAGCGTTATAAGATTTTGTAATTAAATTATTTTTTGCGTCAGTTTCTGAACAGATACATTTCGAGTTTACTTACTTGTAGGATTTTTAAACGTATTTCATGAAGTTATTAAAAATCATTACAAAACTGCTTTACCTTTATTTCTGGAAAACATTTCGATTGTTTATAATGAATAAAGCATTAAAAATTTACTTGAATTGTAAATATATATGAAAATAAAGGTTGTATAATTCTTTTATTATATTTAAATATAAATTTGTTGGTGGTATATTTCAGCTTAAGAAACAGAAAACAATTTATTTCAAAATGGCACGCTTAAAACAAATATTTTTATATATTAAGATGTGAAAATTTTTTTAGAAATGTTAACAAAAATTATTTTAAATGCGAAAAACAAACAAAGAACAACAAAAATAAACACTAACCGAAAACCAAAATGAAATTGTATGCTAAAATTAATTCTAACTAACAATCTACTGCATCAAGATTCATCCTAAACCATGCTTCATTCGTTTTTGATCAATCGAAAATTGACCCTGCTATAGTAGGAAATTTTATGTGATAACTACTATAAAAAGGTTTTGGCATAACTTAAAATCTTTAAAGCATAATCTAATTGTATAAACCGACGATTAATTCAATTACTAGTGACAAGTGATTCCAATACCATTTATTTAATAAATAATTTTACTTTATATCTTTCTCGATTTCAACTGTATGATAGTTTCCTTAGTTTCATGTGAAATTTTATGTAATGGAAATAAATGTATATTGCTGAGTGATGACGTTATATGATGCATCATTACATTTCATAAGAAATGGGGGCATATATTTCTATTTATTTTTGTGACGTTATACTTTCCTCTACGACTCTGAATGCTGTATTTTTACAGGAATAAAAAACATGTCTAACCCATTGATAAACGTACTTAGTAATAACAAAAAAAAAGTATTGTAAATATTTTTAATACCTACAAATTAATAATGCATGCTTCCATAAAATAGTAAATTATTTAGAAAAGCTTGTAAAGGTGTGGCTAAACTTATATCAAGAAATGTTTTAAGATTTTAATTTCAAAACCTCACTGAGCAACAGAAAGTTGGTATATGCATTTAAAAGATATGCCGAGTGTCCCAAAAAGAATAGAACAAGCGTTTCTTTGCTTAATTTTTGTAATCAGATATAATATTCAAAATGCAAAGTTTCAACAAATAAAGTACACAAATGTATTTTCTGTAGAATAAAATTTAAAAAAAAAAAACGAAAATTTTACGCAGCCTAAATAGGAAAAAAACTTCTCTGTAGAAAATATTCTTGCACTTATCTCACTTGCACCCAGTTTCATTTTTCCATTTGTAAAAGTTGCTAAGATCTTAAAAGATAAATTTGTTGGCATTTGTAATTTTACCAGGGGCTAGACTTGTATTTGAAGCGTCTTATTCATAGACTCTTTGTATACATATGAAGTGATAATATGTATAAAGAAAGATTATTTGAAAACATTTAATAATGAAGCATTCATTAACTTTCTTTAAATTTAAAAAAATGGTCAAAGAAACCTTAATTGAAGCATTAAAAAAATTATTTTGAGTGAAAATCTTCGATACTTAGTTACATTCATCAAAAAATTCTTGTATACATGTTATCTAATTTATTGCTTGTGATATTAAGGCATGCTTCTTGAATTCATCAGTGAAAAACAGCTTCGTCTGCAGATGTGTAGACAACCACCAATAATCAAGGTCAGAGTACTTACGTCAGAGAAATTGCTGGCGTCACACCGTGGGGTGACACGAATGAATGTGAACTTGAGGATAAGGGGAAAATTTCTCCCTCATTAAGTTTACTGATAAGAAATGAACTCTTTTCTTCCCATGCTATTTTTATTTTATCTATTTATTTTTAACCTGCGGTCAGTTTCGTGCTGAGGAAACATGTTTTGCTGTTTGCAAGAAAAGTCATTTAAGTTTTCTAAAAGGGATACAAATGCCTTTAATTTGCTGCTTCCAGTTCGCAATGAAAAAAATAGAAAAGGTTGAAGAGAGTTTTTGTCTTTTCAAAAGATGCAATGATTAAATGCCGTATATCAAAGGATTTTATCCGGTGTTGCATAGCCGGCTAAATGTTTAAAATAATGTTAAATGTTTCAAGAAGAAAAACAATTTATTCTTAAATTAAAATTTTAATTGCTCGATTATATCCATTTATTATGAATTTTATCACGTAGTATCTTAAACAGAATTATTTCATAAAGTGCTGCATTGTTTGCAAAATTATGTATAATAATAATATTTGTCATTATTATGTTTGCATTTTTTGTTTATTAATATACAGACATTCTTTTGCTCTATTTGCTCCCTTTTTATTTCTTTTGTTTAGAAATTTTAAGAATTTATATAAGTATATATCAGTTACTTCCAATGCCTTCATGGAGGAGATAGAAGAAGATTAGAATAGCAGAAATCAATGAAATAATGCATCGCATTTTTTACAGAAGGGTTGGGGTCAAATTGGCCCTTTCTTATGTAAGGCTTTCAAGATCCTTTTAATGTCATGGCTATGACAGAGCATGAACATGAATTGCAGAGATTCAGAGATCTTTTAGCAAGTGTCCCTACTGATAGTAAAGATTCGTCAGATATTGAAGAAATTTAGGAAATTGATCATGGTACAGAATCAGAGCAAAGCTCAGATTTTGAATACTCTAAAAATGATATAAAATCTTTTTCTTCTCTTAAAAAACGTAGCATATAGAATGCATTTTTTAAATAATATGAATTAATTGTATTCGAAATTACTTAAAAATTCATTGTATTCAGAATGAGGAAAGAGAAAAGTGATTTTTAAATGTGAATCAAAATTAAAAGTTCCGAATTTTCAGAGTTACATATTTAAACTTGCTTTTCCAAAATATTTTAAACAAACTACTTGTAATATATCTTTTTTCTTATTATTTCAATATTTTTAGGCAGGAAAAAACCATTTACTTTAAAAGTAATACGTTTTTATATGAGCCATATGAGAAAAAAAGGAAAAGAATGCAGTAAAGGTACAGAAAAAGTAGAATAAATTCAATTTAGATCTTTCTTATTAAAAATCGTATTTATAATCTTATTTGTATGAAAAAATAGTCAAATACTCTCACTAAACTTTATTTTTATGCAAATAACCGATAACATAAGAAGTAAATTCTTGATAATTTGGGGTCAAAATGACCACGCGCAGGTATTAATGCTCAAAAAATGGGTGCGTGCGCCGAAGGGTTAAATTTTAGTTACATACCATAATGTTAAATATTTCATAAGAAAAAAAAAACAACGCTCCTAACCTTTGATTATATGTTATTTCAAGTTGTATATATATTGCTGTGTTAAAATGAAATATGAAAGAAAGTCAATATTCGCAAATAATTTCCTTTACTGTAGGTCTTCGAATTAAATTTTGTTTAATTGAAAAAATGCCGCCGCAAATGTTATGACCTTTATGAGAAATGGCATTTCATATTTCTATAACGATCTTCATATTCTTCCAATCAATAAAATTGCATCAGACGCTTTGCAAACATTCATTAAAAATTATCCTTGGATTTGAAGAGGTTTTATTTAAAATGATATTTGTAATAACTGACAACAATCAACCAAAAAGCATTGCCTCAATTCATTTCGCTTTCGCAGTCATTTTAAATTGTTCATTTTTATCCGGTAAGTAATAGCGATTTCTTTTTTTTTTCTCATGATTGATACCATCCATTTATTGAAAAGTGTCCACAATAATTGGTTCGATCAGAACATTGATAGATGCATGTTTTATCCCAATTTTAAAGAAATTTACACACAAAAAATGCATCCAATAAATACATAGTAAAAATGGTGAGAAAATAAATAAATATTAAAAATGGTAAGAAAATAAATAAATATTAAAAATGCTGATAATATCATTGATACTGTTGATTAACTAATTTAGAATTCCAATAGTAAATCTAATAATAAATAGCATTGATTTTAATACAGCATTTTTCAAAACACTAAAATTGTTATTTGAAATGAAAGAAAAAAGATAATTTTTAAATACATATACAATTTATCTTTAACATGTTGGTGTTCAGTAATTTAGAAAATAAAATATTAAATTTGTACACAAAATTTTCAACAAATTTAAACTTGAAAGTCGAATAAAATTAGGACAGAAATATCAGTTTTTAACTACAGAGAAATAAAGAATTCATGCGAATTATAAATAGATAATGGGATACTGTTAATGTTAAAAGCTTATTCACAGGTATTCGTGACAATAAAGCATACAAGATCATCAGCATCATCTAAAATCCTATGAGAGGTACATAGGTTTAGATGATGAATGGATTTTTGAACTGGTTGGAAGAATGTAAAATACGGAATAGGATACCAAAATGTCAACACACGAAACAAATTGCTCTGAAAGAAATAACTAAGTATTACGAAGAAAAGTTCAAAATGAACTACATCTTTCAATCCACTTAGCGTCACGAATGTGACTTATTTAGACAAATGGCAGGAGCACAAAGCATGGCAGGAGCGCAATAACATGTTTAATTCTGAGTTTGAAAGTGAAAATAGAACAAAAATATATAGCATACTAAAAATTTGTTTATCTTCAAACAGTCATGGATATATAGATATTTTTAGGGAAGCTATTACAGGTATTTGGGAAATTTTTTTAAAAAATATTATTTCAAAAAAATTACCTGCTTCTCCTATTTTGCTTATTGAAGATGTTAAGAAATCTAAAAATGTTCCTACCAGTGATAGTTAAGCGGCTGATGTGTTCACATAGCCCTTATAAAATTGAAACACAGTATTTAAAAAAAATGTCAACAGATTAAAAGGAACTAGAATAAATCGAATGTTTCCCTAAATTTATAATAAACATTCCTCAAAATTCGTGGGGGTTCTTCAAGAAAAAAAATCTATCATTGTAAATTTTTTGTGTCTTGTCCATCTTTCTTACAAAAGGAGACACAAAACACGGAATCGTTCCATCCTTAAATACTTTCTAAATTTCTTGAATCTTTCTTTTGAAATAATCTACCAATTATTTAAGTTTTAAGTTAAATAAATTTTGAAATTTTTTATTCTAGTTAAACATTTTCTTCAATAAATTCTTTAATAGATGTTGTGGACATTGATTCCTTTCCTGGTTTCGAAATAGAAGTTTTTCCTACTTTAGAACCACACAAATGTGTCCACACTATTGATGCTCTGAATCTTAGGACTTAAATATATTGGCATAACAAACCTTTATAGATTACCAATTAGTACATTCGAATATGAACTTTCAGTAATTGTAAAACAAACAAACAATCGAATTAAAAATATTCATCTTGAAATAGTAATTCTCTTGAAATAGTAATATACCAAAATTCCAGTCTAAGTAATATTTTGAATCAACATTCTAAATCCGAATTCTCAACAGAATCGTTAGAATTCAAGAAAAGCTGCAAACATCAAAGACAGTGAATAATGAAAAATGTCGACCACTGTTCATTTAGTCCCTGTATATTCAAATAAATTAAAGCCGTAGATCCAAAAAAAAAAGATTTAATTTAGTCTCCTAGTTAATTTAAGGTTAGGCTTAGTTCATCCCGTAGGAAGAATCCTAGAACGGCCGGGTTCGCATCCCAATCAAAGGATGAAAGTTCAAAAGGGAAGGAAGCTATATTCAAAAGTTACTCATCGATTGTACCGATGATTTCGTTGCCTCCTTTTGTAGTATATATCTAACCGATAAATTCAGAACTACCTTTAGGTCAGTGTAGCCTCGAATAATTTCAATGATTTAAAAGGCAACTTAGAAATTCATGACTCTCGGACCCATTCCAAAAATTATTTATTTTTATTTTCTTTCATTTGGAGAGAAAGCTTTGGAATCGGAAAAAAATCAGATTTTGAGCTATCTCCTCTTTTAGATCTCTTTGCATCGAAAAGAATCGGCTGTTTTGCAATTATGCTTATTTGTCTGAGTCTAAAAGAATCGGCTGTTTTTCAATCATGCCTTTTGTCTAAATCTAAAAGAATCGGGTGTTTTGCAATTATTCTTATTTGTCTGAGTCTAAAAGAATCGGCTGTTTTTCAATCATGACTTTTGTCTAAATCTAAAAGAATCGGGTGTTTTGCAATTATGCTCATTGTCTAAATCTAAAAGAATCAGGTGTTTTGCAATTAAGCTTATTTGTTTGAATCTAAAAGAATCGGGCGTTTTGAAATAATGCTTGTTTGTCTATCCGTGTGAACGTGAACATGATGATGCAAAAATACAGTTAGATGGATGAAATTTAGAATATGGTTTCATCTTGAAAATTGTAAATCGATATTAAATTTCGGACTAAATCCATCAAAAGATTGACAGATAGAAGTGTACATGAATGCGATAAATCCAAAACGAATCGACTAAGAAAAATGCAATTCTGTCTCCCAAAATTCGTAGTTGATTTTTTGCAATAAAGATAAAGGATTTCATATTAAATGCATTGCATTGCATTGGATTTTTTTTATTAATTCCGTAGAATTTGCATGGAATATAGTCATTATTTGTTATCAATTGAGTAAATTTATATATATATATATATATATATATATATATATATATATATATATATATATAGGATAAC
>JAOUZG010016587.1:7622845-7662428 GCA_026289955.1 Argiope argentata | reverse complement strand
TATATATATATATATATATATATATAGGATAACAAATCTTACCATAAATAAAATTATTTAAATCGAAGAATAGGTGCATTTAAGGAGGAGAGCTAAAAAAATTTTTAAAAAAAAGATTGCATATATGAATTAATTTTAACAATGAATACATAAATCGACGAATTTTTCAAAAAAAAATGGTTTCAGTCAGCACGAAGATTAAATATACGAATATGTTCTTCCAGCTTAAAATTGATAAAACGAAAACTACATGCAGAATTATCTACGTCAGTCTGTGACCTCCTTTTATCTACATTCAAGAAAAAGATAACTCTGACGTCTGTGTCAAAATCAATACTCATTCGGCAAAATATACCAATATTTGTACTTTGAAGATCAAGTTTGGAAGAGAATTTCGATTAGTGTGCTCATTATGATAGAAAAATGGGCTGATTTGGTCCAATTGTGGCTCGCTTTTTCTTCTTGAATTATCAGTTGTTAATTATTGGACTTAACATTAAACATTGTTCTATATTAAAATAATTAATAAATTGTTAAATTGCTTCATGGTAGTCAAACAAATACTCTTAACATCTTGACAATTTATCTTTTCTGGGTTTGATTACGTTTAAAGATAATTGTTTTTGATTAAATGTATATTTATATATAAAAAGTCTGGTAAAATGTCAATGTGGTAATAATATCTTTCTACTACGATACAAATTTTACAAAAGAGCCATTGAATATAATGTTTTATAAAAATTTTACTATAGAATAGTCATGTTCTTAATTTCATTCAGTTCAAAAGATAGTTTAATTAACTCAAAAATAATGATTTTATATTTGATTGTTACCAAAATAGCGTCAACAACTAAAAAATGGTTTAGCGTGTTCTTTGATTCCATGATTTCCAATCGGCCATTACTGTTCAATGTCATTTTTGGAGTTACATAAAAGTGTTTCAACGCTTGTTGAAGGTAACTGATATATTCAAATTTAGGATCACAGATGTTTTGTCTAGGGTGACAACCAAAATGTTGGATAATAAATTACAAGAAATGGAATACCATCCTGATATTCTTCGAGCTATCAAAGTGTTCATACTGAAATATGCTGAAGTAAATGATTTTATTAAAAATTTGATAACGGTCTTTATATCAAAATAATAAGATATCAAATTATAAAAGTTATTTTAAATTTCACAAAGAAAAATGTTATTAGGTATTATTTTTATAGCATACCGGCATGTATTACCTTTACATGAGGTTTACGTTCTTCCTAAAGAGATCCCGTGAAACGGTTCAAAAAGTCATTTCAGGCGATTCTACTAATAATTCTTCTCAAAGCTTTTATATTCGGCTCACTAGTTAGAGTTCATTAATCAGAGAATATAAGGAGTTCTTTTAAAATACATATAACTATCTGATTTTAATGATGTGGTGAAAACTATATAAGCCAGATAACATCTCTCGAGCTGAAGTGTCACTTTTGCTCGATCAGCATGTTACTCGGCTGCTAACCGCAAGATCGGGAGTTCAGGTCTAGCGTTGTCCGCTAACGCCGTAATGAAATCAAAAATTGAGATTTCGCTTAGAAACTTAAATAATCAAACAATCAATAAGAAGAAAAGGTTTTAGTGTATCGGTTAAAAATTAATACTTATTCTGATTAATAACAAAGATGTTATAGTAAGACAAAAAAGAAATTCAAATAAAAAGATAAATTGTTTAATATGTTCATATTATTAAAATAGTAAAGTTTCTATGAAAAGAAGTCTTTTAAATTTATTGTATTTGTAGAACTTTATATTTCAGGTATATAATTAGGCGTATTAAAATAATTAAACTTTCATTTTAAGCGACAGAACCTATTTATTAACACGACGAATTATATCAACACACAACTGTTTTTTTATCGTTGATTAGATGATGATATCTAGTGAAAAATGATATGAATAAGACAAAGGATTTTCTTCGTAAATGAAAAGAACTGGTGTAAGATTTCTACTAACAGCCGAATAATTCTTTAGTACAGTGCGAAGAGGCATCTGACATTTCCTCGGTCTGGAGGAAACTTTCCTCACCTTATTTTCAACAAGATAATTTTATATAATTAGAATACTTTTATACAAGCAATAGTTTATATAAATAAGAATAATTTTTATTTAAGCAATATATTTCCCATAAAAAGTTCTAAGTCAAGATAGTTTCTTCACAAGTGAACAACAAAGTGAAACCTCGATGAAAATTTGTTACATTTTGATAAAGCGGGCATTGCACAATTCAACTGAGGAATAGTTTTAAATTTAACTTTTCTAAAATATTTTTAAATGAAAAAATTACTTATCGTTTTTATAAATTTTATTCGAACACTTTGTTTTCTATTAAATTTTATCCAATTATTTTTTTTGTAATCTCAAAAACGTTTTCATTACTTTTTAGATTTAATTAATCCTAATTTTTTTTATAATTGAAGCAAATATAATCGTTAAAAATGAAAGTCAATTCATTTAAGATAGATCGAAATATCTTAAGCATCTTACATATACCCCCCCCCCACATTTTCTTTCTTGAAGTAAATATAGGAAATAAATAGGTAAAAAAGGGCATTTTTAAAATTTAAAAATGGAACATAGTCTTAATTTTCAATGGGATGGCTGTCTTATCTAAAAAAGGAGATTTTTGAAAACAAGTACATTTGTCAACGATAAAGCTTTTTGATGGTTGATAATAAAAATTGATTTTAGTTTTCCATTTAACCTTTTTGAGATTTTAACTATTTTATCCCTGGATTATCAAATTAGTAGCTTCAATTGGATTGACACTCATCTTTGTTTTTCTCTTTTAGTTAGCCGGTTCAAGTGCTGTTTCAGTCCTTTAATATTTTACCGCTTTAAGTAATCTTTCAATGCATGACATATAATCTTATATTTAAATATATACTCTCGCGTCCAAATTTAAGGTCAGAAAAATGTTTTACAAAATAATTCTAAACTGCTTCTAGTAAAATTGATAGAATTTGTATTATTTTATTTATTTTAAAGAACGGGTAAAAAAATTTGGACTTTAGGTTCAGAAATAGATGTGGTTAGCGTTAGATTTTGCAGAGCTATTCGAATAAAACCATCTAAGCATCCGGGAATTTTGCTTGTATAATTATGAATGGCATTAAAATAAGCAGGTTAGCCAGTTTGTAGTCAGAATGGGGTCTCATAATCGTTTAGCTGATTACTTTAGACGGAGACCCACTGTCAAGCTTAAATCTGGCCAATCTCAAGCGGGTGTGACTCGATGGTTACAAATGGCACCAAAAGTGATATCCAGATTTTGGAACGACAGGAAAATTCAACTGATGTTGAGCCAAACACATCCATCTTGGACAACACAGGAATACAGGTGCATTTTTTTCAGTGATGTGTAGGATTTACTGCACAAAGTGATTCTCGACGAATCTTCATCTAAGGAGAAAGAAGAGATCCCTGTTAACCCTCGGCAAAGATCGTAAAAGAAATCGGCAGATTTGGTGGCAAAGGAATCATTTTCTTTAGCTGCATAATGTTAATCAGTTGTACAATACTGCACAATTCCAAAGCTGGTACTGACGCCGCTCATCGCCATACAGATGAGGTTCTTGAAGCCTAATTGAGGTTGTTGCAAGGTGCTATTGGCCTGATTTCATATTTATAGACGATAAAGTACGGTTAGAACTCCGAGTGTTGATGATTTTCTGGTGGAAGAGGATATTTGCAATATGGATGGGACCTCGAGGACTCCAGATCTTAATTCTATTGAATGGGTACAGGATCATCTAGACATAATCATTGCATATCATAACCCCTCTCCTAAGACCTTCCAGGAGTTAAAACTACGCTTTTGTAAGAATGGGCTTTGTTGCCGCAAACATTTATTGAGATTCTCATAGATAGTACGAAAACTCATTGCAAGGCTTTTGTAGCACTCCATGGTGATAACACAAATTTTGGTAGGGATCAATGCATAATCTCTGATTCATAATTTTAATTTTTTTATTTATCTATTTCCTTGATTCACAATTAAAATCATTTGCATATTATCACGTTGCTGCATTCGTTCTCCCACTATAATATGTCTCTGCACCAAGCTTCATGGCAACACAGTGAATAGTTAATCTTTTTTCAAAGATTTTATGTTATCTGTCCTTAATTTTGGACATAAATGCATTTGTCATGAATATAACACAAGAAATATTTAACCCTTTGCACTCGATGGCTCTTCTTCGGCACCCTTCAGGACAGTGCATCATTTTGAAGTTTTATTTATTTATTTTTCAATTTTGATTATTGAAAATACCTACATAATGGTAAAAAGACGGAGAAATTCAATTTTAACACACACACACACAAATTTGGAGCAATAAACAAGCCTTTTTATTGTGAATAATTATGCATCGAATTACTTTTCCGATACGGCCGGGCGCCGTATCGGCGCCGCTCGAGTGCAGAAGGTTAACAAATGCTATATATTTCTTTCTTTTCCTAAAAAGTAATATTTAGTATTATTCCTTTCGTTATATTTGTGCAACAGCTGATGTTCACAATTTTGGAAATTATCTCCTTTTCTCTTTTTTTCTCACTCCATGTGATTATTGTATTAGCATTAATATTTTGGATCACATTAAAACATTATTTTCCCGCAACTGTAAACCAGCGTATAAGCGGCGGAATTAATATTTTGGATTCTTATTATCAGAATGCTCGAAGCTTGTACTCCTGAAAATTATAAAAGGAATTTGCGGAAGAATAGAAAAGTAAATATTAATATTTCTCAAACAGATTTTCAAACTTCTGATAAGGCATTATTTGAAGATAAAATTGATAAAATTAGACTCTAAATAAAGATAGACACGTTATTAGTGATTCTTATTTCCTGATCTATAAAAACTTTTAGGGTAAAATTAACAATATAAATTTAAATAAATTATACAATTAATGATATTCCTCTTACTCCATGCGAAGATATATCGTTTTCCCTTTTCTATTATTAGGAAGATTTTCGGTTATAAAAATAATGTTAATAAATCGGGAGATATATTTATTACTCTTTGGAAACTATCGATCTTCGTTCATTTTAAGATTTTTTAGATATATAGACATTCAAGAGAGTTTATATAGCAAAAATTATGAGTCTATGGAATTTAATTGTTCACATAAAAATATGAATTTTCTTAAAATTAAGTCAATCAAAATTAATTTTATAACAATAAAAAAATAAGAACAATGATTATTGATTCTTAGATAGCTGCTTGCACTGTTGGTTTAGTTACATTCCTTTTGGTATTATTGCTAAAAATTCTGTAGCTAAATTTTTTCTGTAAAATTTTATAAAATTTGTGTAAAAGAAAAGATGATTAAATTTTACAAGTCCTGTTCGATTGTTAATTTCTATACGCTTTTTTTAAATTTCATCATTAAAGACTTTTAACAGTAGCACTCTAAAACGCCTATAATCTTCATAAATTAATTTGAATCCGGTTACATATAATAAAAAAGTAAGAATTTGTGAAGGTAATGCATATAACGAGACGAAGAACTACGTACATATATACACATGCTTGTCCAATAAGTCCATTTTATATATGAATCTAATTACATAAAATAATGGATAGTAGAATTTACGTGCACAAAAGGGAAAGTTTCTTAAAAAGGAAATAATAAATTAAAGGTTTCTTGCAAGGAAATGAGATATTCTGAAAATAAAAAAAAACCATGTGATTGTTAAAGAAGCTATAAGACTATTTTTAATAGACTTTAAATCCTAATTTCGCAATACGATTGATTCTTTTTTCTTGTTTTTACAACTTATTTTATGAGATCTTATCAAAATAATACGTTCTTACTTCATAAAATCCAAATGCAATCAATCAACTAATCCTTTTTCTTCTTGAACACGAATAAAAAATTAAGTAAAATTCATATAAAATGTTCTAAGCTCTAAATAGCTGCGTGGAAATCGTGTTATAAAACCCCTAAATATGTTCTTATGCTCAAATTTTTACCATTCAACTCTTTCTAGATTGGATAAACTATCAATACATAACAGAATAAATTAATAAATATGCAAGAAAAATTAAATCATACCTTATTAACAAAGAAAAAACTTCAATTTTTAATGAAAGAAATGATTCTTTCAACCATTGTAGTATAAAATAGAACTTTTGAATACCATCAGTGTTGTAGATTTTTGTTAAATTGTCAAATCTTTTTTATGAAATTTCAAAAAAGAAAGTTTTTTACGATCATTCTGATTTTTATATGGTTAAATGATAAATATAATTTTTTTTGAAAAAGCAAGTTAAAATTTCATTAAATAGATGTAATTACACAGTTTAAATAATTAAACAAGAAAAATTATGTGAACACTAATTAAAGACGAAGCGAATGCAATATTTCTAAATCTGAAAAATCAGGTTTTTAAATATAACGATTTTTTGTTATTTTTCTTTTAATTGCTTGGATAGATAACGTTATATTTTAATGGGATTACAGGATAAAGAAAGGGTAATTGGATTATCCATTTTTCTGATAATAGGATAACTTAATTGAAATTGGTAAGAGTTAAATTTAATCTCATATATTTAGTTTTCTTTTTAATATTTATAATTAGTTGCTGTTTTTTAATCTGAATTATTTGAGGTGAGTTTAAATTTAATAATTAAATTTATCATATTATTCTACCACGTCCTTTCGTGGAAACAGAGAGGGCACGGACCTTGTAATGATTCTCGAATTTTATAAAACATCTATATCCTTTGGTAAGAATATTCTTCATAGTTTGGTAGTCGTTAAGGTATAAGTTATGTAGATTAGTACTTAGTTTAATTTCTAAATACTAAGAACAAACATGCAATCGATATATTTTTAGATTCTAAAAAATTATAAAATTAGACATTTAAAAGAAATTTACCTTTTTCGCTAATACTTTCACTTTCTGCATCAACTTCTTCATCACAGCTAGTGCACTCTGGTGTTGTCTGTACGTCTTCCTCTGAACTACTGACAGACCTCTGTCGAAGTTTTTTGCCTCTTTTGTTTTTGTGTGGCTTTGGAGGGGGAGGCCTCACACTCTCCGATTGGTCCGAACTTAAGGAATCATTCCGCACTACTGATTCCATCTTTTTTCGGTTGTTGTGGCCCCTCCCCCTACTTTCTGAAACATAACCAGGTTCCAGGTGGTTTCGTCGTTCATCACCACTTCTGACAGAGTGAATCCGCAGTCGGGGATCATCCCCAGAACTTTGAACATCGTAGTCTCTTTTCCTGGGGGAATCTCTCCATTCGTCTCCCCCAAAATAAGGCATCCGAGAGTCTCGATGAGGTCTGTCAGAAGAGTCTCTCAGAGATTCTTGGCTGGTTCTTCTTACAATAGAAGAATCACTACGGACTTTCCTATCATCCTCTTGGCTAATCCATTGTTGGTCCTTCCCTGATGTTCGACGATCAGCCCCGTGGAAAACGTCCCTGGATTTCTGGCCATCTTTCCAAGGGGCTTCTTTGTCCGAAAGATAATCCTTTCCTTGCCGCCGGTGATCCATTGTTTCTGACGAAGGATATCTGTCTTTTCTTCTGTCGTAACTCGGATCAGAAGATCCCTCATACCGTCCTCCTCGACTTTCTAGACTTGAATTCCCGTGTAAACGGGAGAAATTATCACGTGAAGTCACATCGGCTGGCCTGGCTCGCTTCATTTCCCCAGGGGGACTCCTTTCATTTAATGGTCGGCTTCTGTCGGAGTACCTGGAGTTATCAGCGTGATGATCTTGTTTTGTAGAGTCTCTTTCCTGAGAGAACTGTCTCCGAAGCTCCCTTTGGCTGTTAGTCCTATGTATTTGCTGTAAAGAACCACGCCGGCTGATGCCCAGGGAGAAATGACTTTCGACATTTTCTTTGCCTTCGCTGTGTGCTCTTTCCAGTTTCGGCTTTTTCTCTGTTTTCGGGGACAAGATATCACCACGTTCCATCTCTCGATGTTTGGCAGCCATACCACTGTGCACCCACTGACCTGTCTTTATAAGTAGCTCTTGTTTCTTGCGACACACAATGCACACCCATATCACCTGTAACGAAAAAATATTATAAGTAACGACTAAAAAAACTTTTCAGATTTTACTATCAATTCCGGATCATTTCTAACGCAGCAAACAAATATTTCAAAAGTCAACGTTTTCTGTGGTTAAGTTTCCTTATAAGGAAGAAAGTGATATCCCAATTGAAACTGAAATGGCCAATATGTGTATATGCTTGGCTTATTTAGTATCAGTACTATTTTTCTTGCTAAGCATTTGGTGTATATTGCGTAATAGATTGTTATACATTTTTTCATTCTTATCAAATGACTATAAATAAAGCATACTTAAATATGTACTTAATTTTAGACTGCGCTAAACAACAAGGTTTAATTGATTTTATTTTAATTAATCACTATTACTTGTCTATATTCTTCGAAAATTATTTAATACTTGATTTTCAAAATAAATTTTTACACAATTCTACTTATTTTAGTCTCACCAATTCATTGACGCAAACGAGTCATTAGAGTAGACTGAACTATAGTTTCCTAAATAAATCCAAATAATAAAGGGACTAGTGGGAATGGTCTACCCGAAACTTTCTCGCATACTTCTTAATGAAAGTGTTATCCCCCTTTCTTAAACATAAAAGTTGCGAGACGCTCTTGAAGATAAAGGTTGCAAGGTGTTATCCCGCAAGTTTTCCGATTTTTCATTTTCAGAGTCCCACTGATCGTAAGTCATTGCGTTTTTGAGTTCTGTTGATATGCAAACAAATGCACAGATTGGAAGATGGCAATCTATTGACAGATTTGGTTCAAAAGATATACATATGTAATGTAGATGATAAAACTGTGTACCAATTTTTATCCATGTAGCTCTTTGCATTTTGTAGATATCTTGAACTGGGACAGACAAATAAACTTCTTGAATATCGATTTTGTTCAAGACTTGAATGAAATAGTAATACTTGGTAAAACGGAAAAAGGTAATATTTATGATCCGGGGTAAGTTTATATTAAAAAAATTGTTTTTTCAAATATGTAAATGTAAGTAAATTTTTGATAGAAATTACAAAATTTAGGCTTATAAAAACTTGTATAAAAAGAATTAAACAAAAAAAAAACCTTGGACAAATGCAAACTTCCCACGTAGCTTCGTTCAACTGTCGGGGCACCCCCTATCAGCAACTCAAAGACTTAGAAGCGCATTAAATACGACAGTTGTTAGCATCACCACCAACACTTTTCATAAATATCGCTCGTCTAATCCACCGACTCACTGGTGGGAGAGTATGAGGTGAATGCTATATAAGCCAGATAACTTCCTTCGAGCTGAAGGGTCTCTTTTGCTTGATCGGTATGTTACTCGGCTACTAAACATAAGGTTGGGAGTTCGGGCCTAGCTATACACCAACAAAATTATTTTTAGCATCTATTTTTGAACAGATACATTTTGGAGTTCAATTATTTGTATGATATTTAAATTTAATTCATAAAGATTTTAAAAATTATAACAGAAGTGATTTGCTATTATGTCTGAAAGATATTTCACATGTTTAGAATAAATAAAGCATAAAAAATTACTTGAATTTTAAATATAAATGTAAATAAAAGTTACATATTTCTTTTATTATATTTAAATATAAATTTGATGATGTTATCATCCTGTTAGGGAACAGAAAAAAGTTTATTACAAAATGACATGCTTAAAATGAGTATTTTTGTATATTAGAATATGGCAGTATTTGTAAAAATATTAACAAAAATTAAGTATGAAAGTGGAAAATAAAGAAGAACAGCAAAAATAAACACTTTTGGGAAACCAAAACCAAATCGAAAACGTAAATTATTTATGAATATCGATAATTATATTGGGATTCATCGTGAACCATGATTCAGGATCATGATGCCAATAATTCGATATTTTTCAAAAACTGACATCGAAAAATCCTTTTTTTCCGATAAATCGAAAATTGTCACAACCCTAGCCAAATCTCAAATTTACCCTAATATTTAGCAGACATATATTGTGACAGTCTAAATAAGATAAACATTTACTTTTGAAAATGTGCGTGCTATAAAATAAGACATTTTTTCATTCTGAAGCGCTAAATAAAGACTACAATAAAAGCTTAATTATCATCGAAATGCTATGTATTCAAAAGTATCACACATATAAAAATATGAAAGATATATGAAAACAACGGAAACTCGCCAATTTTTCTGTTCATTCAACAAATATTTAATGTGCACCCCTCCTACTCGATATTGTCCAGAGTGGTAATTGAACTCGTTTCACATATTTTATACCGTGTTATCGTTAAGTCAATAGTCATCACTTTAGCAAAGGTCTGTCCCCGTCACTTCTAATGTAATGCTACACAAGCAATGTCTTTAATGTGTCCCCAAAGGAAAAGTCACCCGGGAACGTGAATAATCTTAATGTGGATTCTGAGGTATTAAAATCTACTTGCAATATGTGAGAAGATTAACTAGTACAAATTATCTGGATATGTTGCAGTTATGGTAGTTGCCATAATTGGTATATATTCCAAGGACTTGGTATTCCTAAGCATGGGCTACTTCTCACAGGTATATTTAAGTTCGTCGATAACTGAACGATGAACTTTCGCATAGCTACACTCTATAACAAAAAAATTCGATGCACCAAGAAGCAATCATCCGATTGCTTTGAAATTTCGTATGAATGAGTGTTTTAACCAGATATGCAAATGATTAACTTTTGGTGTCCAGTGAATGAATAGTTTGATCCCCAGCGCACCGGTACTGCACATTCAGCAGATGTATTTAAGGAGCAGTTCTTCAACGGTTATTAAAACTTTAGGTTTTATTGCGATTCAGATTACCTTTCAACAACTTAAAAAATGCTACGCCGCAGGCTTCGTGTTCATTACGAGCAACTGTCAGAGTTTGACAGAGGTCGTATCATTGGATTGAAAGAGGCCAGTTGGACAAATGGGAGATGTTGATGATCTCGTTCGAAAATTGGAGCGAATTTGGCAGGAAAAACCGCAAGGGACCATCTGGAAGCTTTATCGGTCTATTCCACACCGTGAGGCAGCTTGTATCCAGTCTAGAGGGGGGTCAACACCTTACAGAACTAGTTACTGTAACTCTGAAATAACTCATTCAATTGTTCTGAGATTTTAATAATTTACTATTCTGTACATTGTCTTTCTACCCTCTAATTTTCATCTCAATCGGACATCTCCTTTTTGATGCGCCGATTATTTTGTTATAAAGTGTAGATTGGGTACCCAGAAGAGGAAGATCTTGTTTTGCTTCCCCTTCCCCTCCGGGTTATCTCATTTAACGTCATGTAACTTCCTGTTTAAAGATAAATTTAAAAACTAGTTTATGTAGTTTAATTACTAAAAACATTAAAATAATTCAGAGAGCAGATCAATACCGCATTGACGACCGTTATATCCAAAATGTGTTGAACGAATTTAACTACCATTTCGAAGTATTTCGTGTGACCCAAAGGGCGAGCATATAACATCTGTAGAATGCACTTGCCTAGTTTCGGTTAATATTATAAATCAATCAATGCAGCATTTTAAAGTAATACTGAAATATTGAAATGAATGAATTTTTTCAGTAGTTCTGGTAAAAAACGCAATAAAAAATTAGTTACTGTACATCTTTTCTCTTCTATTCGTAACTCGACAATCAACAAAGCAAAAACATAAGCGAAATACTAATTTCGAAATTCATTTGCTAATGATAATAATAGACGGCAAGTTAAATTTAATTCTAAATTTAGTAATAAACAATTTTTAAAACGTCCAGATATTTCTTTCCTTTTTAGCTATTACCTAATTTTAATTTTACTTCATTAATTGTTATGGAATCTTGTAGTTAATATTTAACATGCTTTCATCCAGGTGGCGAATAAAATAAATATTAAAGAAAAGTAATAGATTAATTGATAATTAAGTTCTGAAAATTTGAAAATAGTGTATAATCATCTAGAGCGAAATTTGGAAACTAATACAAAATTTCGAAACTTTGGTACATCATAAAGTAAGTGAAAAATCCGATTTCCTAGAAATGTTATAAATTGTTAGATACTTTTGTTGTTGTAACTCATTTAAATGAGAGGTATTTAAGTCTGAGAATTAATAATTATTTCCTAAGTGTAATCAAAAATCATTTATCTTTAACAAATAAAAATATTTAGATTTAAAAATAAAACTTAATTTGTTTCGGTTATGAATAAATTAATCTTAAGCTATTATAAACTATGATGAATATACATTATATTATTATCTTCTGATCTGCACAAACTATTCCAGGTACTGCTGTGAGAAAAATCTTAACAGAATGAGAAGGAGAAAATTGTTCTATGTTTGCGCAGAAAAGAAAGTTCATATTTCTGAATCCCGAGTCACCAAAATCTCATCAAAATGAATTGTTCCCAAAAGAGTTCTTTGTTCAATCTTGTTGAATCAGACTTGCAATTGCAGATTGAAAGGTGAATAGCGGAAATATCCTTTTCAGTCGTTAAAACATTTTCAAAATATTGAACTACAGCTAAGCAGGATTATGGAAAACTTTAGCTTTAGTGACATATTTTTTTTTAATCAAATACTTGAAACTATTTCAATAAATTAGCTGTGCCATCGGTTTTATAAACATTAAAAATAACTTTAATTGGCAAGTATTGGCTGCAAAATCTTATATGCTATTGTAAAACATACATAACATTATCTAGAAAATAAATTATGTATACATTGTTTGAATTGGCAGCTTCTAAGAACAATATGGAATTTAAAACAATCTGAATTCGAACGGAACGAGCGTCCTTGGTTCTTTCAACTCATTAAAGGCACTGGCTGTTCTTAATATGAGGATAAATGGCCTGTTGCATACACATTTTATTCTTAATTTGTTCATCAAACCCTGGAATTTTGCTGCATTGAATCTGTGCCAACTATTTGGCTGCAGGGGCAAGCGATGATAAAATAATATAATAAATAATGTTAACTTTAGAAAAAATGCTAGGGTTTCAGTAAGAAAAGATTTGTATAAGAATGCTTTTAAATACTTATGATGAGTGATTTTTATGAACGTTGGGACAAAGAATAAAATAGATTTCTGCAATTTTAAGATTTAAATATGAACTGTTCTCTTAGGATAGCACACAAAGACAGTTCAATTTTCTTTTCATTCACGGCACAGTTTTGATTGGTTTTTGAAACAAATAATCACTTTTATACGTTGTGACTTGGGGCTTACGATTTAGATTACTATTCTAAAAATTAAGCCTATACTTATCCTATAATCCGTTATCATTATAAACAACAGTTACAATCTTTCAGTAAGAAAAGAATTGAAGAATAATGCTCTTTAGCTCGTCCTCGTTAGCTTCTACTACGAATAGATTGTATTAATCATATTTTATAGCAATTAAATTTCACATTTCTTTTACGATTTCGGCATGTAGAGGTCAATGGTAAAGTAACCAAATGTGTGATCTATTTCATCACAGACGTCAATATAAAGCACGAATTATCACTAATTTAGGATGGTGAATTCTGAGATATCACTGCGAATGGCAACGATGAGATAAACTTATACTTTCTGATAAGCGTAAAGTATGTCATTGAATTTAAAATGAATGTATTGAATGAAAATTACCGTTTATACTTTTAAGTAATAAGCAGTATAGAAATATCCTTGAGAACTTAAAAATGAATATTGACTATTGGTAAAAATGACTGTTGATACTGGTTGTTTGAATTAGAAAATGCAATTGTTTGTAATTTGTGGAAATGGGAATACAGATACTCACCAGGAAACCATATGGAGAATAAAATTATGAAAAATAATTTTAATAAGTAGCAATCGAAAGAGATTGCGAAACATTTTTGATGAATAAATCCTTTGACCTCGTCTCCCCGTTATCGAGAATAACATCTTACATCTTAATCTCGATAGGCGCCAGGCATTTTTAAAGTCTAGCGGCATTTTAAGAAAAGCAATGCAAATCTGGTGTTAAACGAACTTTTGGCCAAGTTTCTATAAATTCATGAACAACATTATTCCGTCCGTGATAAAGATTTGAGCAATTTATTTCTCTTACTTTTATATTAGCATATCTATGATTTGTATTTTTTATATTAATCTGATTATGAAAGTGTATGGATTAGAAATATGTTTACTTCTTTATTTATAAATAAAAGTTCATAAATAAATTTGAAAACTTGAGTGGATTATTTTTTGCACGTGGGCATATTTCAGTGGAGAAACTGGCGATCGATTTATATTGTTGAGCTGTATTCTGTATAAAATTCTACCGACGAAATTCGCAAGATTTGTTTGTGACGCGCTGCTGTGCCGATTTTCAAATTTCTTTATCCTGTATTTTTGATTTTCTTTAAAAGAAGTATGGCTTTCCAAAATCAAAATACAAAAATCTTTGTTATGAACGGGATAACGAGGTTCATAAGATCGGAGTAATTTAAGCAAAATTTGGTTTTCGCCAAATTTGGCGACTTTTCTTAAAATGTCACCAAAGAGGAATGATACAAGATTTTTTTCTATATTCATTTATTTTTATAAAATTTAAAAGAAATTTAGTGTGTATTTCTATCATATAGATATTAAATATTTTGTGAAAAAACAGAAAAGTAAAATAATAATAATTTACAAAAACAAAATGGCTAGTGCAGCATTGATGTATTTTTTATGCGCTATTCATCATTATTGTTGTTGAATAAATTGTCTTCATGACGGCTCAATTTGTAAAAGCTTCAGAAGAGAAGGAAAAAGAAATTATTTAAGCGTCCTTTTAAAAAATATCTTTTCCGGGGCTCATTGGTACTACTTGAAATAATCTAGGTTTCGTAAAGATTTTCATTAGGAAGGTATATTAATTAGTTTTACAAAAAAGTAAATAAGAAAATCTATTAGTTTTTGCACCAATGCTTGCATTTTTCTTTCTCTTGTTATTTATATTTTATTGTATGAGCTTTAGTAATAATTGAGATTATTTTAGAGCAACAGTTTTTCAAAAATGCATCAAAACTTTTGATATGAATAGTATATCTGTGATGAAAGGATAAGTATGACATGTTTCAGGAAAACTGCAGATTTTTTATTGAAACATTTTCCCCAGTTGTTACTCCGCCAAAAATGTTGAGCAATACCACTTTAAGCGTTACCTATACCAAAACCAATTTATAAGCTTTTCTTATTTACAGCCTTTTAAATGTAAAGTAGAATGACAACTTTACAAGGTATTTGCTCAGCCTAAATAACATGATAAAACATGTTAACTAAAAGGTTAACTATGGACTAAAAGAATTCCGCTAGTGTTTATAGTAACATTATTTAACAGTCAATGATGAAACACTAGCGGAATTCTTTTAGTCAGCTGTCTAATGGAAGTCCATTCAACTGCTCAGGGCTGAGAAGTCGATTAAAAAATTTTCATTTTCCAAATAGATAAATTTGTTTAAAAAAACCCAAATTCTATGAATGATCAAATATTAGGACTTTACCAAGAAGTATTAACACTTTATGTCAAGTTTCATTATATTCATTTAGTTATCAATGTGCTATTAATTACTTATCAATATGAATAAAAGTAACTGCTATTTTACAAAAATATTCTATCAATTAAGTATCAATCTAAATAAAAACGGCATTATTTTCCAGAATTTTTGTCAATTGCTTATTAATATATCAATATAAATAAAAGCAACTACATTTTTATAAAAATGTGATAAATCACTTATCAATATAAATAAAAGCAAATATATTTTTAAAAGTTAATAAAATAAAAAATATTACTTTAATAGTTTAATAGTGTTTAAAATGTAGTGAAATGCGGAACTAAATTAGTCGGCTAATTAAAGGAAGTTTTTCACAATGTGTACCACTTAGGATCTCAAAATACCCCTATTTCACCATTGACGGTGAAAGGTTAAAATTAGAGAATATCAGCATTCACCAGGGATTGTCGAATGAAAATAATGTGAATGCTGAAACTCGTCAGAAAATCTCGACGTTGCCCAAATTTCGGTCTTTCATTATATCACGCACATATTCATATTTCAAGTTTTATTAATATTTTCATGAGCTTAATTTTGATTAAAGAACCCTAAAATGAAATAAGATATTTTTTTTTACTTTATTGTTATTTAAAAATTACTTGAGAACAGACATGATAAGGACAAATTCTGAATGGAAACGTAATATAAAAATAGTTTATACTAAAAATTATTTTGAAGTGTAAACTTTTAGTAGAATGTTAAATAAGAAAATAAATTGAATTCGAAATATCTCTCATTAATCCTTCTAAAGTCTTTTGAGCCCATTTTGCAGTAATCGTCTAAAATAAATAAATCTTTAAAATTGAAAGAAATAAGCTATAGCTTTAACTTAGGCTTGCTTAAAAATATTTTTAATGCACTGAAGTGCACTCCCCCCCCCAAAAAAAAAAACCGGTACACCTATCTAATATCACGTAGAGCCCCAAGGAGCACGGAGAAGTGCCACAGCATATCGTGGAATTGATTCAATTAATTTGAGAAGATTTTCTGTAGACAGTTCACACCATGATTCTTTTAGGGCAGTCCACAAAGTCATGTTATTGAGAGGTGGTGAAGATCTACTAAGAACAGTACATTGAAAAATATAACATATATGGTCGATAATGGTCATGGCACGGGAATTAGGTGACCCAGAGAGGAAAAGAAATTCAGAAGAATGCTCCTCAAGCAACTCGGTAGCACTGTATACCTGTGGGGTGTCGCATTATCCTTTAGGAATTGTCCACGTCTGTCAGAATGTGCACTGGCCATGAATGCATGTAGAGGGTCGGATAGGATATTAATGTACCACTGATCAGTCATCACACATCAAAGGTCCCACCTCATACTAACTACACATGCCCTTTACCTTCACAGAGCCTTCACCAGCTTGAACAGCTCCTTGGAGGCTCGAGAAATCCATAGATTTAAGAAGTTTTCTTCGCACCCGCATACAGTCATCCACCCGATACACTTTGAAACGTGACTCATCAGACTAGACAACATTTTTCCAGTCATTAAGAGTCTAATGGCGGCGCTTGCGAGCGTAGGTAAGGTTAAGAGCTTTATGCCGCTGAGTCACCAATGGTACAGAGATGATTTGCGGCTGCTAAAGCCCATACAAATTACGTTACAACACATAGTGCGCACACTAATTCTTGTTGATGGGCCTGCAATCAAATCCACAGCAATTTGAGGAAGTGTCAAACGTCTATCTCGTATAATGTTTCTTTTCAGGAGTCGATGATCCCGTTCTATCAAGGCCTTTTTCAAGCCACACCGCTGTTGAATATTTGAAGTTTTACCTGAAATCTAGTATTCGCGGTACACCCTAGAAATGGTCGTGCACGAAAATCCAAATTTCATCTATACTTCGAAAATACTGTGTTCCATCTCTCGGGTGCCAACGATTAGTCCTCGTTAAAAATAATTTAAATCTTGATAACCTGTTATTATAACAGCATGAAACAGTGTAATAGCCTCCTCAGACACCTGTTGTCTTATATACGCACTGTCGACCACATCGCGTTACGTTGATTTATTCAACACCTCCATTATTTGCATACGATCTGTTATACCAGTTTTTCTGGCTCTTCTGTATAATTCACTTTGATAGTTATTGGTCACAATGGCGACTGAACACACTAAGGTGCGGTATTTCGATCTCTTTTAGGTCCAAATTTAATTTATCTAACTTGTGCCTCTTACACAAATCAAAATTGTAACGGTCTAAAATGTGATCCCCATCTAATTTGAAACACGATCTATCCAATTTTACCAATCTTTCTTTTTGAGGAATTACTGAGTTTACATCCATGGCTTCCAAGGCTTCCTATGACGAATTTCATCCAAAAATTGAGAGAAATCTAAAATTTTATTGGAAAGGCCAAATTTCAACTTTCTGTATTGCGGTTTGTATTAAGGGTATCATTCTTCAATTTTATGAAAGGGTGTTCTAATATCCTAGGTGATAAAGCAGTGAAGGAAGACAATCAATAAATCAATTTTATTTCGACAAAAATAAATATGCTATTAAGACATGGTGATGACGCACGCAAATGATTCACTTGGCGATAAGCTAGAAAAATTGATTCACCATAAAAAAAAGTTTCTTTTTGAAGATTCATGAAAATTTCAATTTTCTGTACTATCTTTTTGTACACTTCGAATATTAGAAAATAAAAATATTTAAGGAATTGCAATTATTTCAGAGATTTTTAGAAATTACTTTAAAAAAAGAAAGTGAAAACCAAAAATAAAGTTCATGAATTTTTCTTTATATATTATAAATAATGAGAAAACAGGATTAGAAGATAATTATTCAAATCTTGGATATAACGCTTGATGTCTATATTTATCATAATTCGTGTATATCATGAATTAAAATCTGTTTTGTTTAAATAAAAAGAAAGAAAGGTGTGCCAAAAACTTTTTTTGTGATGATTATCAAGCCTTATATCATTCCTATACCTATTCTGACCGCCATTGATCAGGGTGCTACATTCTCATTGGACAATGATTGTTATAACAGCAAAAACATTTAACTTAATTTTTAGGAATTATAACAATTATTTCTGAGATTTCTAAGGGCTGAAAAAGAATCTTTACACTCTCATATGTATAATAATGTATCTTACTACTTTTCGAAGTGCAAAGGGCTCAAACTTTTATTTTCTACCAGAATAATATTTTGAAATGGAGTCATTTGAATAAAGTTTAAATGATAGCCAACTTTGATATTTTGTACAATTTTTTATATCAATATGTGTAAATATTTCGATAATTGTCTTCTGTAACTTTCAAACATAAAGTATAAGAAAAAATTATTAATATATATTCCGATAGTAGTAGTTTTAATACAAATTTTCTCGAGCGGTCCCCCCCCCCCACTTTCTTTTTTTTTTTAATAGAAAATGCTGTAATCTTCGAAAAATATGGCCTTGAGATTTTGAAAGATCTCCATCTTTCCTAAATTAAAAAAATGAATACATTTTTTAAGAATTTCATCTATGTTATCACATTAACTTAAAAATTCATCAAACTACTTAGATTGAATTTTGAATCCAGAACGCAACGAGCTGTTGTATGGTGAGAAAGTTAGCTTGAATAGATTTTTTCCTATCAAAATAAATCTTATAAAATCAATAATATAAATTTTATTAAATATCTAAAAAGGCTAGGAAAGATTTTTATTCATCGCATTCATTTTTTAGGTAAACAGTAATATTCTAATTTCACTTAAATTCATTACATTTTTAAACAGAAATAAAATGTAATGACTTTTAACCAGTGTTCTGTGCTCTTTTATATTTTTGTAATGACTGAGATTCTAAATTACTGGAGTAATTCAGCAAATTTAATTCAATGAAATAATTATAATTATAAAATAACAAAACTAATAAAGCATATTTTGATTGCAAAATCATATTTGAAAATACCTTTGGTGGAATATTCTAACTAATACAATTTTTAAAAGTTTAGTTTGCATATAATATATGCATATATATTCCACCTCTCCATATCGATGGGAATTTATGAAAAAGCACACAACTAATTTCACTCTTAAATCAATCTATGAATCAAGACAAGCAAGTTAAATTTAGGCTCTGAAACTTTGAGAGATATGATTTATTACGCGCATGTAAAATGTTGGAAGAGATATCTCAAAATAATCAGTTCTCAAATGTACGCTTAATTGACAACAAAGTGAGACTGGTTTTCATTCGAATTTGTAGACAATTCACATCTTTTCTTGAATTTCTTTATTAACATAAAATATCTATAATTTGAATTTATTTTATCTTCATTCGAATTTGTTGGTTTCATTCGAATTTGTTGACAATTCACAACCTATCTTGAATTTTTTATAAACATAAAATGTCTATAATTTGAATTTATTTTATCTAGTTTTAAGTGAAATTAATGAGTTAAATAAAATGCCTTTCTTACTATTTAAACTGCTTTCAAACTTGAATGCGTCCGTAGTCGAGTTCACTGTGATTTCTTTTCGTATCAATCTGGTGATTGTTTAATTTCAAGTTTCATTGCGCAATTGTTATCGCCGCTTCACATGAAAGTAGGCCTTATGAAACAATTTGCCAAGGCTTTACCTAAATACGGTGAATACTTCAAATACCCGGGTTTATCCGAAAAAAAAATTGATAGAAGGTAAATTTGTAGGACCAAACATCAGCAATGTGAAAAAAGATGAAAATTTAGCGATTATAAGGACAATAAAAGTAATAATTTTAAGGATTTCCAGGTTTTTCAAGTTTTCTTAGAAACAAAAAAGACCCAAACTACAAATCTCTTGTAGAAGAGATGATGAAAAGTTTCAAGATTTTAGATCATAGTATGAACTAGTAGTTCAAGGCATAGTATGAACGCAGTTCATCTTCTCCATTTTGTTTTCGAAAATTTATGTGCAATTAGAGAGGAAAAAGGTGAAAGATATAAAGGAACTGAAAAGGCGATATTTAAAGAAAAAGAAATATCAACATGATTGCCGATTACTGCTGAATGTTGCAAAGAAACAATCCCTGCTAAGTTCACAAGAGGGAAAGTGGCAAAAGAAGTTTGGAGGTAAAGAAAAAATAAACGTTACAAGGATTTGCAACCTTCTACATATAAGTAATAATTATTTGAACGAGGATATAAATGTAATTTATATAGATTTATGTAATATTGAAATCTGAATGAAATGTCAACATTTCACGATTTCAACTGTTTCAATCTAAATATACAATCACGTTGAAAAACATACTTACGTAACAGAAATAAATGAACTGCGCTGTTAGAATCAGTACTAAAAATAGCATAAAACTCGGGCATCAAAGTTAATAATTATTATCCTTTTGTTCGCCTATGTTCCAAACACAGATTCCCAAAAGCGTTTCAACAATTTATATCCTCTCATATATATGACTTGATCTATTTTATACATCAAGTTGCATTATTACTGGTATTAGAAAGGAATTTTTAAAGTAGAATTGATAAAAGTGCAAAATCTATCGACTGCGGTAAAAGAAAGACTCATTTGTATACTAATAATATCACTTGCGCAATCATTTAGCGTTAACTTTGACGACGATATATTAATTCAAATGTTACTAAAATCAGGGCACGAAAATACATTTCTTTTTTTAAAAAACCGAGGGATTGCAATATTATTGCAATGAAATTATTTTATCTTTGGTTAAACTGCAAATGACTTTTATTTTCTTTTTAAATAACAACCTGTTTGAAAAAAAATTAAATCTTTTGTAGCGCACTATGCATTTAGATAAGAGACTTCTGACATTTTTTCTCTAAGGGTACCTAGAACCCATGTGTATCGCAGACACTGGGTTGGGTAGAGGAGCCTCAAAACTATTTTGCACCCGAATATCTCATGTTGACATTAGCCGCTACTGCTCATGGTCCCAAAATCGAAAGTCGTCCAGAGCTTGAGATTGACTGCGATATTTGAATTAATAAAGAAAAACGGAAGTTGCATAAATTAGAAGAGAGTTTTAGAAACTCCTTGGGAATAATGTAAGCAAATGCATAAACTTAAACTTCAACGTTTGAATATTTCTTGTGAAGTATTCAAAATAAAGAAACCTTGCCAATCCTCTCGAGAAGTAACTACGACAAATATATTCCGTAAACAACACAGCTACTGAAAAAGGTATTCGGAAGCAAAGACTTGATAGTTCAAATATACAATTGAGAATTTTAGAACAACGATGAGGGATAAAATGTGGTACAGCTGCAACTGATTCCCTAGCTTTGTATGATGCACTCCTGATAAACTAGGACATTAGAAGGCTTTGAAAGAACTAAAAAAAAATCTGATACCACAACATTGGTTTTCTGTTCCCCATACAGGGGTAAATCTGACTATAAAAGTGATGATCAATCTCTGGAATATGAATGAATTGATGAATAGTTTTTTTAAAAAAGAAAGCTCCTCTGAGTTTGGAGTTAGTCACAAGAAAAAGAGGGATTTCTACATGAAAACAATATAAAAAAAATTCCCATTGCTTAAGTGAGAAGAATGAATAAAGTTCTCATGTAAAAGAAATTTTCTGTGTCTTTTCTGTGATAAAATAAATCGAAGATAAGACAGTTTTAAAGCTATTAAATTAGTTGAAGAGAAAATGAAACTTCTATTTAAGAGTTCAGCTTGTTTATGCTCAAGACACACATTTAGACCTTACAAATTTAAAAATACATTAATCCCTTGGGATCAAATTCCTTTTATTTCTATGTGTCCTGATTTTGAGATCCGAAGTACTGACCACGCTCGATACTGCTTAACTGCTGTGATCGGACGAGAACCGGTGCTTTCAGGATGATATGGCCGTTGGCTATGATTTTGAGATAATCACATCAGAAAATAAAAAATAATGCTAATGTCGACTAAAGTTATGACTTATATTTTTCTGATCAAACTGTAATTCTAATGATATTGAGAGTTATGATTAAAACTCTGATAAACATATTATTGCAAAAGTTTATGTTGATATTGAAATTCAATTATTATATTTAAGGGTACTGCTAGAGTAATTAATCCTTCTTAGCAAGATTTTTTCTTTTTTATGATCTAGATTAGAGGGAAAATATTTAAAATATTCTGCTATAAATATATAAAATAATTAAAAACAAATTTAATACATAATATAAAATAACTTAACAAATTGAATGCATAATATAAAATAATGTAACAAATTTATTGCATTCTTATATAAATTTATTAATCATGGTTATAGCTTATCATATCATATATTCACACTTTTTTTCGTCAAATTGTTTTCAGTAATACTTTATCAGTGAAATGATTATAGTAGAACAAATTCAATCGCAAAACCAGATAATTAAGTAAATCTTATTTCAATTTGCGCATTTTATTTACATTATTAGTTTATGTTGAATTGATATCATTCGACAACAATAAAGCAATTCTTCTTAGGAAGCCTATATTGCAAGAGAGTGAAGCAGTTGCCTATGTTTTCATTAGATTGGTTTCAGCCATTCACCAGGCAATGAAACATTATAAAGAAGTAACATATCAAATTATAAAATATTGAAAAACTATTGCTGATAAATGAAATGATTCGTTTAGTTTAATTTTATTAACGTTTCATTTTTTCAAAGGAAAACTGGAACAATTTTGAGACGGACCATGTAATTTTGTGCCACGATCAGATAACGAAGATGACACCTGAACTGGCACCTCCCTTCAAACTTCCACGCCACACCAGTCAGACGTGCACCAGACCCGCTTCATAGCTGTTCATTGGTGGAATCGGATCTCGAGCCTGAAACCCTCTGGCTCCGAAGTCGAGACCTTACCACCAGGTCAAAGTGACCAAGAAGGGAAGGGATGCATTTCATTTCTTTTGAATTTTTGAATAAAATTTGAATCGGGAAAAGTTAATCGAAAGGTTCATATGTATTTGTTGCACCACCTAAAGACCTTGATCGAAATTATATAAATTTTCCATCATTTGAAAAAAAAATTGGAGAGAAAAGAAATTTTGTTTTATATTAAAATTTTCTGATCTGGAAATTTAACCAGCATAATTCTAATGGCAATTTCAAAATGGTTCAAGTTTCCCAAAGAGTGGATCTACAAATAGTAAATGAAGAGTTTTTTTCAGTTTTTTAACAAAAATTTTGAAAATTATACCAGAGTTATACAGAGTTGCATTCCAGTGTTTCAACACATCAGCTGTGTTCTCAGGTAAATATATTATTTTGCAATGTTTTTTCATAGTCATGTTTAAAAAGTCGCAAAAAAGATTGTAAATTTATTTCATTATTTTATATAGAAAGATTATTTTCATTTAGGGAACATATAATAGTTTCCTGAATACCTCGATGGAAAATTGATTACAAGACTTGTTTAACATCGAAAAAGTCACTTTTCGAAACATTATAACTCGCGAAACTTTCATCAGAAATGGCGTTAAGAAACCATTTTGAGACTAATTTCAAGAAGAAAAATCCATTCAGCAAAAGTAAATGAATAAAAAAAGGAAAAATTCAGAGATGGATTTAATTAAGTTAGTTAACCAATTTGTCTGTTTCTGTAAGTCTATCTAATTCAGTTATACAAGTTTTGTAAAGATGGAATAATAAATACTAGAGTTATAGGGGTATAATTTTTTACAAGTGAATGTAGTTCATTGAGAGGAAAAAGACAATCTCATTTACTTGAAGAATATAAAATTTTTATTTTTGATTTCAAAAGCTAAATTTCTGTGAAAATTGACGTTTTGTCAAAAGAGAAAATATATGCTTACATGCGTGAATTAAAATCTTTTTCAACAAGGAAAGAGTTAAATGAAATTAATTTTATTGTACCAGACTAGCGTTTTGAAAATCTTGTAATTTATTTGCTGATAGGAATTGTTTTGATTGATATTAAATGGTAGTTTTATGAAACTGAATTCAGGAATGTTTACATTAGAAAGGAAATTAGATTACATTCTTACAGGTTCACCAAATACAGGGTGTACACAAAGTGTTGCGGTGATAACGAAAGTTTAATTAAATTATTTCAGATATATACAACTTTTTATATGTTGACCCTTATTACAAACAGTCGCCTCTCTTCCCTCTCTCTTAGGTGCAGTATTATCCAAAGTGATGTAAGTGGCGCCAACATCGTTAACTGAAAATGCCGTCTTTGAATGGAATCGCTCAGAGCGTTCTGTGATTTCATGAGGGTGAATTGCTGATTAGCGTTCAAAGGACATTTAAGAATGCGTATGGAATCAACCTTCTGCATGTTAATAGTATAGAGCATTAGTATGATAAGTTTATAGAGGTATACAGCGTAGCTAATCTTCCACTAAAAAGCTGGCTTACGATGAATACAGAGACGACGAAGGCTAACAGCGAAACTTTTACACGAAGTCCTCATAAATCGATTCTTCGTGCCTGTAAGAAACTTGCCGATTCTCAGAACACAATATTTCAAGTTTTGTACAAGAAGTATCAATTGCGTGCATATAACAGAAATTTTTCAAGCCTTAAAACCAAATGATAGTGCCCAACGGCCCTTTTTTGCTGCGGAGATTCTATAAAATATATATTGAATATATTAATGAAAGGGAGAAATAAATTATTGAGAAAGTGCACATTAAAGAAACAGATTAAATTGGGTACGAGTTTCTTTAGAAACCACATATCTAAAGAAGTAATCGAATTTTTGCTGCATGGGCATGAGAAGGCGATGAACCGATAACTTAATCAAACATTGCAATGTAATTAAACTTAATCCCGATATTATTCGTAAGTAAAGATTATATATAATAGATCAATCCACAGATTTAGAAAAAAGCTTTCTGCAGTTAACTGTTCCTCCCCAGTATTAAAATTTATCGCCTTTCACTTTTTCTTCTGAAAACGGACATTTTTGTTTACAGGCTATGTAGAATAATTTTTACCTATTTAAGGCCTTATTGCTTTGAAAATTCTTCCGAATAATACTTAGATCTAATTTATTTTTTTATATTGTGCTTCAGAGCTGTATTATTTAGATGAGATAGAGAATTTTAAAACTACCAAACGCTGATAACTATTATGGCTTGTTTTGAGACAATAATAATTCTAGTTTTGGAGACTGGCATGGTATTTAGATAATGATGCCATTACACGCATTATTTTGAAAATAAACCTTAAAAAGATATTTTTTTAAGTTTTAATTTTTGTTATTGTCTTTATTCATGAAATAACAAATATTCAACCCTTCTTGCTACTTTGATTTTCAAATTGGTTTGCAAAAGTATTGAAGCAAGATCTCTTCGGATTGTTGTTTAAATTGTTGCTTGAGAAGGAAATTTTCTGAAAGTTTGAAAAAAAACAGTATAGTTTAAATGAGATTCTTACTCCTAGATTTTGTAGCGACTACAGTGTCAAAGTTACATCTTTTCGACGATGTTTCCCAAAAATTGGGCTGACGCTTAAACTTATAAGAATTACAATCTCCCTTGTGGTTAATGAGCAAGTTGGGAAAACTTAAGTATTAGATTACCCCCCCCCTGCCTCCCTGCAAAAAAATATGCGTCAGTATCAAAGTTAGAGCTCATTTTCAACCGCAAGGGAGACTGACATTCGATTAAACGATATATTCTTCGCCTATATATCTGCTACATTTTGAAGTGATTCAATGAGTGGTGAATCAAAGGGCTTAATTATCCGTTTACGAATCCAGTCATTTTTAAAAGTTTCGTTAGCTAGCATTCGTATAGTTTTAGATATATAATGCGGGAGATAAGAATATCGCAGATCTTGTTTCTCGAGAGTGTAACCCAAAATAGCTCTAAGTCAAAATTGTGTTGAAGACTTTTATGCTTATGCGAAACTTCTGAAAACTTATCTTCCAATCAAATAACTTTTGAAATGGAAAATTATCAAGATAAACCTAATATCAAATTGAGTACCATAAATTTTGAAATTGAAAATCGCAGTTGGTACTCCGTAAGAGTTGGTGATTTGGAATAGATCGTTCAATTTCCATTCTCACTTCGATGTTTAATCATTCAAAGAGTAAATAGTGAAAGAATTCCTTTATTAAAAAAGGAAGCTGTACAGAGATATTTAATCAAACAGACATAATATGAATATTTTTTCTTCATCTCTTGTTGGTATTTGCGATACTTATGGTGGAGTTGATGGCATTATAAAATGAAAACGTGAATTACTAAATAACTCCCTATATCTCATTAATCTTGTTGTTTGCTGTTTTCACGTGGAATTAAGTTACTTTTAACACAAAAAAATTTTACAGTATATTTGAAGTTACATTCTTTTTTAGATTCTTTCGCTGTTGATCAATCAAAGTGCAAATTAATTCAATTCCCATCTATTATTCCAATCTTGAAATAAACAGACAATACAATTAATCTTGCTGCTGATTTCGACTCTATTTCAGCCATATGCCATTTAATTTTGTATTAAAACTAAAAATAACGTGACTATTACACTGTGGTTTTATAAATGTGTTAATTTTATTTTGTAAAATATGTATTGGCTTTTTGCTTTGACCTCAACCTAAGCCTATTTATCAAAAAAAGATACATTTACTGTGCTCGGGTCCTTTCGAACTCTTATGCTAAAGTGCATAGATTTAAAAAGAAAAGGCATAATTTTCTCTTTTGAAATATGAAGATTGCATACATTTATTATTAATGTATATAATTCATATAGATATATGCACATTTATAATAGTTATTTTATGGTTAAGTTTTATTTTTAGAAATATGTAATGGTGGCAAAAAAATATAGATCCAAACACTTCGGGTCAGAAAGAATTTACATCCGAATCTACTAGTTACACTATTTCCATACTTAATGAAGAACTGCCAGCTTTTAAGGTGTTTATTACAAAAGGCATAGTGAATTCAAGTATAGAAGGAAAACGTGTGTATAGGGATAAGTAGAAAGAAATTAATAGTACTGAATTCAGTACCTTAATATGTTTACTTTTTCTAACTCATGTATTCAAAATCTACAATGAATGTACAGAAAATTCATGGGGCGCTTAGAAAAGGCGTTTGGAGCAAGATTCTTTCACACATCAAGAGTTTTCAGATTTGGTGATCGAGAAACACGTTCCTGTATAGGAGGATAATATGTAAACATTCGCCTATATACACGCTCCTAAAGGATAAATTCGTAGCTATCCGCGTCTTATGGGTTATATGGTTGGATATACTGCCAACACTTAATTCCAATGTAGATAGATAGTTAGTTTCGTTCAGAAAAAACTAGCCATGTCGATAATATATTCCTAAAAGTCTGCAAAATGAGGCTTAAAATTTTGTGTCTTCTGCGACCATGAAACCAATTATGTGTGGAATGTTCAACTAAACCTTGGAATGCCTAGGAAGAAGCCACATGAGAAATATAGGTTCCTTAGAGTGTTTTGATTTATCTTATTTGAACATGTGAAATATGATCATTTGAAAATATGTTATTGAACACATTTTCTGACTTTGGAGAGAGTAAAGCTAAGTAATGCATTCCATTATTATGAAGAATACATTACCAAAAAGGTGAAATTTAATATACAAAATTGGTATTTTATTTCCAAACATTCTGTTTTTAAATTATCGTTACAGCTTTGAAAAAAAAGGATTGCATAATCAGCAATTTAAAAGAAAATACAGTAAACTCCCGAGTATCCTATTCGCGATTATCCAGCTTCAATATTATCCGGACTAATTTTCTTTTTTTGTACTTAAATAAGGAAGACAAGGCTTGCATAGGCAACGCTGCCAAGGCCTTGGAAGCAAGTGTCTGTTATAATCCTCTTACGTGTCATGTGCAAAACATAAGTTGAGACAAGAAAACTTATTCTGCTTGTTGCTTATTGTTCCGTCAACGTGTATGGGACCTCTAATCCTGATTATAATTGCACAGTACATTCAACATTCGTAAATTATTCTTGGGGGGTATGTTTAATGTTTTTTTAAATGTACCACAGTGAAGATTTCAAAATAGGTAATAAAGGTAAAAAAGTTGTAGTGACTATGGAGGAGAAATTACGCGTTATACAAAGATTAGACTTTGGTGTAACTGCAAAATCTGGCTACTGCTTCTACGATTCACGGGGCAGCGTTCACATTTTACGCGGCTTAAGATAAATGGGGGACTTAGTACTCAGTAATAAATGAGAAAATATACAAGGTGTGTTTGATTTCAACCGACAAATTCAGAGGGGTGATAGTAGGCATCAGGAGTATACAGAATCACCATACAACATAGGGCCTTAAACGACGTTTAGTAAGTGAAAATCTCCAAAATATAGAGAGTTGGAGAACTGCTGGAAACTGTAAAAATAAAAAATTAAAAAATGGTTTCAATTATGAATTTTTGCAAAGGAAAGTCCACTTTAAAGTTTTTTTTTCATGCTGGTAACATGCGGCATTGATGATCTGAGAGGCTGTAAATTACTGCAAACGAAAGAGTAGTTTATATCCTATATTTGCAAAAATACTAAAACGGAGAAAAATGAAAGCTTGGAGATATGAGGAATTTTATATTCTATAATTTGATACATGTAGTGTGAGAACTGAGAAGTTTCAAAGAAATCGGAGAAAAATTAAAATGGAAACCAGAAAATATCGCTGCGACATCAGTACCGATGCTCGCAGAGAGTGTTGTCAAATTTAAAAGATAAATTCTGAGCAAACCTTTGTTAAGATTTGGCTCAAAATTCAATAAGAGTTTCCACTACGAATGCTTAATCTGTGTACCAAACTTAATCCATCTAAATGCCTTCATTTTGTAGTTAGTTACCATGTTAACTTATATTAGAGCAATCAGACAGATAGGTTTTCACGAAATAAATCTTGCATAAAAATTGACACAAATCTGCAAATTTGGATTAAAAATCCATGTACCAAATTTCATAGCTCCAGCTCAATCTTTGTCAAAGACAGACAATTTTCTGAAAATGTTTTAAAGAGATCCGAAATGTGGAGATTCGTCAAAATATGGATTTCGAATTTTTGACTATTACAATGCTTTCTCTATAATACTTATACGCAAAGGTAAAAAGGAGCTGTCATATTCATCATGTTATTGTATTTGAATTCACGTCATCTGCGTTGAAAAGTTTAAATTATGATGCCAATTCTCTAAAGCTCTTTTAAACTGCTTTTATTTAACTCTTAGTTAGGGAAGCGCGATTTGATAGGCAGTTATAAATGGTTTTCCTAATCGACCAGCTTATTATTATTAATGAAAAGATTTTACTTGCAACTTCTTAATTCATGATCCTGACTGAACGTGCACATTTTCTTTCGCACCAGCTTTTTATTTATTTATTATTATTTTCATTTTATTTATTCCTTTTTTATTATTCTTGTAATCCATTTATTTGCTTAATTGCGACCTCCCTCCTAGTGGTTCCAATACAGCTCAAGCCTTAGAGAATGGAATGAACGGTTCTCTTAATACCATCCAAGGAATCCTAGCTCTCAAAACTTCGAAGTCAAGTTGGAAGTGATCTCAGTAATGAAAACTGATCGTAAAGAGGATTATTTCGATGAAATTTCACATCAGGCTAAATCTGAATTATCTGCATTTTATAGAATGAATTAGAAATCTAAGAATATGCAAAGAATTCAGCACGGTAATGAAGGGAATTTTAGGATGAGATGCGGAATTCCAAGGAAGATCGATATTCTCAATGGGGAGGGGGGCGGAACAAGTTAGACTCCTTGGAAGACATAAAATTTAATTTAGAAGACATAAAGGAAGAAAAAGGAAACTTCATGTTTATACATATATCGGAAAAATATCCGAGAGTTCGAAATATACTTGGAAGTTTTGTTTCCTATATGTAAAAGAATCTCAATTGGAACAGTTCCATGTAAAAAACGGCCAGTTTCATTAAATATCAATTTTTATTAATTTAAGAATTAATTTTTTCATTCTTTTAATTACGTCATCCTCTTGGATGGGAAAAATCATAATTAAAAAAACAAGTAATATAAAAAATGATTTAAAGTCAATTCTTACTTAGGTCAATAAAGAAATATTTTATTTTAGTTACTTTTTATTAAATAATTACAATTAATATAAATAATTTATCAAAAAATATTGATTTTCGTAATAACTGAACTCGCATTCTTCACTTTCATGTGAAAAATACGGAAATCCTAGCATTTTAGCGATTGAACTACTGCCATCTTGATTTTCATATTCATTACAAGTTGCTAAAATTCTATTTAAAGAATTAAAAACTAATTACATTTAATTAATGAAACAATATTTTAAAAACTGTATTAACATCAAGTGTAATCCACTACAAGTTTTTAAAATTTGATTTCAACTTGAGTGGATGAATGAAAAGTGTTTTATTAACGATTGAAAATTTGAACAAGATTTATAAATATATACAGAGAGAGTGTGAACTGATTGTAGGAATTGAATAAAGCTAAAATATGTTTTCAAGATTGAATTTAATTACAATATATATATTCTGAAATAAAATACACGTTAAAAACTATTTAATTCTTTAATGATTGCATGTTTTCAAGAAATATATTTTGTAGTGTTAAAAATCTATAGAATATATAGGCAGAATTTCATAAGGGCGTTCCAATTAGAAAATCCCATCTCGATTTCTAAAAAATGTGTTCTTGTAGACAGCTCCTCCATATCTGAGGGTTAATAGTTGAAAAATTATAAAAATTTTATTTATTTCAGCTTAGTATTGTTGAACCAATACTAATGAATTATACCCAAACAAACAATAAAGATTTTTCCCAATAGAGTGACCCTATTTCCTTTTTAGAATATTTGCACCAATGAAAACCAAGTAGGACAAGCGTAGCAGGATTGACTGTAATTTACTCTTAAAGGAAGGAAAGAGTAAATTCAATGTGAGAAGTGTCTCAGTTGGATCCATGAAAGCTCCAATGGTGTGGAGGTAGAAATGAATCGATCTGCATCTGAAACTAATATTCTTGGAGAAAAAAGGATAAGTAAAGATTTCTGCTATTTTTCCACAAAAAATATATTTTTTCGCATTTCTCATAAAGTTAGCATGAGTACCCGATCTTGCATTGGATTATAACAAGCACTCTGACGTTTTTTAATAATAAAAAAAGGTCATTGATTTAAAAGGTTTTAGATGAGATTTTTCAAGAATGCTATTTGTGCTCAATCCAGCTATGAATATTGTAATAAAATGTATCAATTTCAAGGTTGAATAGTTTATCACAAAGACGTTTGAATCTTATCTGCCTCAGTTATTCCTATTTAAATGAAATAAAAATTTTTGAATAGGATTCAGTTTTCTATATTAGTTTATAATTAATTTCCATATTGATTTCAAAAATCAAAGAATCCCCATGCTCGTTTTTCCTTTAGGACGACAAAGTACAAATATAGTAATTTTTGCATCGAGATTTTTTCCCCCTCAAACTACTCCCATATCTCTCTGTTACATATCTTAACAGTTTTTCCATGCCAATTTATTCTGAAGCACCACCAAATCTTTAAAATACCAAGAAATGGCTTTCTCGATGATAATTTTTTTCAAAATCTTGTGAAACTCTAACGTAATTTCTGCTAAATTATAAGGAGGAAAAATGTGCAAGACTATATTCACTGCTTGCGTAATTCGTTAATACACTAATGTCGAAGTATTTGGAATATCTTTGTTTTTATCCAAAAGATACTTGGTATAAACAGAAATAGCAATTTTTAAAAGGACTAAAATTTGTTGATAATCTCAAAACTAACGCTTATCTGTGAGACTCCAAAAATATCATTCGTGTAACTTTACCACTACTTCTAAATGGCTTACGAGTTACTTTTAATTACATTCTGTGAGACTTCCAAAAACTAGAAAGCAAAAGTATGGAAGTTTTAAACTATATTTTTATAGTTATGTTTTTTAAAGAATTATCTGCTAAGGCTATTGCCTAACTTATATGAAAATTCTCTAGTATCTTGTATTAAACAGTTTTAACTGCAAATTAGTCTCTGTTTTTTTAGTAACTTCTTGAGGTTGGTGCATCATCGAAATGTTACTAAACAAGTGAAACTTCTGATATCAAATAGAACAAACAATTTCAATTATTTTCAAAAAACAAAATTATTTAAAATAAATATTTATTTAAATCAATCTTAACAAAAATCATTAAATCAACGAAATTTAAACTGCCGTTTTCTTAGTGATGTTCATTTTTATTATGATTCGTTCCATTAAGTTTTTAGAAATATCTACATATTTCTCAAATGGCAGAAACATAAATAACTTATGTACATATTTTTTAACCCGCATGTAGCAAATTATCTCATTGAAATAGTGAAAATAATTGATACCGAGGGTAAAGATGTCTTTTTTTATTTTTCTGTCTTCCATACGTGAACGTAAAAAATAATGGAGTCTTAATTGTAATTTCTTTTTTAAAATCAAAAAATAGTAAAAATTCCCAAAATGACGTTCTCTAGGGGAAATTTTTTTTTCTTCTGAAAAACAGCTATTTCTATGAGTTGTGCTTTCATATTTATTCTATTCTACTTTTCGAAGCTTGCTAAGAACATTAACGCTTTCTTAAGAGAGGGAAGAATGTTCATTGCCAAATTAATAAATTTTAATAGACGGTGAGAATTATTTTATCAAAATTAAGCGGAGCTGCAAAATTTTAATAATACCAAAATATACTAAACATTATGGTTTTAATAATCAAATTTTAGTACATTCCCGAGAATCCGGTTCGTCTATCTGGCTCCCCGTACCACCCGGTCTACTTTTTTCAAAAACTATAAGCTACAAGTTTTGACTCTTTCCTTAGGGCTACCTTTTCATATCTGTGCAATAATTTATCAGTGAAAATAAAATCACAGAGCCGATTAGGTCTAAGATTTACATCAATGCATTGTTTTTGTTTCATGCATTTAATCTGACATTACAAAATTTATCTTAAAATAAGAACAGTTTATATCCTATAACTCACTTTTGCTCTAATGAATTCTTGAAATATGCAATGCAGTATATAAACTATCAGTACAGAGCCTTCTATTTTAATTTGATACGTTAGCGGCAATGGTTTTTTACAGTTTATCAGGTCGAGACCACGTTTATAATCTACATGGGTTGAGATAAATGGAGGGCTTGGTACTCAATAAGTGAGAAAATACATATTATAACTGAGTTTTGGGTATAAAAGCTTTTCTTCTGTTACTGTCGGGCAAACAAATCAGTTCACATATTTCATATCAAAGTCTAAATACTTTGAATCCTAAAGATATCTATTTAAACTGCTGGAATTTGATGCTTTTATGTTAATTTAATAATTGATTAAATAAATTAATTATCAAATCAAATAAATTTTATCAAAATGAATCGATATCAGAAGAATATTTCATTAAAAATGAATCTGAAAAACAAATCGTTACAGAGTATAAAAAATGATAATAGATTTCGAAAGCAAATAATTTGTGATATAAAATAATAAAAAATTTTAATACATAATTGACAAAATCAGAAGACAGAAGAACCGGGGCTCTTTCTCTATTTCTAAATGTTGGTAAAATCATTAGCCTATTAACCGAGGAATCAGGTTAAAATCAACTGTTTTCGCATAGAAATATGTCGTCATACACTGGTTAGCAGTTTAAAAATATTTTTCACTTCAAAACTCCTCCTATTACTAAAGGAATTACTATTCTGCCCTTCTAACACTACAATTTTCTTAGGAACTCCCAGATACTAAAATTAATTATTATTTACATATAATTCAAGTGATTTACTATAGATTAAATTTATTTACATTTCCTAAAAAAGAAAAAATGAGAGTGTGTGGATTTTACAATAAATACAAACTGTTACACTTTCTGTACAGGTATTTCCGCGTTGTTTAACTTACAAATGCATAAGAAAAAACTACATCTTACAATGATTGGGCTTAAAAATGAGATGTCCTGCTAATATATATGCAAGATCAAATGAAAAGGAAATCATTTATAATAGAAAAAATAAAACTAATCAAAAACTGTATCATTAAACTAAAAAAAAATATTTGTAATTTCTAGGAAACTTGTAATTGTCAATTATTTATTCAGATTTACACTAGTGGAACAATGTTAAAAATGTATGCTAAAATATTAAATTTAAATGGTAATATTATATGTAGAAATAGCCCCAATGAGAAAGGCCTGGAGACTCACATTAATCGCAAAAAACAGGAAAAATTGCAGTTGCTTCATTCAAGTCCATGAAATCATCAGCGGAAACGATCATTAGATTGCTTCAGATGTGAAATGAGTGACCACTCAAGTCGAAAACTATTGCTCTCTCACAGAGCATTATTTTGAGTCTTCTGTATTTTTAATGTAAGAATTTTAACTAAAAATTCATATTCAAGATTTCTCAACAATAAAAATAGAAATTGATGATTGTCAAGAAAATCTATGAACAAAGTGGGCCGTTTTCTCTTGAAGTCGGAAAGATTTGGATTCTCACTTCGACGCAATTTTCAATTTTTCACTTTGAAATATTAAAATAAAAAGATTAAACACAAAATTTTTACATATGATAGAGAAAAGTTAGTGGAAAAGTGACTTTATACTGTCATATTGTTTTAAAATATAAAGTTTTTTATGGCAATTCAAATAATTTCAGTATTAAATTTAATCATTTTACTTCACAATGACTAATATTTGAAAATTAGTTTTACAAAAGTATCTCAATGTATTTAGTTTTTAAATTGCCAAGAATTGTCTCAAATAAGAATTTAAAACTATAACCAGTAAATAATCCCTTCCGAGGCATTAAAATGCTATTTTTCTCTCTCTCTTTCAAAAGGATTGTATAGCATCTTGAAGTTAAAATATTTCAGTCTTTCTTTCAGGAGATTGATTATCATTTATTAGTTGGCACCATTATCGTAGTTATCAATTCTATTGATTATCATTTATTAGTTGGCACCATTATCGTAGTTATCGATTAACTTTGCAGGCTTCGTGGTGTTGAAATTGCTACGATCTATAATGATAAATAACTGCTCTTAGTGTTTCTACAACACACCGACGTAAGTTGGGATGGTCTGTTGATACATAGTTAGCATTAAAATCTCACGTGAAAAATATAAAAAAAGCTCGGTACCCGAACCTAAGTCATTCCTGAAGGTTTTTCAGATATTAAAATTATTTTCCCTCAGGAATTTATGCCAAACATATTGTTCCATATATAATAATTTATTTAAACTTTAAAAAAATTATTTGGTGTATAACCTTTTTACAAGAAATTAACAGAAATCTATCACAAAAGGCCAAACATAACTATAGGAAGATCAAATACAAAAAACTTATTATTTAATCTGACTTAATAAGTATACCGGAGGATATGTACTAGATGGGATATTTAGATAATTTCTAAGGAAAAAAGGTGATTTTCTTCCTTGTTCTCGTTTATATAGCATTCTAAAATATGATGAGGACATTGTTAATTTGTTTGTCAAACTCTGTTGTGATTAACGCCTAGCACCACACCACACCACACCTCCGTTTCTAGGGCTCATGTGGCCCCTTTCCGGTTTGGTATAGATGTACGAAACCAAACCATAGATGTACCAAAAACCAAACCAATAGGGAAAAAAAAACAGTGTCTTACCTTGTTTGATCTCAGTGAAACTTTTCCTCCGCACCGCGCACAACACCGAACATTACAGTAGTTGCAAACATGTCCAATGCCGTCAGCGAACTTGGTCTTTAAGCAGATCTGGCAAGTGGCATCGAGCTCAATTCCTTTCCTTCGTTGCTCTTCATTCCGCATCCGAATCGCAGACTCTAATATTCTCACCTCATCTTGTTTTTTTCTAGAAAGGAATAAAACGATGAAATTAATTAATATCACTCTGCATTTCATAACAGAATTTTACTTTAGTAAACAATTGATAATCAAGAGACAGCTTGCTTATAAAAATTCTTTTTAAAGCACAAAAAGATGAAGAGTAGTTTTGATCCTAGTATGAAAGCCTAACTGAATAGTTTCAATCCACCAAAAAATTTGTTACATTAACCTTTTGCAGTCCGAAAAATAATTGGATGCAAAATTATTCACCTAATACAAAGATTTGTTTATTGCTATGAAAAATAAATATATACAATTCTTTTAAGTCGAATTTCTTTAAAAAATTAATCTACATATCTTAACCATTATGCAGGCGTTTTTAACAACTAAATTTGAAAAATAAATAAATAAAACGTCTAAATGATGCACAGTCTTGAATGTCGAGCCATACTCGACATCGGACTGCAAAGGGTTAAAGAGACTAATTCCATTCCTATTCTTTCTTGAGCTTTATAAATCCAATTACATTGGCAAATTGAATTGTCAATAAAAAATTTAAGAATTGTGAACACGTTTCTTTACTGCACTATAAAATTATGGTACATCATTTCGCTTCCTGTATTTACTTGCTTTCGAACTCTCATAAACAACAGAAAAAGTATTTTTAAATATGAATTTTCAGTCATAAAGGAGGCATTTTGTTTGATGAAGATTTGCATTTAAAAACAAAAACTTGGAAAACAGTAAACTTATTTATTTATTTAAAGAAAATGAATAGAAAAAATTAGTTTCAGCACTACATCAAACAAAGAATTAAACTTATAATTTAAAAACCTAAAAGGGTGAATGATGAATTTTAAATCTTAAATATTAAAAATATCAAGTAAATTAGAAATTTTTTATAAAGTATGTTACTTAAGTAAATAAATTTGGTTGCTTCGAAAAATTCTTATTTTTTCAATAAAATTAAATGAATACGACAAAAAATATCACACAATTGATCTTATAATAAATAATTACACTACAAAACAAAAAACTTTTTGAGATTTTAAATCATAGATTTTAAAAAAATTATGCATATAAGAGGAAAGATAGATTACTGTTGTAAAATAAATATTGCATGCATTTAGTTTATTTTTATTTATAAAATTTAAATTCAATTTTATAATAAAGAACCGAAACCAGAAGACAGTTTTCGAGTTTGAATATACATTATTGAAAGACAAAAGCTTGCCTATTAAAAAAAAATTTTAGTTCGTGAAATCCCAATTAATAATACGCTTTTGAGACTATCATCAATATGCTATGAAAAATCATATATTAAGTAACTGAATCTTAACGAAATAAAGCAAGATTATTGATTCGATGAAGGTTAAGATTTACGAGTAAAACAATGATTGCTTCACTTATCAACATTCAAAAGTAATTTGAATGTAATATTCAGATACATTGAACATAATGAAAATATGAAGTAACTTTTTTCTTGTATCATCGAAAAAATTATCAATGAAATTTTGAAAATGGGCGGTATTAAATTTGTTAAAGATTTAAATGATAACGATTCATAAACTTAAATAATTCTTCGATTATTGGGTAGAAATAATTATCATAATTAAATGCATTATTTGCAGATAAATTAAAATTGCTGAAAAAATAATTTCATAAAAGTCAAACTCTTAAAATAATCAATCATTTATCATACGTAGAATCAGGTTGAAGATTTATTACAGAAAAAAGCATTTTATTTCCTGATATTTCAAAAGGATTGAGGTCCAAAAATACTTTAGATCCTATTCAGGAGTCGGTCTAAATCGGATCTAGGCAGTGTGAGAAATATCTTTAAGAGCAGTAATTACTAGGCCACATTTCTGTGAATTGATCGCTAATCCACTGTCTAGTCTAAAAGCGAGACATCGAGTAAATCCGAAGAGTCAACATCTTAACAGCTTAGTAAATACTTGAATCTTCCTTGGCTCTGGAATTCAAAAAAATCTGTTGCTGTGGTTTTTAAGTCGTCGAGGACATTCTATCGACTTGTTTATAATTGTGTGTATTTCAGAAGAATTAAAGTTAAGTGGATCACCAACTCCAGGATGTTATTTCATGACATATTTGGTCACTTCTCAGTTCAGTAAAAAGCGCAGAAACAAGGTAGACTATATCGGTTCATCCAATAACTGTTTCAGGGTGAAATTAAAATACTGCAGAGAAACCTGGATAAGAAAATAAATTCGGTTTTTTTTATCAATGATGCAAGAAAGAAATTGAGCTTTGAATTCAATATAATCTAGAAAAAGGTTTTGTCATGGTCAAATCTTAAAACCACAATAACTAAAATGTTTGAATTTTTTGATTTTTGGTTTCTTTTTCTGCTATAGACATAAAATAAAATTTTACATTTAAATGTAAAATTTTATTTACTTCTTTACTTCGTAAAATCAAATTTTACATTTAAATGAAAAATTTTATTTTATGTTTATAGCAGAAAAAGAAATCCAAATTCAAAAATTTTAGTTACTTCTTTTATTGTGGTTTTAATATTTGACCATGACTGTCGTTTTAATATTTGTCCATGACATGTGGTTTTAAAATTTGTCCATGACATGTGGTTTTAATATTTGACCATGACAAGTGGTTTTAATATTTGACCATGACTTTTTCTACATTATATTGAATTCACAGCTTCAAAGCCCAATATCTTTCTTGCATCATTGATAAAAATTCGAATTACTTTTCTTATCCAGGTTTCTCTGCAGGATTGTAATTTGATTTGCCATCTGCTGTATGCTTGAGCTGCAATATTCTACATGAGGTGTCTTCAGTGCTCATGCAAACCTGAGCTTGTGAACATTTGTTGGTATTAACATTTGTACAAATCTAATTTCATCACAAATATTCTTTCAGAAATTAAGAAAGTCTTGTCAATCCTCATTATAGTTCAGATACCGCAGAATGTAGGAGTTTCTATTTCAAAGATAAGGAAATTCCCTTACCCCCTCAGAAAATCAAAATGACAGCTCGTGTTTTTAAAGAGTTCATATATCCTCATAACTCATACATCCATGAGTTATGAGGGTATATGAAACCTAACTCATACATCCTTGAGTTATGAGTGTATATGAACCCTAACTCATACATCCATGAGTTATGAGGGTATATGAACCCTAACTCATACATCCTTGAGTTAT
>JAOUZG010016587.1:7601792-7622835 GCA_026289955.1 Argiope argentata | reverse complement strand
CTAACTCATACATCCTTGAGTTATGAGGGTATATGAACCCTAACTCACATTATAACTCCTACATCCATGAGTTATGAGGGTATGAAAATGTATCTTTGGACATCCTTTTGGATTTCTTAGAAAATCCTTGAGTCATTTTGAGTGGGCATGTCTAACGAATAAGACACGCTTCAAATGTATTCAATCCATCAGATGTAACGATAGGAGGAAGAAATTTAATATCCAGGTGACATGGGTGCACGCCATACTTTCATTGAACGGGCGTTTGGTGCCTTTCAGTGTTGATAAATAATCATAACTAAATTATGGTGAGGGACAATCAGTATTCCTTATTTTATGAAAACTTAAAGAAAAAGAAACCCTGAACAAGGGTTAAATATGGAAAATAAGTAGAAAATTGCAATTGTAACAAACAAATCTGCGATTGCTCGTAAATTGTTTGAGAAAAACTTTCTCAAAGCTAAATTTTGTGTATGAAAATATTGAACAAATTTTATTACCAAAGAAATTATTATAAATAAATGCACTTTTTTAGAATAAAAACAGAATAATAGAAAAAGCACATAACGATAATATTCAACAGGATTTCTCAGTAAAAAAAACGAAAATAAAAGTAATTCACATAAATTCTGCAAAAATTAAGCATACTCTGAAGAAGTTTCTTTCCCCAGATCATGGAAATAAAAAGAGTATACATTTTTTATTTTTATCTCTAACAAAAATAAGTTCATTTGACAATAATTCTAAAATGCCAATCGATCAAGTTGTTTCTTAAATATTTGAATGATACACTAGAAAAATAGATGAATTGTATGATAAAGGCAACAACAGAGAAAGTTTATCTTATTGTTTCACCAAAGAGCTGACTATTACTAGTAAAAAAAGTGTTATTGAATCTACAAGTTTTCTCGTAATTAAAATATTTAAAAACAAAAAGGCTATCACCACTTACTAAATGATATTTAGTTATCAATATTTGGATTAAATTCATATTTTCTTACAAAAAGAGGTTTAACTTAATTGATTTTCTTATAAATGACTCGATAATCGTTTATAGAACAAATCTCGACAATCATGTATTAAGAAGAGCTTGTTGCTTTAATTATTTCCATAAATATTAATAAATAGACTTAAACATATCAAGAAGTGCAAAATTTTTATTTCAATTAGCACTTTTAAAATAGGGATAAAGTTTATTTATGCAATATAACAAAACCATAGTGTCATATAAACAAATCCTTAGGTTAAATCAGCATCTTAGACTATCCGATTTTCAATTATTCTTAGAACTTACAGTTTAGTAAGTTGAAGCATCAAGAAAATCATATAACAAGATTGGATGCGTTTTTTCACGACAGTTAATCGATTTAGAAATGGATTTTGGGAAAAAAAAATACTAATCTCAACAAACATTCATAGAGCCTACTATTCAATTACATTTTTTTCACACTTGAAATCAACTTGAAGTTAGAAATAAGTCAATTTTTAATATCACAATTTTTAAAGACCTATGATACATCTTTTTAATATTGCAATACACTACTAAAATATTCTTTAAAAAAGAATCGAACTAATAAATAAAGGCTCAAATTAAAGGTTTCGATGAGTTATGATCAGTTTAAAGCCCTTTTTTTTATCAATATGTTTAAAATATCGTCTTCTCTAAAAATAGCTGAAGGCAATAATGGGTTTGATTTGAAGCAACGCAAATGTCAAATTATTGAAAGACGGTTCTATTGATTGTTAGTTCTGCTAACTGTTCAAAATTCTTTGAAATAAAGTGCAATATTTTAGAATGCGATTCACGAATTACGTAAAAAATGAATAAGTAGAGATGATTCTTTAAAAAACTTCACCTGCCTTTTTAATATTATTATTAACATCAAAATAATGTTAAATATAATTTTCTATAACTGAGTACAACAAGAGTTTTTCCTTTAAAGTGCGAAAACACCGAGTTGCTCATTTCACTCGAAAATAAAATAGCGCGTTTATTATGTTTTATGAAGACCTTTATTTATATAATGAAGTCAGTTTTTTACATAGATATATATTTCCCGGAAATATAACTTTAATCAGCACAGAATTGAATAAACTGCAATAATAAATATATTCAATTCATAGATACTGAATGAGCCGGCTTTCTGACACAGAAGTAGCGCGTCTTCCTCGTCGTCTGGGATTCCCGGGTTCGAGTCCTGGTTCGGGCATGGTTGCTCTTTTGTGTGCTATCTGTGAGATTTGTGACTGTGCCTCTCCTGTAAAAAGGGGCTGTGCAAGTAAATGTGGTGAGTGTAGCTAAGTCGTAATCTTAGCCTTAGTTGGTGCTATTTCAAAAACAAAAGACGCTCTTTTCGGCTTAAATCCGCTGCTGTATCAGCATTGGGGCTTGTCCATGGCAAGTGCCATAAATAACAACAGATACTGAATAAATGCTATATTTTCTAATCAAAATATCCGTTGGCGTTTGATCGTTATTCTTTTATGATGTACAAATTTGTAAAATAAAAGCACTGAACTGTATGTAACCAGCTAAGTTGCCGAAATATCAATTCTTCTGGAGTCTACCTAAGTGAGCAATAGCGTCTATTTTACCAGTATATCTTCCGACAGGACGGATTTAGTTTTATTAATATTCCGTTTTAAAGCAAAACTATGAATAATTCGGAACGGAGCTCGTAATTTTTAACCACTGTTAGATAACGAAGATGACACCTGAGCTGGCACCCTCTTCCACACCACACCAGCGAGAGGACGTTTGTCCCGACGCATTTAACATACACCAGACCAACTTACATGACGGTTCTTGGGTGGGACTGGGTCCAGAACCTGAAACCCTCCTGTTCCAAAGCTGAAATCTTACTACCAGGCCACTGCAGCCTCTTGGATGGAAAGGAATTATGAGATGAAAACGGTAAATTAACTTTTTATAGATACCGTCTTCTTTCAACCAATACTCACATTCGTAAACAGAGACTAAATAAAAGGTCTCACTTCAAGTAACTGCTTTTTTTTTTGTATCTTTAGAAGGAATTATTATTATTTTGCTTCACTGAGTTTTGTCATGCAGTGAATTAAATTTATCTTACTCAACCGAATTTTAACAAAAAAATTACAATCTGTTTAATATTTCATAACCATAAGCTTGTTCATTTCCCCAAGAGAACACTTAAAAATACGCAAAATGATAATGACATTTATTATGTAAAATTTTTATGCGATTGAATTCTTCAAAAAATAAACAATTCACTTGAAAATTTATAATCTCAATCAAAATTTCCTTATAAATATTAAAGAAGCCAACTTTTTCTTTATTGATTCGCATTTAACCATTAATATCTATGTTGAACAATGACCAGCTACGTTTTTTTTCTTTCATTTTACTCACTGAATCATAAGTGATTCCAAAAAGCGATGCGAATAGCTTTCAACTAAAGAAATGATTGAAAGTGATTTATAATCGAACATAACATCTATTATCTTTCAATTATGGGCGTTTAGAAGACTAAAATATCATTTTCAAGCTAGGATTTTGGCGGGAAAATAGGAAATTGCTTTTTTAAATCAAAATCTTTTTTATACCACCCATGGGGTTTCGTACTAAATCTCGTCATGCAACATGGGATGAAGGGAAGCAAGAACTATCTTAACTGATTGAAGAGGGATTGAAGCTACCATTATTTAGGCCTATGATCATTTAATTTATCGATTTAGATTGGCCTTCTTCCACCAGCAAAATGAGATAGCAACAAATACAGTACACTTCCGAGTATCTGTTTTGCGAATATCCAGCCTAATGTTTTTCATTGTAATTAATTAAGAAAGGCAAGGCATTGGAAGTGGGCATAGGCTAAGATCCTCCTAAATGTTGTGAGAGAAATTCAAGTTGTGGCAGGAAAAAAGCTGATTTCTACTCATGGTTCATTGTTTCGTCAGACAGCAAAGGACCTCAATTGTTGCCTCTGTTCCTCTTTATAACTGCACAAAAGGTACAGGATTCGCAAATTGTTCTTTCAGAATGCTTAGTGTTTTTCAAATTGTACCACAGTGAAGTATTCATAATTCATGTTAAAATGCGAACAGTTTATACCTTTTAACTTAATTTTTCTCTAATAAATTATTGTAGTACAGTGTATAAACTACCAGTACAGATCCTTCTATTTTAACTCAACACGTTACCAGTAATTGTTCTATGATTCACATGGGCCACGACCACGGTCACATTCAACGTGGCTTAAGATAAATGGTGAGCTTATTACTCAATAAGAAGAGAGAAAATATGTATTATAACAATGGTTTTTGGTATAAAAACTTAGTTTTCTGGTATTGGGGGGGGGGTAAAGAAATATTATCCGGCTTTTTTTTTTGTCATCCGCCCTACCTTTTTGCCACATTAGACTCGGGAGCGTTCTGTACATAACGTAATTGTATTAGGTAGGAAATACAGGCGAGTGGTTATCAACCAACTTATTAAAAGTCCTAACATCTGAACATATAAGTTTACATAGGAAAATATTTTACTACGCATCGTGTATGTTCTTTTCCGTAGAGAAAAAGGGGTGAGCTCACATTTATAAAGTATAAGTTTTTATTAAATACTGATGGATATATCCAACGTTGTTCAGAATTTAAGTAATTTTATATATTATTCTTTTCAATATAAAAGCTAATTTTGTGTACATTATTATTATTATTATTATCCTTTCATATATGCCATATCATTTGATTGATGACAAGTGACCTTGGTCACTCGTCATTGCCTGAAAATCAGTTCTTTTAGGAAGCATTAAATTACTTCTTTCGAGTAACAGAAGAAAAAACAACTTAAAAGGTAAGAAACAGAATTTCAAAAATTAGCACTAGAGTAGATTAGAATCTTATTGTATTTCAAAATCGTCTGCATTAAATTTTAAAAGAATGAGTAAAAACTGAATAAAAATTGTACAGAAAAGAATCGAGTCGAAATTTAAATTTCGAATTATATGTTGATACTAAAAAACGGAAATTTTTTACTGAATTTCTAATTTATTGAATTATTAGCTTTTGCATTTTGAAAAACTGGCGATGTTTTGCTCTTTTACTAGAGAATAGGTGTACAAAGTTCTGTTGAAAGCGACCCACTTGTTTAGAAGTGAAACAAACACACACACACACAAAATATTATATATATAATATACTTGCAATGGTTTCTAATTAGTCTACATCCTAAATATAATATTTTAGTTATATATTCTAATTATATTCTCTGTCTTCATTATGACTTTAATTTTTGAATTGTGTGGGCTATGCATTTCCCACAGAACCAAAACGCTACAACAAAATCCTTTCAAAAACTACATGAATTCAAAATATGTTCTCGCGTTCTCTTTTTACTGCTCTCTGCCTTCCTAATTAGTACGCTACACTGTGCGAGGCATGGCTTGGCTAAAAATATCTTGACAAAATATAATAATTGGTTTATTTCTTTGAAATTATGAAGAATTAAAAAAATTATAGAACTTTACAAATTTGGCTTAAGTCAACTTCATGGAAAGCTACCAGGATTATTATTTGTGTGATTGAAAAACACTTCGGAATATTCATTCTATTGAGCAACCTCAACCACCAATCTGTTTTCATAGCTTTGATCCTTCATCCATATCTTTCTGAAGCTTAAAATTATTTTCAAAATTTTTTATAGTCAGTTAAATACTTCATGCTTAAAAATATTAACACAACTGCGTATCTCCCTTCTGCTGTTCTATAGGTAGTTGATAAATCAAGAGAAAATGCGCGCGTTCCAAGGAATTTATTCGATTAAAAAGTAATAAGTATTTTCTTCAACCTTCTAAAACGTGCTTCCCTCAATGATAAATAATTTCTTCAAAACATCTTCAAACCCCAAAAGTATTTTTTAGAAGAGACATTCTACTAAAAAAAAATAATGTTTCTAAATTATCAAAATAAAATGAAAAAAAAAATGGAAAAAAATTGTCATGGCATTTTCTGCTATCTTATGTTTCGCACGACAATACCATTAACAAAGCGCAACTACTTGGAGATATCAAGATTAATTTGGTAGTTCTTTAGAAATATTTAAACTCATTTTATTTGATACACTGTTCATTGAAATTTATAAAATTTATTATTAAAACATTTAGATTCATAAAAAACTAAAATATTTTTTTTATTTTGAAAATTTTCGATTATTAAGTTATTTCAAGTAGCAAAAATTGAAAGTTATTTAATTGCATTTTATTTGATTTCCACAGCTTTAATTCCATGGAATTTTAACATTTTGAAATCAAGTGCAAGATATCTTTTGAATTTTATTGTTAATAAGATGTTTTGTTATATTAAAAAGAGCCCTCTTGTAATGCTGGTAAATAAACTTCAGATTTATAAGTTCTGAATAATTGTTGTTTTAGAAATAAAAAATGTCCATAAACAACTATTTGGTATTATTATCACGAAGTGTTGCATGTTTAAGAGACATCTCTAAAATGTTATGTTAATTTTGTATGAAAATTTACAAAATTAGTTTTTTTAAAAAAAGGCCTTACCGTTTTTTTAAAAATTTCCCTAAATAATTATCTGGTTTAAAAAATAAATTTAGTGTGAAATGTTAAGCTATAGGTGCCGTTAGAGCATGGAAAAATGCTTTTTTAATTTTTTTTAAAAAATGCAACTGCTTACTTTTTATAGCTTCTAAGGATCATTTTTAGCCTAGATTGCTAGTAAAGAGGATTAAATTGTTTATTTGCTAAGAAAAAAGAAAAATAATCGTTTTCGTACTTTTTCATGCACTTATCAAAGGAATCAAATTTGCCTTCAACAGAAGAAGGTATGAGGATTGGCAATAACTTACAAAAAAAGAAAAAGTTTTTTTTATAAGGTGACGGGTATAATGTGGGTTAACCCATTAAAAAGTATTGAAATAAATTTATGCCTGAAACCGATAATGTCCAACTACATTACTCTTTCCATAGTGGAAGTGTTTCACAAATATTAATTTCATCAATTTAACATTTTGTTCATCGTTGTCATGGTACAACTATTAAAAAAATTAAACTTTTTTTTAAAAAATACACTCCAAAAAAGTTTACGAATATTTTGGAATTTAATGTGAATACATTCTCTTTTCAACCAAATTCTCAGAAGAGACTCTTATAAAATAATAATTTCCTTTTATTATACCATTACTATTATTTTTTAAAATAAAATTTTTATAAAAGTCTTTTTACCTGCTATATTATTCTTTGTGTTAATTATTCTATAAATCTTGAGCTTTTGTAAATTTGAAATCATTTTTTTTGTATTTTTGCATACTGCATAACTGTTTCAAACCATAAACAATTAAACTTTTAAATTGGTCTAAACATATTTACTAAGTTACTCCATCTTCACAGAATCTTAAGATAGAAAAGGATCGGATGTTATACGAGTTTTCTGAAAGGGATTGGAAATAGTAATAATTTCTAATTAATCTTTTTCTAATCATTCGCATCTTGCCTTCTCTGTAACTTTAACATCTAAATTATGTGGCCTATTATTTCTTTCTCGAAAACAAAACGCTCTGTCGGCAAATTTCCTTCAAAAACTAAGTAAGCATAAAATAATTTCTCATGCTTTTTCTTTTCTGCCTTCATATTTGGTGCATAACACCATTCTCGCTATAACTTGGACAAAGATTTCTTGACAAAAGATAAAAATATTCTTCATATTTCCTTAAAATTACGAAGAATAAAAAGTATTAAAGAACAACAAACCATGTTTTACATACATACATATCCACAAGGATTTTGATATATATTAAAATGTCATACGGTAATACAAGAAGTAAGTGTTAATGAAATTAAGTTTCGTATTTATTATGCTTGTTTCTTGAACAACAGTCTGTTCGAAACAATGGTTTTGGAGAAACATAACTTTATTTCAATGTTTGAATCTGACAAATAAAAAAAACTGAAAATTTGCTTATAATAATCAATTTCAATATTTTTTGGAATATTCTGATGTGGACAGTGGTTCTCAAAAGTGAGTGTACATTATTATCATTCGTTATTAAGCGTATAACAATTTTCTATTAATTTACTTTTCAAGATTAAGAGCTGAAAGAATAATAAAAGATACTTTCAAAATCATAAAACATAAGAAAAAGGGATTGATAATATTTTTATAAACAAATATCCAAGTTAACGATTTCTTATTCTCAAAATTCAATATACAGTTGTCTAAGTCTTTAATAAAAAGAAAAAAATAACATAATAATTAACATAATAATTATCACTTATTCTTTTGCTTTCAAAAAGACTCATAAATGAAGGGGCTTGGAGTTAATAAAAATTGTATAATTAGAGGAATTATTTTCACCCTTCTTTTGATAACACAATTTTTATAAGCTATTTATTTCACTTTCTGAACACATTTTCTCATTTCAGATCACAAGAAGGGAATGAAATGGAGTATACGATCCCTTTTAAAATTGTATAATAGCATTTGAGTTTTTGTCTTAAGAAATGAAATTCAGTTTAAAAACAGATTGTTTGCACTTTTCTTATTTGGATACGTTATAGAAAATTTAATATTTTATACATTATACCTAACCTAAACTAAAATCTGAGCTTTATTTTCAGATAAAAAAAACCCTAAACAAGGACTGAGCTTTCCCATGATTGACTCTATTTGGAAACGTGGACTTAGGGAAGTATGTAGTAAACGGAATTGTGTTTCAAGTACATGTAGCTTCGACCATCACATCCAAAAAAGTTAAATTTCCTTTTGGCAATAATTATAAATTTATTGTAAGAAGCAGTGTATTCTGAGTTATGCTTTTTAGCAAAAACAATTATTTGACTTTAAAAACGATGATTTTTTTTCAGGGTACCTAGCCAATGTGAGTAATTTCTCTGAGCATCCTTATGAAAACTCCTTCCTATTGCTATTGACGCTGATCTAGGAATTCTCAAACACTCATTTTAGCCTTTTTTTGTATTTCTCTAACAATATCTATCTCAGTAGGCAAAATATAATTCTTATCACATTCTATTAGGCATATTTGTTACCATCCGCCTTTGGCAATCAGTTGGATCACCAAAGGTAATTATCTTTACAATTTTCTATTTTATATTTATGCACCGTGGTCTTTTAATGACTTATTCTTCAAAATATTTTAAGCTTCAAATTTCGATAGCCACCTTTCTCATATTATTATAGAAGCCTTACAATATTTCCTTCATTGTTCTGTACATCTCTCTTTCTGATTTGATGTAAGCGGCCGTAAGATTTAAATTTGAATATGAAATGTAAAAAAACGAAACTTCAGTAAACAATCACTTTTGCTAAAACCAAGCAAACTTTTAAAAAATTACAGAAAATTTAATCCACCAGCACTGTAATCTGAAGTAATTCACAGAATATTTCTCTCTATAATTTATACAATAATTCAAAGAATCATTGATTAAAAACCATTCTGATTCTTCATGAATCTCAGTTTTACCTTTAAGAAGATTTAAATATCATAAATAGTATATTTTATTTCAGTTAATAAATGTGTAATGTGGTTATTGTAGATTTTTGTTTTTGTTGTTATTATTACTATGCAGTACAGAACGTCATACCTCAAAGAACTGAAAGAGAGAAATTTGTTGGCGTTCGTCTGGAGTATAGGTGATCACAACAACTAATACTATGAACAGTTTTAGAGCTATTGTTTCGAAGGTGAGGACTGTGATGAGACTTTTTATGAGGCTCTATCATCATTCCAGGAAAGCCGAAGAACTGTGAGGACATTTTAACGTTCTTTACTTATAACGTTAATGCACTTTATAATTTCAACATTTTTCCATCTGGCGATGCAACTTTCAGAGACGATACCTGTCCAATTCACATAAATGAGCCAGTGAAACTAGTTTAAAGAAGATACAAATGCACATCTGTGTTGACCGTCTCCTAACTAAATATCATTCTAATATATGTTGTTTTTACTTAGGGCACTTGCCTATGAACAAGACCCCTGCTGATACAGCAGCAGATTTAAGCCGGAAGGAGCGTCTTTTGTTTTTGAAGTAGCGCCAACTAGGACCAAGAGTACGACCTAGCTACACACTCACCCCATTTGCTTGCACAGCCCCTTTTTACAAGGGGGCACAGTCACACATCTCACAGATTGCACACAGAAGAGCAACCATGTCCAAACCGCGACTCCCGGAACAAGACAAAGACGCGCTACCTCTGTGCCAGAAAGCCAGCATTCTAAAGTATAATCTAAGAATCTGCAGCCGATGTCTTCTTCCAATATCCTACGAAATTTTCTCGATTTCTACGCGAAAAATGGTTTAATAGTTTTTTTTACACCATTCAAGGTTTGAGAAATTCAATACATTGACTATTTAGGACGTTAAACAGACAAAGTGGCCCATGTCTTATTAATTAAGCCTTTTACATTCGCTCATTGTGTTTCTATTATTTTACCCTCATTCTAAGGGCACCACTTTTAAGTTATGCATAAAAGTTATTCTTTTCAACTCCGCTGGTTGAGGGAAACTTCAAATTTTTCTTGTTGTAAGCAGCTGCTAGCTTTAAAGAGCAGTTGCTTAGTTTCATAAATAAGATTATTTTTTCTAATTTTTGTAGCTGAGTACTAACTTTCGCACTCAAAGACATCATTTCAAATCCTCTTTCTTGACACCCCGTATTGTCACGGGGAAGGGGGGGGAGCCATTCAGCCTCATTCTGCTGTTGATCATCATATATACAGGACATTTCTGACTTGACATACAAACTTTGAAGGAAGTGAAAAATATCAAGAGGAATCAAAAGTACAGAGGATCCCAAATGGATAGGTGGAGGTGTAAGCAATCTATCTAGGCCAGCACCACGTGTTTCTCATTATAGCAAAGACCGAATGAGATGATACTTAACCGTTTCACTAATGCCACATTAGCCGATATTAACTTCGTTTATGGAGTAGCTTATGGAAATGGATTTTCGCTTCGTTACAATTCGCCAAATAGATTTCCAATAAGGCGAATATCAAATCCCCAAATATCGTTCATATGCATCAGAATCTGCGTGATCCTGGATCCTAAGCATTTAAAAGTAACAACGATTAAATATTATTAAAATTTTAGAAGTTTTTTTTTACTTTGATTTTATATTTTTTGCCACTGGCAATTTTTTTATGTATATTCTTACATTACAACAACATGAAAAAGGATATTTAATTCAAGAAATGCATGTTCATTAGCATTTGAAGGCTAAATAAAATATTCTAAATATTTTGGAATTTGTGAATACACATCTAAATGCATCGTTTTAGAAACAGTGTAGAAAATTTAATGGAACGAAAAAAGGTCCAGTAGGAATGCTCTGAAACTTTACTTTTCCCCTTAAAATGGCCTTGACTTTCGATATATTCACAGATTTATGTATGTTGGCTTTTATAAATTTTAAACTTTAATTTTGAAATTTTTCCGCATACTAAAAATTAATTTTCAATAATAAATATGCGCGAAAAATGTCTAATATGTTCATAACAAAAATAGTTTAGGTCAGTAACTATATTAGTTTTTAAGATATGAATAAAAGTACAAAATTAGTTAATTAATAACAGTCTAAGCAACCTTAGAAAGTCAAAATTTTCTTAGTTCGTAATTTTTAAACGGATAAACTAAAGAAAATTCGTTTCCGGGAAGATCATCTGATGTAGTTTGCGCTGCCATAGGAAATTTTGCAGTTTCTTCTCATTTCAATACAGGAATTTCTTTTATTTTACAATGAACATCGTGAAATAAAGCTTAGTGCTCAATCGTAACCAACCTTTCTCTACAAAGTAATCACATAGAAAAGCATCTGATGATTTAATTCCATAATCTTTATTTTTATTGAACGGAAAATTCTAGGTTAATCATTCACATTCTGAATTTTTTGTGACATTTTTTAACTATACAAAACTCGACTGTTATAGAAATATTCCTGAAAATAAGCAATTATCCTATATCTAAATTATTTCAAATGAAACAGAAAATGCATTAACATCTATTTTTATAACATTAAGTCGTATCGAATATTTTGAAAGGCAGATGAGCATTTTCTTAATTTTTATCCATTTTATTCCCAATGTTGGATCAAAAAATTACCATATTTTTTAATTTACCGGCTTTAAAAAATAATTTATTTTCTATTATAACAAAAAAATCATATTATAGATGAATGGCATTGTTTGATAAACCCTTTTCTTAAAAATCTATTCAACTTTTCAAGCTTTTTATTTTTTTTTCACTTATATTTATAAATTTGATTCCTTGTAACTACAGAAATAGTTATACAAAAAAATGCCTTAATCGTTAATCATTTAACAACGAAATTTATTTTTTAAAGTCCCTCAAGTCCCGCATTTTTAAGTCAAGTGATAATGCATATACGCGTCGAAGGTATGGCTACATAATAAATTGTTCAAAATACATATATAATAAAGCGAATAAGATTTCATTTTTATTAGTTGAAAAATTAAACATTGATCGCGCCAAAATGAAGATTTTAATTGACATGTATATGCGTCCAATGCCTTTAAACATGTTAAACAAGATTCTTTAAAGACAAAAAGTTTTTACAATACATACAACTGCAAATATGTACAATGTTCCCAATACGACAACATGAAAAATTGCTTAGATTATGTACATTTTGCTATTTGCCACATCCGCATAACCATCAATCATCTAATTTTTATGTGACTTAGTAAGTAATATCCCACTTTTTTTTAAGAAATCCTGTTGATATTTTATGAGAAAATTACTATGTAATCATAATATTGGTCTGATTCATTTACTAACACGTTCGCGAATTGTATAATGAAAAAGTAAAGCAAATCGCATTTCGTTAAGGTGAAAAACAATTTTAAAAAAAGTAAGGTTGTTTAGATTTCAGCGCATAATAATGAGGTTCATAAATTTGAATATTAAAACATTCATGGCATTTTGCATAAAAATGTAAATATGGATGCTCGAACTCTGGCGGAACATTTCAAGTAAACGGAACTTTTGATAACGGTTAAAAACTATCAAGAATATCAAGCTGAGGAACATGCATATTAAAGTTAGAAACAATTGCTGACACTATTTGACTCCTGTCTGGAATTCGCTACTTCTATCTAATTAGAAGACCCTATATTCTCTACAGTAATTAGAAAATATTAGAGAAGTAGTGACCTAACTAGATAGCAGGTGCGCATCACAGTTATCAGTCATGACTGAAAACGCGTTAAAGTACATTCATGAGACATTGCTATCCCAGTGCAAGTGAACATGATAACTGTTGTTGTTGTTACTTATGGCACTTGCCATTGACAAACCTCCCCCGCTGATACTGCAGCAGATTTAAGCCGAAAGGAGCGTCTTTTGTTTTTGAAGTAGTGCCAACTAGCGCCAAGAGTACGACTTAGCTGCCACATTTGCTTATTCAGCTCCTTTTTATAGGGAGGCACAGTCACACATCTCACAGATAGCACACAGAAGAACAACCATGCCCAAACCGGGACTCGAACCCCGGACTCTCTAAACACGAGGAAGACGCGCTACCTCTGTGCCAAAAAGCCGGCGAACGTGATAACTAGGAAACGTAAACCACTAGGTACAGAAATTTTTGTATATTTATTTAACATCTAAAATGTAATTTTGAGCTATCAAGGGGTTTACCATCTGCCTGTCTGGGCTTTCGCATATATATAAGCACAATAACTGAAAAACCTAATGATTTAAATAAATGAAATTTAGTGCATGATCTAGTAAATTGGAATTGTAGTTATAAGTTTAATTTTAATTTCAATTAGTTGGGGGAGAGCATCTAAAACAAATATTCAATTCTCTGGTTCTTGTATATAAAGGAAGTAAGTGATATATCGCTCAAGAAATAATTTCTAACGTTCACACGTTAGATTACACAAAATATCAATCTAACAATTTTTCGTCAACTGCATGGAATTATGCAGAAGTACCTGTTTTCCTTCGTGTGAACTCTCATACAACTCTCATACGTTGAACTCTCTTCGTGTGAATAATCACAAAGCTCTCATACGTTGTACTGTCAAAATAAAAATCTGAAGTCTCACAGCCTCCCTCATGGTCAGTAATTTTATGCACAATGGACCTAGGAATAACACCTTTAACCCTTTGCGGTCCGATGTCAAGTGTGACTCGGCATTCAAGACTGTGCGTCATTTCGACGTTTTATTTATTTTTCCAATTTAATTGTTAAAAACGCCTACATAATGTTTAAGAGATGCAGATTAATTTTTCAAAGAAATTCGACTTAACAGAATTATATATATTTATTTTTCATAGCAATAAACAAATCTTTGTATTAGGTGAATAATTTTGCATCTAATTATTTTTCGGATTGCAAAGGGTTAATATTGTATATACTAGAAATTTTTGAAGTTCAAGCATTACCTATGTTTATACTTGAGAAAAATTACTTCATACAACTTGGCATATTGATTACACAGGTATTTATGAACGTTCAGATCAATCTAACTATTTAAAAAATATGTGAAAACAAGGGGAACATTTTCTGTCTACATAATTTTTAACATATCAACCTCCAATGTAACAAAATCAATGTGAAATAGCAGCTGGACCAAACAAAATGGTAAATTTGCTTTACCTTTTAAAGTTATTCTAAGGAATAAGAAACTCCAATCCTGATCTGATCATAGCTTCTCAAAAGGAATTACATTTTTTTCTTCTCTTATACCCTGTAAAGATGTATCTTAAATTTGGAGATAAGAAATCCCCTACCTAAAACCAGATTCTAGCTTCTTTGCGAATAAGTAAAGGAGATTTGGTTCATTTTCATTCGCCATCTTTTCGATGGGTTCATTCGGCCAATGCTGGCCATTTTATTACTGATCACAACATCTCTGTCACTATTCGAATCTCATCATTAATATCTCATGTATTAAAGCAAAACCTTAGGGATTATCTCTCCTTATAGCTCAAGAAGCGATCCTCATAGCTCATGAAGCGATAATTCTACTTAAATTTTTATTTATATCATCTTATGGATTAAAGATTAGTCTATTTTGATGCTTTTTAAGACGCAGATCTGAATCGTTATTGGTTTGCATGTAAGCCGAAACTTCTACATTGTATCAATCTATAAGCGTGGTACTCAGTCAACACATTGAGACTAAGTGTTTTCCATCTGATTTGAACTAAAAATGGAGAGAAAACTATCAGTATATAGCCACTGTTGTCTTTCTTTTATCATTATTACTATTTACACGAAAGTTAAAAGAATGAAAAACAATTATTCGATTGTTATTGCTGCTATTTTTCTTTTATTTCCATTTAAAAAAATATAATTTTTGACAGTAATATTTTATGGAAATTTCGATTCAAACATGTTCATTTGAATAAATGTCTGAAAATAGTGCGTAAGAATTATATATATTTTTTTCATTGTAGGTGGTTTATTTTAAAAGAATTTTTTAAAAAATTGGAAAACAGGATAATGCTAATCAGTTTCTTTAAGCAATTAAACTATACATATAAAATAATTTTAAAAATTCCGAATACCTCAAATTTCATTTCGATGCTTTTTTTAATTCAAAGTATAATGTTAGTTTTTGTGATCTGCGAACCTCAAAGCCACAGATTTCCATTACAATGAACAGAATTCGGCTTTCATCTTACCAAAAAAGTCCAAGGAGACTTTTGTTACCAATGAAATATTTTCATTAAATAATTTTCTTTTAACTAAAAAAGAAGTATTTCTACTGTAATATCCAATTTAAAGTGTGTATTTTTCATAGCATAATAGATGGTTTAATAGAATTCTGATTCTCCGGACATTGTTTCTTCCCAAACAGATATGAAGTTCCTCCAACAAAATTCTTATCTCATTGCAATTATTTAATAAAAACAATTATCTTCAATATTCTCATTGAATTCATTATTTCATGCTATTATTTTACTGAGAAGAAATTATCATAAAGACGATTTTTCCTCATCAATTAATTTTCATAAACAATCTTGTTATTTTCAAATTCTTGGGCAGTTGTCAAAGTAATTTTTTTCATTAATATTTTTATATATCAACCAAATGCATCATATTATTTTTTTCATTTTTCGCCATCCGATTTCCTGGTGCTGCGACCAACAGATTTTATTTCGAATTTTATGAAATGATATTGAGGGGGATTAAAACTCTTAGAAACTTATAAACTTATATTAAAACCTACTTTTACATAAAATATTATAATACATACAAATCCTTTTAGAGACTATTAATTTTTTAAAATAAAATTAGAGAAACAATTGTACCAGACGATTTCTTAAAAATCTCTAGACCAAAAATAAAATATATTTTAAAATGTAGTGATAAAGTAATTCAAAGTCTTAACATTGCCTATTAAAGAATTACCCATAAATTTCCTTATTTTAAAATCGTTTGGATTGGATTAAATTTTTAAAAAATAATACCAATTAAAGAAAAAGGAATAGTAGTCACCATTGAAAAAGTTAAATTTGATCTTTAAGAGGGTGTTAAAGTATTTTTTCTTGAATTATTTCCGGAGTTACTGTGGAAAATAGACAATTTTTGCAAATTCCCAATCGAGTAAACTCTTTTGTAAATTTTTGTTCTTTGGAAAATTGGCAGTATTATTTATCTTGTGTCAAATAATGTATTTAAAATTTGGTTACATTTGGTACGGTTGTTTAGGATTCTATATTGAATATATTTATTTGTTATATTGAATTTTACTTAAATTAAGATTAATTATACAATGCGTACCACCTTATTACTTACAAACTTTTAGGACAGCATTCAGACGAGTCAGAAACTCATAGCAACGCTGAATCAGAAATGACGCGTAAACCGCAGGATACACAGAAAGAACGAGAACGAAAGAACATCACTCAAGTGAATTTGTAGCTAATAAGGAGTTTGAAAAATTAGATGTTGAATTAAACATCTAAATTCAGAAATAAGCAAAAACTATATTTCCACTAATTCTTCAAAGTTCAAATTTAATCATAAAATTGATGCAAATCTACTTTTGTTGAAAGATCGAATACTTCGGTTCTTGAACAGAACTTGCAATTTTGGACTAATATCCAATTGCCCTGATTTAATGTACCTGTTTTTTTGTTTTTTTTGCAAATCTCATAAAAAGAATGCATTTCAAAGATTTATTTATATATATGCTTTCTCAAACTACATACAATATTTATCTGAAAATTTAAAAGATTTCATTTTCGGCCTGATTCTCTCAGGAAGCATATACATTAGTCAAATGATTTATATGTCGAAACACAAGGGAAATAAAATAGAAAGATACAAAAATCATGACTTGCATGAACATGACCTTTCTGAATCATAAAAGCATTTCCCAAACCAGTGTAACAAATTGAGGTTATGATAACGCCCCTTTGAATGCAACATTAGACCTATTTTGGAACGGGCCTCGTAATTTTGAACCAGGGTCAGATGAAGAGGACTACTACTGAGGAGACAACCCCTCACTAAATTTTCATACCTCACCAGAGGGAGAACGTAACAAATTCAAGAAATAGAATAGATAAAAATATGAAGCTATGAGAGACAAAAAGGAAAAGAAGCAGAACTTCGTGGTCAGTTCAATTACTATTAATAGTAATCCTGACTAGATCCTGACGTTCGGAGATTATGATCCAAAATGGCAAATATAAATTATACAATTCGTAAAAAGAATTTTAGAATTCAAGTCTGTAATTGGTGACTTATAATGAATCCGATGCTGAATTTGCTGAAGTTTACTTACTCAGTTTAAAATCCAATTTCTTATACTTGTAAAAAATAATCAAGAAATGAATACAAAATAAGCTTTTTTAAAAGTTTGGCAAAGAGCAAATTATTTAAATGTATCAAGTTTTCTTAATGAATTGAATACCAGTTGAAATTTTGTAAAGTGTTACTCTCTTTTTGCTTTCTCATAATGAAGGTTTGAACTCGCATAATTCTAAAGATTATCCAAATTATTTAAAATCTGTCGTCTATCAAGGATATTGTAATTCGCAGTTGCATAAAGCTACTCAAAAGCAAATCCTGAGTTTCAAATCCTAAAAGTAGTAGGAAAAAAAACAGAAATCACACCGCTGAAAGCAAATACTGGATGGTGAATTGGCAATTCTTTGAATATGAAATAATTCCAGTCCATCTAGAAATGATTCTAAGGCTAATATTTGGCTACATAATAATAGCGCTTCTTTTTTGTTTACGCCTTTGATAGACAGTGGCTCCAAATCTTGTTTTATTAGTCATATATTAGAAATAAAAATAATAATGAATTATACTCTAGCGGTATACGCGAAATTCAAGGTAAAGTCACACTTGACAGTTAATTTAAAAATTGAGTCAAAATTCTCCCAAGAATTTATCAGATAAAGTGTGTAATAATTTCTAACTAATCATTTTCTAAAAATAATTTTTTAGTTTTTCGAAACTTACTTCATTTTAATTTCTAAATCCTGTGAATTTTTATTTTTCCAAGAATGCCCACTTTTCTCAGTCAATTTAGTTTAGTTATATTAACGTCCCATTGTGAAGCAACACAAGGGCTATTTTGGGACGGAATTCGTAATTTTGAACCACTATCAGATGACGAGGACGACACCAGAGCTGGCACCATCCTCTCCAAGCACAACACCAGTCGGAGGATATTTGGCCCTGACTGAGTTCATGTGCACCAGACCCCTTTACACGACAGTTCTTCGATGGAACCGGTTCTCGAACCTACAAGACCTTACCAACAGGCCACCGCGCCCCTCTTTCCAGTGAGTGGTATAACCCAAATCGAAAACGATTGGTTCGGTTTTGAGGGATTAAAATTTCTGTGAGCACTTACGGACTTGAGTGAAAATTCCCTTCATCCATTTTCGGCCGTCAAAACCTGATTACGAAGAGCAAAAACTGCAGGTATCTTTTGATAATCAGAAGAAATTTCGCCAGTGTGCTTGGACTATATAAGATCAGAGAATAAAAAGTTATTAAACGGCTGGTTTCAACGGAAATGTGCTTAGATTAATGGAAATAATTTTCCCTTCAGTAAAATGAGAGGAAATTCTGTAACAAGGACAATATAAAGAATTAAAAGCTTGTATTAAAAATGAAAAAATATTTGTAATTTATTCTTTTTGCAACGGTCCAGATGCTGAACCTTTTTTTTAAATTTGCGTATAAGATAAAACTATCAATGAATGGTCTTTATAAAACCAATATGCGACTGATAAGCAACAAATTTTTGAAGAGGTTACAACACTTAAAACATTATCTGCAAACAAGAAATTTGGCAAAATTTGAATTGTAAACTAAATTCAGGTTATTCAACATTATATATCCTTAAAGACAAATCACAGCGCAATGAAAGATAAGAATGTAGGAATACACTCAAGGTACAATGCTGTTTCTTCTCATATAAATAATACTTCAGTTTCAAAACAAAAAAAATATTTTGAATAACTGGCATTTGGACTTGATTTCACAGAAACATACTATTTTCTTTAATTAAAGAGCATTGAAATTCATTCATTTTTGACATTTTCTTTTTCCACTCATTTGTTATGAACAAAGTACCGAATGCAGAAGATAAAGATATTTTAATATGGTTATGAAGAAGAATAACTGAGGATAGTTACGTTAAAATGATTTATAAAGATGGATTAACAGCAAATCGGACAATCTTAAATTGCAATAAACTGATTGATAAAGTCCCGTATACGTATGTTAGGTGATATATTGTTTCCTAAAAATTAATCTACAAATTTGCAACTTACTATCACAAATTTTAATTCCATCTCTTTATGAACTTAATGTTCATAGATCCTAAGATAGGCCTAAATTGTTATTTTGTTGTTTCTATAACTTTTCCTTTTATATATGATATAATATATAATAAAAGATATATTTAACTAACGATGCAAATCACATAGTGTGAACCAGTAAAAATAGAAATATATAAATATTATAACTTATTATTAGTTTACTGCAATGAAAGTCTATGCTAAATCCGTTTCAATTTCTTTTAAATCTGTTGCCAAAAAATACACCAAAATTTTTTCACTATACAGTAACGCATCTAATATTTATTTTTTATGAATTAAAAAAGCGTTAATAGACATCCTTGTATAGAATATAATTCACGAAAAATCAACATGCAGGCTAATAATGTAATTTAACTACATATCTTCCGTTAGGTACACATAACAAGAGATCTCGCATTCCATATCTTAAATGCACTCAGAAGAATTTTCTCATTTGGATGGGAGGTATTCCTCGATGCTTAAATTAATATCTGCTGATTCCTATTCTAGAATCCGTCCTTCAATCAGAAGTCAAATTCCTCTTTCACAAATTCTTTGTGCATTTCAGAAATTTCAAATATTCAGTCTTTAATTAACAAATTAAGGCGTTCTATTACGAAGGTAAATGAAGGTATATACGCATTCTGTACACGATAGACCTGTTCGAAGAGTTAACATATTGAATTCAATTTGAATTTACTGGAAAAAATGTAACTAGTTTTTCCTAATTTTAGTTAGTATTTTAAATCATTAAAATTAAGTAAATTTTGTCTTTTATGATAATAACTTGTGATTTTTATTTCTATATTATTTATTTAAAAGGTTCAATAAATTTTAACCCTATAGAAGAAAATTGGTAAAAGTATCTCTAGCTATTAAATTCATTTGTGTAATTAGCTGAAATTCGCTAAATGACGCAATAATTACTAGGAATCGTCTGATTTTCTCGGATATATTTCACTATTTTAAATTTCTTTTAACACATCACAAGCCTGTTACAGTGAGCATTATGTTAGTTTACATTTTAGGATTACGATGATGTAGTTTAAAAGTAGACGAATGATTCAGATGACGTGTCCGCTTTACAGTGGAAGAATGGGTGCAGTAGCTTCTGAGGGTATGGACTCCTCAGCACCCAAGGGCAGAAGTCTGACTTCTAGCTCATATAAAGATGACACTTATAACATTCTCTTGTACATCCCCTTTTTACAGGGGGGGGG
>JAOUZG010016587.1:7556568-7599042 GCA_026289955.1 Argiope argentata | reverse complement strand
AATAATAATAATAATAATAATAATAATAATAATAATAATAATAATAAAGAATCGAAAATAGGAAGAAAATGTTAAGTATTATAATGTTTTAAATATAAGTGTTTTCACATTGAAATTGTTTAATATTTTCAGTCTGGTCCACGTGAACGTAATATCGTGTTAGTATCCGACACGCTAAAATTATGTAGAAAATATATTCTTATTTTGAACAACAGCATGCATAATAAAACAGAGTCCTCTTTCATATTGGGAAATTTCCTTTTTATTTTAGTATAATTCATAAATGAATAAGTAAGTGGATAAAATAAGTCACATTTTAAAAAAATCGCATTAGAAGAATATTTTATGATCTATATAATATAGAACGTTTATTTATTCTACCAGATTTTCAAAAAAAGTGATTAAAAATGACAAAATTTTGTACGCACGGTTATGTGCATTATTTATTAATGGAAAATGGTGTCTCAGACTTCAAAAAGTTATACCTTTTTCCATGGTGACTATTTGAATCTTGCCAAAATGGAAGGCCTATAACTAAGCTTGAAAGATACTTAAACACATTTCTCTTGCATGATTGTTGTTTTACAGTAATAGGAAATTATAGTGTAATAATTTCTATGCTATTACAAAATGGATTCAAGAGATAGAAGAATGATAAAAGAAATTCTACATAGACATTCCAAAAATTATGGAAATAGTGGTGTTTAAAAAGCAATGCAATTAAATATATGGCGTTTTCAAAAGAAATCCTGATTTGAAACATACATAATTTCAAAATCTATTTTCTGGCATGTGTTTTTTCAAAGCCATCCGAGACGTTGCAGCCGAAACACTTGTGAGCAGAAAAACACAACTGAAATACGAGCATTTTGAATTTCACAAATTTGAGAAGGTAGTTACCGAAAATGAAAAGTGGACTCGCTTATCTGTAATCCATGCTAATCAATTTTATAAAGGCAGGTATCATAACGACTTAATACCTTCAATTTGTAGTTATTTATTATCATTATAGCTACTATTTATTAAAGAAAAATAAACAGCTTCATGAAACACGAAAAAAAATATTTAAGCCATACAAATGCATTTCGGCCGGCGTCCTGGCATAGGGCTAGTACGTCTTCCCCGAGAACTGGGTACCCCAGGTTCGAGCCCCGGTTCGGGCATTGTTGTTTATCTGTGTTCTTGCTGTAAGATGTATGAATGTCACCCCCTGTAAAAAAGGTCCGTGCAAGCGACTGTGATGAGTGTGTAGCTAACTCGTACTCTTGGTTGTAATTGGCACTACTTCAAAACAACCGGCTTTCTGACACAAAGGTAGCGCGTCTTCCTCGTGTTCTGGAAGTCCCGGTTTGGGCATGGCTGTTCTGCGTGCTATATGTGAGATGTGTGACTGTGCCCCCTGTAAAAAGGGGCTGTGCAAGCAAATGTGGTGAGTGTGTAGCTAAGTCGTACTCTTGGCCCTAATTGGCGCTACTTCAAAAACAAGAGACGCTCCTTTCGGCTTAAATCTGCTGCTGTATCAGCGGGGAACTTGCCTATAGGCAAGTGCCATAAGTAACAATAACAACTACTTCAAAACAAGAGACTCTCCTTTCGGTTTAAAACTCGCTGATGCCTTGTCCAGGGCAAGTGTCCCTAATAACAATAATTCATTTCAAAATCAGTAAGACTAGTAGCTCAATTTAACAATCCGTATCTTCACAACCCTCTATCTTACTGAAAAGGGTCAAAATCGTGGACAATATTGAAAAAAGAAAATTTAGAACAGCTAATTCTTGTATAAAAAATTTCAACATTTTTTAAATTATTCATCCATTTATTATAATTATTCATTCATTCATTATAAAGAGAACACTTATAAATAGTGTGAAGTTTATTCTTATTTCAAACTTGCTATATTTCGTACTCACAAATTCTTGTTCTATTGCAAAGCTCAATTTGCATAATATTTCTTCTCTAACATGAATTTAAAATTTTACATTACAATGAAATTTATTCAACGATACTATCTACAACGATATATATATATATATATATATATATATATATATATATATATATTTGATACCAAGAAAATATCTATTTATTCAACGTATTTTAATCTTACCTAAAGTGAAAACGTATGTTAGATGTTCATACCTATAATGATAATTTCAATAAGTCGGTTCAGTTCTATTTCGAGTTTTTTTCCTTGTAAAACGACACACTGTTGCCTAAAATGTAAGATAATAAGATCACTAGAAAGTGAAGCGTGGTATAGCAGAGGAATCAAGGAGAGATTAAAGATAGAAATGAGCATAGATGTTGCCTATCTCTAGTTGAGCAATGTCAAAGCATTTTTTTTCTCAGTTTGCACCATTTGTGTGATTTAAATAGGAGATTTGTCATTTGTTACTTCAAGTTCGTTTTCGAATTTTAAAGTTTAATATATATAAAATGTCGCGAAGTAAAACGTTGACATTTGAAAAAAAAGTTCCAAATAATTTCAGAATTTTATCTAGGATTAAAGCAAGGTGGAAAAAATTAAGATCTAAGGTAAAATAATTTTACGAGATAAGAGCACAAAATTTCCATTAATAGAACAATGATTACAGAAAAGGCAAGAGATTTCAGGTCTTTATTAGGCAACAATTTCAAAATTTACATGGATGGCGTTCCTATTTTTATTGAATTGTACTCAAAATCATCTTGGGTGCAGAAAGCTTCAGGACATCGCGAAGAAAAAGAAAATATCAAGAATATTGTCTTCTGATGCAAATGCAATTGAGTGTAATACCAACAGATGGATATTGTACAATCATCGATCGGCAAAAGAGAGATGGATCAACAAAGGAGAAAATTAAGGATATTTTCTTTTGATGCGGATGATATTGATCGTAATATCCACAGATCAATCCTTAATCAATGTTCTTATGTCAATCAAGTTAAAAAAATATTCTTTAATATAATGACATACTAATTTAATTCCTAATTAAGGGTCATGCTTTATTTGGGATATTTATAATTATTTTAATTCCTAATTTAATAAAAAGGTTATTTGAGATTTTGAAGTGCTTCTAAGTGATTTGCGCATTTTAAATTACTTAATGCTTTCACTTAATTGCAGATTTAAAACTAAAAATTCAGTGATTCGATATACCTTTCAAACACTTATATTTGAACCCATATGATAGATAGATATAGATATAGATATAGATAGATGATAGATGATAGATAGATAGATATAGATATAGATAGATAGATAGAGAGAGAGAGAGAGAGAGATTACTCAACATTTAAAAAAACCCGTGCACCACTAAGTATCACACGGGGCTTACAGAAGTAGACAACACATTACAAAAAGATCTCACATACAGAACAGCTACTCACGCATCACAATCGCTTGCACAGCCCCTTTTATAGGGGTGTACATTCAAATATATCACAGATAGAACAAATAAGGAACGACCATACCCGAACCGGGACTCGAACCTAGGATGCCCAGATCATGGGGAAGAAGTGCTACCCCTGAACCAGGTCGTCGGCGCAAAAATTTTGTCCAAGGGTAGACCGATAAATCAATCATAAATTATTAAAATGTATGCGAAATCGAGATGATTTAAAAGTTTACTAGTCAATTAAAAGGTGAATTAAGTGGTTTGAGTGATGGATATTTTCAACAGCTAAATAATTGATGTCTGGAAAAAGATCAAGAAGAAAATTGGTTTAATATCGTCAATGTTATCATATCAGGTTTAAATATCATCTAGTTGCACTTCAGAAATAGATTGGTTTAAAAAGCTCAGATGGATAAGAAGTTCTAAAATCCATCTGCAGTTGACCTTATAAATGTTTTAATCCAGAGAGAGAGAAATTGTTGTAAGAAGGTTTCTTTCTCTAAGGGAAAACGCTAGTGTTGAAGCGCATTTATTTCAGCCATGACCCGTTTTCCATTTAACGCTGAAGAATTCTGAAACTAGGACAATGCCGTATAAATGAATGGAAGGAAATTATTGTAGAAAGATGCAATTGACTCTTCACAAATTTCTGCTTAAGAATTAATTAGTTCTCAACAAAATTTTATTTCAATATCACATGAGATAGTGATGTGAAATAACTGATAACGCTATGTCTGTGTTTGTGCGTCAACAAATTTAACAGCTTTTGATCTGAAATTTTATGATGAATGATGTTTATACCTACATTTTGTTGTTATTAAAAAACTTAATAAACATTTTCACTTTAAATAGATTAAAATATTTAATGTGTATAAGAACAATTTTATATTAACAAGCATTTGAAGAAAAATAAATAATCCCAATAAAAATAGTTTTCAAAATTACTTTTAAGAAGAATAATCAAGCCTGTATCATAGTGACTGAATAGACATTAATTTTAGAAAACGTATTTTTTAACCCTAAGAAAAAGGAAATTAACGTTCTTTCTACGTCATATTAAATCATATCTACAGCGGACTACAGGAGTTCTACAAATGTCTAGATTGACGTTATCTTAAGTCAAATATATAAAAGCTAAATTCAATGTAAAGGCATTTTGGTAAGAGCAAAATAATTGTCCTAAGAAATTAAAACGCAGTTGTTTGCTCTCGATCTAACATTTTTGTGAAACTTTTAATTTCCTGAAAAGCATCTAGTACTTCCGCATCCATTTGCTGTGGTTCTGCTTCTGAATTAAATCGCTTCCGAAATACCTCTGCTGCGTATGCTAATCAAAATGAGCCTGAGTTTCGATTTCGACGCTGAAGTTCGTTTGACAACCAGACAAGAGAAGCTGACACCCCTTTTTAGAAGGGGGGAAAAAACTACGATGTGATCCACCTAGTCTGCACATGCTCACAGGAAGAACGAATCGATGACATCGCCGCACGAGTAAATCGGGGCATTTGACCGTCCATAAAAACATTTGAGACACGAAACACATTTGAGACACGAAATAAAGGGATTTTTTGTGCTTTTTTTCTAATTTATGTTATTTTTACTTTTAAAAGCCTTTTTGGGTAGAATATTTCATTAAAGGAAAATATTGTGGATTAGGAAGATAACAGAATCTTACGCCTTTTGATATAATTTTAAATGAAAACAATCTGAAACGCGAATGGTCTATTTAATTTAGAAAATCCATTTCAGTAAGATTATGGTAATAATAAAAATTTTGCGTTCCAAATGTAAATTTTGAAAATAATTAAAGGCATTTTTGAATATGAAAAAAAGAGCTTTCTTTATGAAGTGGTTATAAATATAAAGCGAAGTTAACATTTAAAAAAAAGACTCCGCTTGATGGACTTGTAAAGCGCCTTTCTTAATGCTCTCTGATTGATTTTTGTAAAAATAAGATTTTGTACAAATTATATTACCTAATAATATGCGTCTTTCTTTAATAAGAACCTACTTTATATAAAAGCACGAAACTGAAGGTCAAAGAATGAGCGAAGAATCGGTTCGATACGCATAAGTGCAGCATAAATACTTGAATTAATTAATTCCTTCATCTGATGGTGAAATCTCTTCTACCTAAATTTGTAACAAAATGCTACAACCATACAACATTTCTCTCGGATTTCATCAAAATTTTAATACAAATCTGGTGATAAAAGCGTACTCCAAATTTCGTCTCTTGCTCCCATGTGATTGGACAGGTGGTTAGAAATCTACAATTTTGCTGAAAATTATATTTATAGCACATTGTGTTTTTGACTTTTTCACTCGATTTTGAAATACTTATATTGAGTTTCTCATCCAATTCTGAAATGCTTTGGATCAAAATCTAGAAATATTTATTCAATAATTATCTTTCACTTGCATGCCCAGAAATATTCAAAAACTTTAGAAAGAGGGAACTTTTCATTGAAATAACAATAGAAACAGTATTTTTTTTGTACTTATAAGAATTGATTCAAAACCATTCTTATTTCAAAGAATTGTACTATACCTTTACATAAACGCTCCATTAAACATATTGAAACTTGGCATACATTTTCCAAAGCGTCCTTTCAAAATATATACCAGATATGAAGTTACCCTATAACTAAGATCATGCATAGACATAATACAACAGTTATAAATTAAGATTTTGATAATACGATTGTTGTCAATTGCAGTGTCATCTTATCCTATAAATTTCGCGCTTTGAAATCTTACAGAAGACGTTGACAACAATTTTTATCGAACATCGATTCTTCTTTATGCTCTCTATTTTTCATTTTGAATTGATTTTTATTCATTTATTTCTAAAAGAAAATTAAGGAATCTTAAGCTATGTTTTATAGAAATCATTGGAGCTGCATAATATCATCCTATTGAAAAATGCTAAATTATTTTACAAAATTCCCTATCTTATTACGAATCGTAAAATTATTTTGGGTACCTCAGCATTCGTTGATTCAGTAAACGGCAATTTATGGCAGGTTTGCGCATAGTTTTTTTTAATCAGAATGAATTCTCTTTATTTTCAGGGTAAAACGGAGGGGGGGGGGAATACGCTTCATAAAATGATTTTCAAAAGAATATCTTTCATTTAACAAATAATGAACTGGCTGGATATTTAAATTTCCAGAATGATAAATTATGAATAAATGCATTGGAATCAAGGAACCAGCATAAATATGTAAATTCTTTTTTTAAAAAAAATGGGGGTTTTTTTTCACTTGCTAGAATATGTGTTTCTTCAGGGGTAACACGATGTTGAATGAAAAATATTTTTAAATAACAGAAGCGACTGAATATTTTAGGGATTCTTCATATCCATCTTATAACGATAAACCACTTTCGAGGTGATTTTCGAAATAAGATAAGATTATTGTTTTTAAGTGAAAAGCACGCTTATATATTTTACTTAAAAACACACAAAAGTTATTGCAATTATAAATTTAGTGACATAATTTACTTTTTACGATTCATCAAAGAAAATAGATTACTTCTTTGGTACAATTTACAACTTTGGTACAGCAATTTATTTTATTTGCTTTTAGTATACTAAATATGAAAGAATTTCTGAAAATCATCAGGCCCAAGTTTTTAAGAGGACAGATGAGTATAGACTAAGTCCGTCGATACTATTGTTTGCAACGATATAGATTTTCTATTATGATTCTATTGATCAGAAAACATATCTTATTAATTTTATCTTAATAAACATTTTCACATTTTATGACTGAACAAAATATCGCTTTATTTTTTATTTTTCGTCAGAAACAAGAGAATATTCAACAATCACTGTAAATAATGAATTGCCGAAATCATTGTCAATTTTCTACAAATATATTTGAGTGGAAATAAATTCCTCCATTAAGTATAATGAATACAATAGGTTTTGCTTCGAAAAATGACTCTCGTTAATCTGGAAATGTTATTACTTAATTGAGCTTTATCACGTCTGATCAAAATAATATAATAAACCGCTTTCTCTTTGCAAAAATCGCTTTCAACGGAAACAATTAAATAAAAAGCACCTCCGAAAAACACGGCATTATTTCTTGACATAGGCCCTAAATGAGTCGCATCCCGGTTATTCACCCTGTCATCCAGAGGGATCTATAAAAGAGAACGCCCAACAGGGAAGCTGCCCACAGAAGCGTCTATGGTTCTAGATTCGGATTCTAGCCAATGTTTATCTCACAATATGCAATGAAAAGATGGGCCCCTCACTGAGTCACAAACCTCTCTGCTGTAGTAAAAGGAATAAATTACGTTGAGTCATAAGACAGTACTGCCAGAGTGGACGATCGTGGGTGGTCAGCGAAACGCGTGAATAGCCTGCTCGCGTGAGTTGGGGTACTAGGGGTGGAGAGATGGAACAAAAGGTCCCTAATAATTCATGGACCGCGTTTTTTTCGATGATAGGGCGTGGGGAGAAAAGCAAAATGAAATTGGAATGCAAATCAGCCGGAGCATTTGTTCTTTATACCATTTTAGAGAAGAGGCCATTTGGTAAATCACGTTTTCATAAAGCGATTAGGGAGGACTGCCATTCAGATCAGATTTGATCCAGGTGGATTCCTATCTGGAATGAAGACAGGATCAAAGCAGCATTGTTAAACGATTCAATAAAAAATGTATGTATTTAATCGTTTTTTAATTAAATTAATATATTTAAAAAACAGGAAAATCAAATGTCGAGAATAAAATTTAATTATTAAAAATTAAAGGTAGGAGCGTTCCAAGAGTTCTATAGTTGATCCCGTTTTTATACGAATTTTATTTAATTCGAATCTTAAATAATGTGGCTTGGCTTATTATTAGCAAGCTTTTGCCTTTGAATGCACAAATACTTGTTAATGCTGGTTAAATACAAATAATACTTTAACTCATTTAATGAGAAATTTTATTTGATAAAAGAAAAGTATTCATTTTCGTATTTTCGAATTCATTCATTTTCTAAATATAAAATTACTAATCTATTGGATTTGGAGAATCTATTTGGAGTTGTTGAACGTTATTAAAATCCGGTATGATTCGGCAAAGGATAGAGCTTTGTTATTTAGAACCAGTAATCAAAGTAGTACCTTAGCCAAATTTCAGATTACCAAATTGTTGTATGTTCAAAGGATATTTTTACTAAAATTTTCATTACCACATATAAAGACCACCACAAATGCTGTAAAGGTATTTTTAGGAATCCCTTTTTAACACATAGAGTCTTAAGCTTTTAACTTAAAAATTGTATAGAGGCATCTTAAAAATAAAATAATTACTCAAATAATAGTGTTTATTTTTTTAAATCTAGATTAATTTTGATAACCCAATACGACTCAGAAATAAATGGAATTTCTAAAAATAATTACTGCTGCCAATTTCTGGGTAATTTCTAGCTAATTTCCAGTAATTCATCCCCTGGTTTTAATTAATTTTATTGTATCCTACATTCAACAAAATGACCTATCTTTATAGATGCATTAATATTGGCAGACAATAGGTGTAAAACATATCAATTTTGATACAGTAAATGAATTTACGAGCCTCCGCGCGCGAAACCGTTATTCTAATTTTAAACCAACTATTGTAAATGAAAAATTAAACAATAATAATTCTTAAAATTAACTTTATTCTTAATGTCTTATCAATATCTTCCAGCTCAAAATAGCGCCTCTTCTTATCAGAAAAACTACATAGGTGGAGAGACTTTAAAAGAAACCCTTCTTTTCTAAATGGGACATTGACTCATAGACATTTGGTATTGTATTAACTAAAAGTTAATGATTGTCTGTTGTCCTTTTAGAATATCAGCCATTTTTTGTTGTTGTTTCAATTTCAAGGATTGTTTGTAGACTTTTAAAAAGTATTTTTGGAATCTCAGATATTAGTATGCTTTCATAAACAAGAGCTTATTGAACAAAGAAGAACTTCAGAAAGTTTACCATTTAGATCACATGTGACTAAAATATTCAGATACAGATACAAAATAATTCTTCATTAATTTCGCTGATTTCATTCATAATTACAGGGCTATTTCATAGGCACACTTACCAACGAATTAGAAACTTGTTTAATACTTCATATAATAAACACGAAAATTAATCAACTGCAAAAAACCCAATTTTGGTCTTATAAAGCCATTAAAATAATTCCTTTAGTAAAAACACATTTTTTTATATAATAAAATTTTTTAAGGAAAGGATTTTTACTTTTTAATATATAATCATTATTGTAAATATTAAAAATTCTTGATAACAATTTTTCTCCATAAAAGTTGCTACTTTCATGAAATAAGAATCTAACTCTATAGACTGATAACTAAGCTCTGAAAATATAAAAATCCCATAATGTCATTTAAAATATAAAATTTTATAAAACTTCTAAGCCTTCAATCCATCAAAAAATGAGCGAAAAATCATTTAAAATATTCAATATACTAAGTCAAATATAAGAATTGTTTCAAAACAGAAAAAAATATTTTGTATCCCATCCATTAATTATAATTAATCTGAACTTTCAAAATTTCCATAAGGACTAATTATTGTCACAAATGTATCTCGATTCTACGACTACATTCCTTCCTGGCTTACTTATCCGGATAAGATTTGAACATTACTTTTTGAGTCTGGAAGTAAGAGTTCTCGGATGCAAGTAAAGATCCCATAGCATTCGATAGCTGAAAGAAAAACTCTGTTCCTTTTTCGACAAAATCATTGGTCGCCCCATTGGTAATTGAGTCATCGTATTTCTTAAAAACAATCATTTGTTCCATTTCTTTCCTTTTTCTGTAGACTCTACTTTCAATGTCTTCTTTTCCGTTTGTTCCTGATTATAGAAAATCGAAAGAAAATGTCCCCAAACGTGCTATTCTTCAGAACTTAAACACCGGAAATTATTAGAAATTGAATAATTACTTAAGGTCTTAAATACTAAAATAATATATTATTTTCGAAAAAAATACTCAAATGTTATTTCTTTTTCAATAGAATTTTAACTTCGTTATCTTCTGATATTCATACTTCAAACTCAAAATATTGTGCAAGATCATTGCATAGATTTTATGTTTCTTTCAAATTATTTGTTATGAATTTTGTATATCTTATTTAAGTTAATTAATAGAAGATAGAACACCATTTTTCATGAACATGACTTGTTTCTTGGAATTCTCATTCAATTACTTTTTTTTAAAAAAAAATGGCCTTTAAAGACAAAATGTGAAAGTGTAATGCCGTATTTTTAGAAAAGGAATTCCTTTCATTTGTTTGTGAATTCTGGTTGTTAAAAAACATTTAGGAACGAATAGATGAAATTAATACAAATGAAATTTCTTCATTTTTGAAGGAAAAAAATTAAACTTTAATCCAATGATATTACCGTTTGATCTCAGGTAAATCTATAAGTATTACCTGACGATGAGTACAATCTCAAGGTGATTTCCGAAGGGAAAAAAAGGAAATTTTTGAAAGTATATCAACAAATTAATAGCATTAAAATTGAAAGAAAGACTCAGATGAAGGCAGAATATTCTTTATTAAAATTGCTTGATTACTTATTATTTTTTATGGAAAAAATCTATAAATTCATTAAAAAATGCATGACCGCTTTTGGCTTTTGAACATCTACCAAACAAGTTAACGATCCAATATCTTTTTAGATACATAAATAAATGTGTTTCATCCGCGAATTCTGTAGATTTTTTTATGCGCATCGTGTAGAATTTATTCTATTTGGTTCAAAATTTCATAAAAATCTACAATTTAGATGCTATAACCTTTGTATCAAATTTTATTTATGTAGCTATTTATGTTTCATAGAAATAGCGTTCACTTGTACTCAAGCAACTAGCCAGACTTCCTGTCAGTGGAATTCCCTCAAAATTCCATAGTAATTACGATTTTTTTTTATTGTATACCGAATTTCAACCGTCTAGATTAGGCGTTTATGAGGCATCGTGTACACAGGCAGGCACAAATAATTCCAAAAATATTTTACGAAATCAGATAGGCATAAAACGTGCAGCTTTCCAAACATTTTGTGAAAAGTCTTTAAAATCTAGTATTCAAATTTTTTAACAATTGCAATATTATCTTAATACTCAACATACGAGGGAAATAAAAAGTCTGGAAGAAAGCAATACGAATTCAATTTTTTATGTAATCCTAAAAACGATATAAATATCTGATTAATTCATCATTTGTTTCTATCATTGAAAGCAAAAAAAATTGTTCCGTTTCGTTTTCTGTTAAATCATTTTATTCATTAAACAATGTGGTGAGAAATTTATCCATTTTTATTTAATCTATTTGGTAGTTGGGATATTTTGTACCTATTTGTCATAGCAAAATATATCTAATGTTTCTGTTTTTAACTAAATCCATTATACTTGAAAGAACTCAGATAGCCGGCGTCCTGGCTTAGGGATAGAACGTCTTCCCCGTGAGCTGGGCGTCCCGGGTTTGAGTCCGGGTGCGGGCACGGTTGTTCTTCTGTGTGTATATCTGTGAGTTGTACTAATGAGCCTTCCTGTGAAAAGATTTGTGCAAGCGAATGTGACGCATGAAGTAGCAAAGTCATACTTTTGGCCATAATTAGGGATACTGAAAAACAAGGGAGATTAAAGGGCTTAAAACCGCTGACGGACGTCAGTGAACTTGTCCACGGCAAGTGCCATTGGTAATAACAACAAGAACTCAGATATTAAGAAAAAAATGCCAAGACAAGAAATGGATTTACATTAAAGTTTGTTTACAGATTACGAACTCCAGTTTGATGGCCAAATAGAAATCATACGAACAAAGTCGTATATGAATATTTTAGAAGAATCAAAAATTAAGTAGAACATTTCATACCAAGAAAAAAAATTGATTACTTATTAAATATAAGAAACCGTTTCAAATTCCAGAAAAAAAGGATATTACGTACCCTTTACTAATTTTACAAAAATTGGAAAAATCTTATGCGAGAGTACAAATTTGAAATTCTGCCATTTATTATTATATATTTTTTCTTTTTAAATTATTTATTTTGGAATTCATGAAATAATTTGCCAAATTAATTCCTCATCTGATTAAATTTCAATATTTCCAACTTGAGGTAAAAAATTTTGTGTTGAAACTTGATGCATAGAAAATTGATTGTTTGAAGATTCTGTAACAACAACAAAAAAAATTAAGGAGTGTGTGTTTTCTTACAGCAAGTTTATTTATTATTCAAACTCTGTGAATTAAATTCCAGTTGTATAAAATTCAAACGAAATTATTAAGGCCCTTTGTATGAGATTTAAACAAAAACCTTCGGAAAACTATTTGAACTATTTGTCATTTTTCTTCATTCATATCGCCGCCTATAGAAAATAACTGTGTTAATCAGTTTAGTGATTTTAAAAACGGAATTGGATTCGTTTAAGTTTAATTTAACTAACGCTTCGTTTTAAAGCAACATTAGGACTATTTTGAGACGGTTCTCTTAATTTTGAACTGCATTCAGATGACGAGAGTGGCAACTGAGATAGAACACCTCTCTTCAAACTTTTACACCACATCAACGGGAAGGCGTTAAATTCCGACTGATTTAGCGTACACAAAACCCGCTTACACAACAGTTCTTCGGTGGAATTAGGTCTCAAACTTGAAACCCTCTAGTTCCGAAGCCGAGACTTTAAAAATGGACTAGAAAATAAACGGATGGTGATAGATTCATTTAGAAAAATCGATAGGACCGATTACCAATTTGATTCTGATGCATATAATAAATGATTATCAACTTAAAAGTCGATTCACTAAGGCTCATTCCTGAAGGTCATTTGTTAACTAATTTTCTTTCAAGTATTCATACGAAATAGATGACTCGGTTTTGTACATAAATGAATCATAAAATGAAATATATCGAGGAAAAAGAACATTATCAAATATCGATGCAATCCAATTAACAGTCTTCTGACACCCAATTGTGCTTAGATATGACATCCAATTGTGCTTGGATCTCTTGAAAGAAATGCCCCATTTAACAGTGCCTATATTGGAAGTGCAATAAGAGCGAAAACAATCATTATTTGAAAGTGTGTGTGTGTGTGTGTGTGTGTGTGTGTGTGTGTGTGTGTGTGTGTTCTTTTTGTATTTTAGGATTTTTTATATAATTTGCCTTTGTCTTCAAATTTTTCTTGAATAATGTGTAAAGTATTATAAATTAAAATGCATAAAATCAACTGGTAAATCGATTCTTTCCCTTTTTCACCTTCCTTCATTTCACACAGATGAAAGAAACAGAATTAACCCTCTGGGCGTTTCCATTCTACGAGTGGAACTTCTGTAAAGTGAAGGAAGCGGGACTAGTTTTCTGTCGTGGAAGCGTGTCAGTTTTGCACAAGAGATGCACAGCAAGCGTTCAAGGGTTTCTTTCTTCCCCCTCCCGTTCTTCATGGGAGGTCAGCTAGCCTAGGGTATCAGCAAGTTACCACCTATTCATGCCAAATTTTATTGCTTTCTTTTATTTTGTACGGCTACTAACGTCAGATGGTTTCTGGGAATTGTGTATAGGTTGCTTTTTAACCCCGATTGCTGAAAGCACTTTATAAACAGTGTAAATATAAACAGATAGGTTTTCACTTACTTTTTGCTGTATATATTAAGTACAGAAACTTTCATCATACATTCGGTCTTATTATGTATATATTTTCAATATTAGCAATTATTGAAGGATTAAAATTGTATTCATATCCTTTTATTATTTTTCCAAATAAATTATTTTGCTCCGAGCAATCAATAGTTGCAATAAAGTAGCCTTTTTCTAGAATTAGAACTAAACACGGATAGTTCAGTTAATCAGATATATATAAATAACAATATATAACATAAATTATTTTTTAGAAGAACGGGCATCATATTCTATTATAATAAGAGATACAAATCAACAAATTGATTAGATATCTGAAAAAAAGCATAATTCTAGAAATATAATTAGCTACTAATGTATTTATGATCCGAGTTCTTAAATACCCAGTAACAATTCTATCAAAACTCAATATTGTTTGTAATCATTGCTTTTTATTTTTAAAAAATTATGGCTTCTCCGCTCTTGAATGCTTTAAAATAAGGAAATTTTAAAGTTCAAACATCGTGAAATATACCAAAGTAAATAAAGATTAAATGTCCTTATTAAAAATTTATTTTTCAAATTATAGAATATTCCAGTGATTTTAAAGTGTTTGTGAAATTTATAAAAATTATCAACATTTTTTGCAATTTTTCTTTCATTTTTCCCATTATTTTGAGTACACATCCAATGAAATTGCTACCTTCAAAAATAATAAAAGGCAGCTTGAACAAACAAACGATTCCTTTTAAATATTATACTGCAATATATTTTATTCCTCATAAATTTCGGTGTGTTTATAATGTTTAGTATTCTTAAAAAAATACAATGGACATAAAATAATTTTCTAATTTTCGTCCATTCTATAAAAGAAAACACTAATGATGTATTGCTATATTTGCTAGTTTTATCAAGTAAGGTAATTCACAAAAGTTTCAGTTGTACTTTGCATAACATCTTTGTATTTTACATCTTTTTATAAAATTGACAGTGGAAAAGTAATTGATGTCTTAAATATGTGAAATTAAACTTGTAAAACATATTTTCACTTATGTAACTTAGCAATATAATCTTTTCTTTCTCTTATTAATGACCGCTAGTAGTGGAGATAACAATCATTGAAATTTTTTTTAATAATTATTCATGCCGATGGATTCAATAAAGGAATAGGCATCTAAGTTTGGTAGGAATCCCCAACGGTTCCACAAATTAATTAAGAAAATTCAATGTTTTAGAACAGTATTTGAAATTTGCTTACAAGAAAAGGTTACTTTTGTGGATTATCTCCATAGACATGATAAAATTACCAATATATATAAGTAAATGAATTTAATGAAGAGATAGTGGTAATGCTATTTCAGTGACGTTGTGATGTATAAATTTTACAAATATTTGCCAGCATAGTTTGAAAACTCTCAAAAACTGGCATAAGAGGTAAGCGATTCCTTATTTAGAAGCAATAACCGGTTTAAGCAATTACTTTCGCTCATGAAAGAAATATGCTCTGTTATAACAATGAGTTGAAATCTTTTGCACAATTGTGTAGGATGTCGGATTTAATATAGGAAAACGCATTACACTTCATCAAATTTAAGTAATTATATAACAACCGTATTGATAAAAGAAGTAGTAATACTTTAAAAAATATTTTCGGAGCGGAGCCTATTGCTTTATTTTTATCTATTCACAGTAAAGATAAATGTATATAAAATTCAACAGCAAAATCCAAAATAAGTAATAGAACGAAAAAATTTTAAAGGAAATACGTCGCCAGTCAACAATAACAACAAATGCAATTACTAAAATGCACAAATTCAATAATCTTAATAACGTTGTGGAAGTATATACAGAGAAACCAGTAGTAAAAAAAAGGCCGAACAAAAGATTTAAAGGTATAACCTAATGACTGCAGTATATACTCATAGAGAATTCATTAAACGGAATCCACCTCAAGTATAAATTACCGACTTTTTCTATTGTCAATTTATTATATATATAACAGAACTGGATTTTTTTTTACAAATTATTTACCAGAATAATTTAAAAACATAAATCAGATTAATTAAAATTTTATGAACTATAGTTATGCCTTATTATAATATTCATTTAATTATGTTAAGCCTCATAATTCATATTCCTTTCAGTAAATTATTAACTTCACGTATTATAGAACTAGTTTTCGTAAAGTTTTGTCTCCAAAGTTTTTTATGCTAAGTCATTCGCATGTTGCAGATATTCGGTATTCATGTTTCTCAGACTCAGAGAAAGAAGATTATAAACAAGTAATATAAAAAACAATTTTTTAAATGAATTCGTTCTTAGGTCAGCAAAGGATTTGTTTTTTATTTTAGTTACTTTTTATTAAACGATTATAATAATGGCAATTTTCCATTTTCCTGTCTACATATGGTGTTGGACTATTATATTTTGTTCGTTGCTGTTTATTCGTTTCCTTTTTTTTCCCCTATCTAATTTATGAAGTTGATGGTGGTCTCATAACCACAAATGACAATCTTCAACTGGCGGGTTCGAACTCGCAGCCGAAAAGATGTGAATCCAGCGCCCAACCAACCAGGTTATCCGGGCCTGGTGTCTCCTGGCGATTAAAATTCTATTTTAGTTTCTTATTATAAATTATTACAATTGTTGTTATTTTCATGTTCCGCTTTACAACGGAAGGAGGGGTGCGATAACTTTTGAGAGTATGGACCGTTGAGCACCCGAGTCCAGAAGTCCGACTTCCAGCCCACACACGTCAAAAACACTTTTTATGGGACGGACTGCATTCATTCATCTATAGATGATAATTTAGATCTAGAACAGAGAACGATCACCTCTGCTCCAGTACGCACTGTAACACCACTCTCGACATGGAGGACTTGTGACCACGACAAATTTAACGTTCACCACACACACATACGGAAAGACTTCGGTTGGTGGGTTCAAACTTGCAGCCCAAGGGATGTGAAACTAACGCCTACCAACCAGGTTATTCCCACCTGATAATTGCAATTACTATAAATAATCGATCAAAAATTTCTACTAACATTGAATTTTCAACTGCAAGTGATTATTCAAAACCAATTGTGACTTACTACACCAGTTGGGTAGTGCAATACAGATTAGAAATTTCTAATGTAGTTATTCTCAATTATTTTACTTCGAAAGTACTTCAAAATGAGTCGAAAAAACTGATTAATTTACAATGTTTATTTTAACTGCATCAAACATTACGAAAATAAACACAATCGTTTAAGATAATCTGCTGAAAGCATGTTAAACCTAATCTCATTGGCGTGGGGGGAAAACAAACTGAATTCGTTACTTATTTAGCGATGGAGAAATGTAGTCTAATTTTTGACGAGAAAGTTGGTTTTTAATTAATTAATAAAAAATTAATTAATATTTGAAAAAAACTGTATTGACATCAAATGTCATCCACTACAAGTTTTTAAAAAAGTTACTTGTACTTGATAGGATGAATAAAAAGTATTTTATTAACGATGGAAAATTTGAAAAAGATATATTTAGGGGGAGAGTGAGCTAACAGCAGGAATTGAAATAAATAAAATGCTGAAAGAAAGCAAATCGTACCCATCCACAACACTTGATACTTAATTTTCATAGTTTATCAAATAGATCTCCAAGAGACAAAGGAAGAAAAAATTTAACTTGATTGATTCATCTTAGTAACCAAATTAAACAATGGACTTAAGAAACATGCATGGAGACTAAATGACTAACTTTTAAAATAACATTAGAAAGCAGGATAAGAACTGAAAATGTATAACTATTTTATATTAAACATGATAACGTACATTAACAAATTCAGTTTTTTAGAAACGTTAAAATATTTGGAAAGTTTTCTAAACAAGTGATTATTTATATAATTGACTTAAAAATAAACATTTGTTTCTCAAATTTCAGTTCAATGTAGCATATTGGATATGGCTTAATCCCTTTTTTAAACACTTCCTGAATCTTTTTGAATCCAATTTTTAAGCTTTTCTGAATTCAATAGCCGGAATTAAAAAGGCAGAGCATTCAATAGAAATCATTTCAGTCAAATAATTTGTGAAATTTTTAATTTTTTCCTTTCTCGTAAGTAAAAATATTACAATTTTCTTAAATTAATTGTAAATAAGTTAGATGAAATCTTGTGTCAAATATTAGATGAAACTAGTTGATAGGAAATCTGTATGCCTGAATCTGTATGTAAAAGTCGTGTTTGCGTTTACATGATATTTCAAAACAGAAACACCTTGATATATTATACGTGTCGTACAAAATTATCAAAATGTAGATTTGTATTAAATTTTTTAAATATAATGTGTCAAAATATTGATTATCCATGAGTCAGTCTTTCCGTGAGTGTTTGAGCAATTATTTTAAAATACAAAAAAAAAAAAAAAATAGATAAATGAAGTTTGGTACTTTGCTTTGACATCTTTACTGCAAAAATATAGAATTTTCACTCCAATATAAAAGATTCAAAATTCATAATTGTTTCTATTCAAATATACTAAAAAATACGGATAGCGCTACACTGCATAAGCGTATGAGAAAATATGAAGATTAATACTACCATTGATCTTTATCATGATTGTAAATCCTTAGATTACTTTTAATAATAATAATAATAAAAATAAAATCTTGATAAAAATTACTTTCAAGTTTGGGTCCGACAACTTTTAATATCGTTCCACACCAAAGTGTGCAGTTTATGAAGTTTTCTTCCATAAGAAACAGCTGCCAAAATTTGAGTAAAGTAATGCAAATTCATTTATTTGATCTTAGTAAATAACAGTTTATGATTTCAAGCCATAGCTATGAACTCTAAAACTTTTCCATATTCATAAATAGTTTATTGTTCACGCAGCATTGAAGCCTTTATTTGCATTATTTTCCATTAGTAGGTTCTTAAAATCATGTCATTAAAAGTCGTGCTGCATTTTGCACAAGATTTTTCAAAAGCTATGTTATTTATCCATTCAGATTTTAGCCTCTAATGAAGAAGTCTCTTTAGCATAACAAAGAAAAAATTGCTTAAAAACTGTAAAATAAAGGCAGCATTTTTGAGTTTTTTAAAAATTTTATAGATCTACCGTTTTATCTAAGAAAAGTATCTTCTTTGATAAACTATTAAAAAAATTGTTAAGATAGTTTACAGAGTCAAAACTTTTAAAATGGATTCAGTTAAAATTTTTCAAACATTTAATTTAATTTATTTTGCTATTTCTTTTATCTACATCAAGGTATAAAAACTAATAACGAAGTATTAAAAGTTAAATATTAATTGTTAATAATATTAGTAAATATCTAAGAATTAATAACTAAACTTCCCAGATATAAATAATTAAAAAAATGTTTTTATTGTTTCTTTTATGAATTTGAAAGAGATTATTTCATTCCGTTCAGTATACAACTTTAAAAAGTAGTTGCATAATAAAAAATCGAACACATAATTTCATGCTATTACACAATATAAATCTGAAAAGAGAAACAATAAAACAGTATACTTTATTATATTCTTCAAAATTTAGGCTACTTTAAAACACAAAATTCAATCGCATCTGTTTACGTTGAGCGAAGAAAAATAATTGGAGGTAGAGATTAAAGTAAAAAACATAAATTTTCATTTAAAAAATAGTTTAATTGTAAATGCGAAATATATTTAATTTATTAATTATATATTGATAGCAATTTTTCAAATATATTCCTTCTGAGTTTCTAATGCTTCAGTGCGATGTTTAATCACAAGACAGCATAAAACCGCATTCTGAATAAAAATTCAATGGAACTTTAAAACAAAATTTTGTTCAAATAAGCTTTATCCAAGAAATACTATTGAAACTAAATACAAATTAAATCTAAGTACACACAGACGCTTATGGGACACACAATTTGAGAAACTTTTTTGTTCCTCTTTTATTCATTGATATCTTGTTCCTCTCTTACTCCGTGACCATTCAAAACGCCCTTTTGCCCTTAAGGGCTCTTCGAGCCCTCAGTTCCTTTGGCATCCTTGAATGGTCGTAAAGAATCCATTGTGCTGACTCCCTTCCGATCCATAAAGATGTCCAAACTTGTTGGGGGAAAGAAAAACGTTAAAATGCGTCGGCAACGCTAGGAGAACCGACAACCACCTACGTTATTTTCCGTGCACAGCGAAAGAGTGTCGACTTTTAGCCTACGTTAAAATACGTGCTGCGCCCTTGCCGTGACGTCTTGCGGCTACGTAGAAATACGTGCATAACCCTTAGAGGGTTAATAGCATTTTTAAGCATACCCTTGGATTTCTTTTACTTATATAAAAAGAAATGGAATTGTCTAAAAATTTAATCGCTTCATTTTATATACCCACACTTTCGGTTCAATTTGATAAGCAAGCGTAATTTTTGGAAATATCCTTGTTTATGATCTTAAACTATAGAATGTAGTATACAATCTTAGGATCAAAATTGTAGATTACCATCAAATTCTAGTCAACAAGAAATCACCCAATCTTCCTCTCAATAAATCAAGTAATCGGGAATGTATAAAAAAGCATTGATATTCGACAAATACTCACAGATGTAGTAAATTTGGAATTCAAGTCCTCAAAAGGTTAACTATTTGTGCTTCTGCCTATTCGTAGTCTTAAGTTGAATTTATCTGGTCAACCAAAGAGTAGTAATAAAGAAGAAAAGCGGAGGAATTGATTCAATGATATGAACACCAATAAGTAGATTGTTCAAACAATCAAACTGGACATGTGTTCGAGAACAGAGGATGCTGAAAAATTCGTTTGTGTTGAAATACCTGGGGAAATTGATAGGAAATTGAATTGATTAAACACAGAATAAAAGCGGAGGAATTGATTCAATGGTATGAACGCCAAAAATTAGATTGTTCAAACAATCAAATTGAGCATGTGTTCGAGAACAGAGAAAGCTGTAAAATTCGGTGAAATACATGGGGAAACTTATGGGGAATTGAATTGATTAAGTAAGTTTCTACTTTAACAATCCCCGAGAGAATACAATTTTGATTGGAAACATAATTGTTATCTTTAGTAAGTTTAATGTAACTCATATCATTGTAGTAAAAAAGAGAAAAAAGGAACGTGATTTATAACTAAAAAATAGATAAAAAGAAAACGAATGTATTATCTATAAAAAAGCTTTCTTCATAAAGATATGTTTCTAGGCGATGCACTTCAGAATTTTTTTATAAGCTGTTGGTCGGATATTAATTTACAAATTTAGATTGTCATCTTCGTGATAGCTATTCTTTTCCAGCGCACTATATAGTTACAAACCAAAGTATCCTTCTTATAGAAATATACTTTAATTATTATTTTAAAGACCTATATTGTGTCAGTATTAATCAATCAAAAAATTTGGATTGTATAAAAAGCTGAAAGTAATTATAATTGTTTTCATCAATGTTTTATATCCAAATGCCCTTTCGAAGTAATTATTTTAATGTACAAATATCGGGAGGAAAAAGTGTGTACATAATATTTTGAGATTGGGTCATTATAGAAGTATTTTTAGAATTCTTATAACAAAATTCAAATTATATGCAAAGTATCTCTCAGTTAGAATTAACTGGTAATGTATTTACATCAAATGAAATAAAACTAAATTATGAATTTCGTTATAAGTGAATAAGAAAAAAGAAGTGCTTATACACCATCAATAAAAAAAAGAAAAGTGATCATTTCATTATAAAATGTATAGTTAATTTTAGTTTTTTTAGCGACTAATTCATTAACTAACAGAGTAGCATTAATTTTAGTCTTAATTCGCTCTAAAACCCACACTTTCCGTTCTCCGAAACCCAAAGGTATTTCCTAGATAATTTATAAATAAAAATACCCAAATCTTGTCCAATAAAAATTAAGATTTTTTTTAAATATTTACTTTTTCTCTCAACCTAAATTTTGTTCTTTCCCATTAAATCTCTTAGGTTACTCTTTGTTAGTTAATGGACATTTCCCTCTCTAACTTTTAAAAATATGCATTACAAAGCGAAATGTGATATTTGAAATGGATTCATATTTAGTATCAATTTCACATTACTATAATTTAAAAAGTATTTCCTCACCATATGAAAGATAAAATTCAGCGTCTAGACGAACTTCTCTAGAAATAATTATCCTCAATACCTGGTCAAGAAAGGAGTAGGCATGGAGGATAATTATTTTCATCTTGAAAGGTTGTTATATTTTTCTTGCATCAGATCCTTTTCCTCAAAACTGAATCATACCACGATGCAAAGTGTATACCTCAATCACCAAAAATTTCCTTTCGGGATTAATATTTCTACTCAAAAGGAAAAGATTCAAAGAAACAATTTTAATAAATTCTATAGAATTTCTCCATTATTTCAATTAGAATTCAAAACCCAAAGAATTTTCCACGAATCCATTCAAAGTCATTATTTTTAACATGAGAAAAAACAACATGTAATAGATGGAAATAATTGATTGTGAAAAAACGAAGTTTATTAAAGGAGAACTGCTAATTCCCAGAACCAATTTAATATAATTTGTTGCTTATAAAAATTATCATCCGCTTATATTCGATATTAATTGACACTTACAAAAGCCTTTTCACAAAATTTCCTCGGAATTAAAAATACAATCAGCAAACGTTGGACGCTTTCCAAGATCAAATTGCTCTGATGCGTGTGTGCACTGACTGACTTTATCTGATCTGGTTTTTGAACCACGTTAATCTAATTTGAAATAAATAATTATAAGATTAAGTAAAGAACAGATATTTTTTTAATAATTTAAGCTTTATTTTAAAAAATCTCCTAATACCAATACCTAAAAGATTCTATATTTCTGAATATTGTGCAATATAAACATTATCATTCTACATTAAAACCACTTTGTTGCTATCAGAAAAAGGTCTTTAATTGTATGTAATTTTGGTTAAGTAAAGAGGTCAAAGTTAATTTAATTTTTTTCAAATGGCAATATTTAATTTATTTCATAAAATCAAACTCTCTAGATTAACTTATTGTTGTAATAACCAAATCGTGTAAGAATTGCAATTTTGTAATATAAATAAACTAAAGATCAAATTCATATCAAACAAACAGTTAATTATGATCATTTGAAAAATATACGTATAGCGTTAAAAAAAGATTGATATTTATATATATCCCCAGACAAAGCCAATAAATCAATAATGATTTGTAAATACTTTCTTTATAATAAATTTTTGTAGAAAAAAGACGAAAATTGTACATTTTTTTCAAATTTAAAATGATTAGTTGTTTTCTTATTCCCTAATTTTTATTAATTATTAAATTTGGGTATAAAAAAATTTGTGAATCAAGTATTTAAGAATTAATATTCTAATTCATTGAGTCACATTTCCATTTATCACTTTCAATATCTTACTAAATGTCGCCATTTTCACTCACTGTGTGAGTGCGATCCGTGTATCATAAATAACCTGGAATGAAATTATAAAGCTTAATCATTATAACGTTAAAAAATTGTGAAATGTAGAGAAAAACCTTTTTTATTTTGGTTTCATTAGTATATTTTTTATGATAAAAAATTTGTGAACGTAAATTGTATCTCAATTTTTTTGACAGACTGTAGATTGCTATATAAACGTCTTTATATCAGAATTACCATCACTAAATGATTTGATAGACATAGAATCCAATAATTCGGGAAATGACCAACATGGCATTAAAAAGACACTAGCAATTATGATATAAACAGAACAATTATTGTTGTCTCCAACTATTTAGAAGTAAGAAAAAAGGAGAATCCCCTTTTTAATTGGATTCAGTATTGAGTTTCATTTGATTATTTACAATTCTACAATCATTTTCGATAAAGACCGACATAGGAGAATGTATTTAAGTCACGTCTAAGCGGACGGATTTTAATAACCTAATAGCTCAAAGAAAAAAAAACATTTATTACACAAATATCAATATGATGCATTATCTTTAAATTGATTTTAAGGGGGGGGGACATTAGAAAGAGTGACATATTACTAAACAATTAATAATTAGCTGTCTGATATTCATTTCAAGGCATGATCTTATTCACTATACGCTGACTTTGCTTTCGTTTTGAAATGACTTTGCTTTCGTTTTTTAATTATGTCATTTTAATAAAATCATTATTTGTATCTTTTTGACGAAATAAAACATTGAATTTTCTCAAATTTGTTTTGTTTTTTTAAATTAAACTAAACTAAATAAATAATTATACAAAGAGCCTTGTATGAAGAGTTTTTAGGTCGTTGGTCAAATAAACTCCAGGACTAATGGTTTGTTTTCACATTTTCCCAAATTAATTTAAATAACACTTACAGGATTTTAAACATCAGCTGAGCCATATTAAATAAAACAAAAAAATATTATCTATGAAACAAATTTTATTTTGAACCTTTCAAAGTGACAATTTCTTTTAACAGTTTCTTGATTATACTTCCAATGATTCCTTAACTTAAATAAAAAGAGCTATAATCGATTTTTAGTTTAAAGCCTTTTCATGTAAGATATTGAATTGACGTATATCATAACAGGTCTTTTTTCTTTCTTTATATATCATACATAATTTGTTCTTTTCTTTATATTTTAATTTTTTGAATGAAACACCCCAAAATCAAGAGCTACTTTTCTAAAACTATTTTACAAAACATTTTATGTAGTATAAAAAAAAATAAATGTAAAAAAATCAAAAGAAAATTTTTAATTATTTGTTCGTCTCCTATTACAAGCTGCAGTAAAAGTATTTCCTGCTTACAAATAATGATTGCAAAAGCCCTGCATTATTGATTTGTCCTAACTTGGCCAATTAAAAGATGCACTTTGTATTTTTCAAGAATTTAACAGGAAAAATGAGAATCCCTTTTTAATTGAATTCAGTATCGAGTTTCATTTGCTTATTTACAATTCTACAAGCATTTGTGAGAAAGACTGACATAGGAGAATGCATTTAAGTAGTCAAAAACCCACTTCGAAGTGAATAGAATTTAATATCCTCAAAATTCAACGGGAAAAAAATTACATAAACATCAATATGATACCTTACCTTTAAATTGATATTAAGGAATAAAAAATATTGGAAGAGTGACAGATTACTGAAAGAATAATTATTATTTTGTCTAATATTCATTTCAAGGTATGATAATATTTCACAGCAGGGTGATTTTATTTCCATTTGTAATTAAATTATTAATTATTTATAAAATATTTAATGTCACCTGAGAAGATGCTTAGAAGATATAATTACTTCATTATTTGAATCGATAAATTTAATATATATTTAATAAAGTTATTATTTATTTCTCTTTAATGAAATAAAACATTTGATTTATTTCTTAAAAAAAGACTTTATTTTTTACTACAGCCATATTAAATAAACAAAAAAAATGAAATCTTTGGCTAGAATGTTGAGTTTTTTATTGATTATTTTTATGAAGAAGCATTGTTATTGGCATAGTTTTCTCAAATTTAGATTATTTCTTTCATATAAATTAATCTAAATAAATAATAATCTACAAAGAGCTTTGTATGAAGACCTTTTAGGTCGTTGACTATACAAGCTCTAGGACAATTGGGTTAATAAATCAATCAAATCCTAAGAATAATATTAAGAAGTCCAAATCAAATCCTAATTATAATATTAAGAAGTCCGAATCAAATCCTAAATATAATATTAAGAAGTCCGAAACAAATCCTAAATATAATATTAAGAAATTTGTATAACCTGTATACACTGTTCTTAAAAATCAAATGGAAACAAAATTAAATGTCATGAAAAACAAACAATTCAGAACTTCTCTCCAGCTGCATAGTTTGCCAATGACCTGATTAAACCAAACAGTTATCCCTCGTCTTTATTCATATATATTTGAAAACCAACTTCACTATACTAAATTATCTTTCACAAAATTCTGGGGTTAAAATGACATAGTGAAATGAGCAGTTTTGAAAGCTAAAGATAGAAAATGTCATTATTTATGTGTTATTTTTGAAAAAGCTGCAGGATTATAACATTTTTTACTTTAACTTCGAATTTAATATATAAACATTCTAATTCCTCTCAAAAAATGTCCGAATGCCATTCTACATTGATTTTCCTGATTTTTTTAATTTATTTCTCTTGGTAAGGGATAGAGGGGATTTTGAGAAAAACCCTCAAAACTTCATATCATGCTCAAATTGGTTCTAGTCTCAGTGAAAATATTCTAATTAATCCATAAATATATGATTGCACAATCATTAATGTACTTTATTTCATTGTTTAAGTGTAGGAAAAGTGGCATAGGTTTTTACGAGGGTTAGTTTAGTTATATTGGCGTTCCGTTTCAAAACAACAGTAAGGTTATTTTGGGACGGACCTCTGAGTTCTGAACCATGATCAGATGACGAGGACGACACCTAAGCTGGCTCTTCCCACCAAAGCTTCTACGCCATAGCGTAAGGACATTTGGCCTCGGCAGTTATGGCGTGCACCAGATCCACTTACACGATGGTTCTTCGGGATAATCGAGTCTTGAGGGTTACGAAACTTGGACCTTACCACAGGCCATCGCGGGATCCTGGTTTTGCAATGGAAAGATTAAGTACAATATTTCCATCCTGAACGAAAATTATAGAATCCGTCCTTTTATTAAAATACAATAAAAATAGATTTTACAGAGATTAATCTGCAATTTTCTACTATTATTAGTGCGCATTGTTTGTGATCGATATTTCTTTAAAAATAATCAGTATCCAAATAATATATATTGTAAAGAAAATAATTAGTATTCGGGAATCATTAACCAATTAATCTGCTTTTGGGAAGCTTAAAGACCAGGAAAACTATTCGCAATAGAACAATAAAAGTAAGCAAAATGGAAATTTTTAAAGCGAATGTTGAGTTTTCCAGCGATTACTTCAAGAAGAAACATCAGATACTTTTCGATAACATTCGTATTATGAAATCATACGTAAAGTATCCTTCGCCTATTTTGTTGCGTTTTTGACATTGAAAATACGTAAACATAGTAAATGAAAAGATTCTAAAAGTTATATCTCCAAATTTTAATTAAATTGCAAAATAATTTTAATTTAATTTTCAATAAAATTTAATAAGCAATTTTTTAATTTAATTGATTAATTTTAATTAACCAAATTGCTTTTAATTAAATAATTATTAAATTAAATAATTTAATTTTAATTTAATAATGCAAAATATTTTTTAATTTAAATATAATTTTGATATAACTTATTTGAAACTCAATTTTTAAAAAAAATACCATTTTATTTTATTAATATTTTATTAGTGTTAATTAAGATTTAAAATTATGTAAAGCAGTAGATACGTGAAAACATACTTTCAATATAAAAATTTCATTAATTATTAAGAGCAACTACAGTCCAGTCCCTTTTGTTTTTTAAAAACATTATCAGCTTCATATTCAAAAAAATGTCATGACAGTGGTTACATAAGCAAATAACAGAGTTAATAACGCATGAAAAATTATCTTTTATCATACATATACGAGTTGAAATAGGATGAAAAGAGACTTTCTTTATTTGAAAAAATGATCTGCCTGAGTGAATTCACTTTAAATGAAGTAGAATATGTGATGTGCAATATAGTTCTTAATTTAAATTTAAATCTTATTTATTTCCTCCTATTGTTCTCTGGCCAATTTAAAATTGAGCAGTTTTTATTATGTTACTGGAAGTGTTTTTAGATTTTTTAAAAAAATCATTCATTTTTAATTAAATAGGCAATGAATTTCTATCTCCGACTATTTTTTCCCCTATAAGTATGTGCAATTCATTTCCCGTCATTCTTGCGCGTTGATTTTTAAACACTTTATATATGTCTTAAAACACTTTTTTTTTCTTAAATTTTAAAAAGCGCTTCTTTAGCTCTAGTTTTGATTTCAATGGCATTTGTCATTGACAAATCCGCGGTCTAAGGTCAGCGATTTTAAGTCGAGAGAGCGTCTCTTGTTTTTCAGCAGCGCCATCTAGTGCCAAAGGGAGTCTGAGCTACTCAAGCGTCACAATCCTTTTTACGGGGCGGACTTTATGCATTCCATTCATTCATCCACAGATCGTAATTTACACCTAAATCAGAGAACGATCACTTCTGTACCAGTACCCCCAGTGGTATTACTCGACATGGAGGATTTTGTGGCCACAACAGATTTATACGTGCGCCAACCACGTCACACACGGGGAAGGAATGAGATCTTCGGTCGGCGGGTTCGAACTCGCAACCCACTGCATGTAAGCCTAACCAGGCTAACCCACCAAAATTGGATAAAAATATCAAAATTGAGTTCTATATGAGATTTAGTATAAGGATAGTATGCATTTAGGATGCTCACTAAAGTACAATAGCCAGCCAATTTCGAGAAAATTGCCATCAGACTTTCAGCACAGATTATATACTAATAATGCGTCTCCACTGCCGAGCGCCTCGTCAGCGCAGTCATTAAGGCGCTAGCATAGCATTCAGGAGATCCGAGCTTGATCTTAAGGTAGCATATTTTTCTTATTGTTTTCTTTATAAATTATTGCAAATTAATTTAATAATTTACAAACTATTTTAATTAATGCATTTTTTTTCTTTTTTTACACAAAAAGCAAACATTTATTCTCCTAATGGATTATAAATTAGTTTTCATAAGAAAAATAAAACATGAATGGGTGTTTTTAAATACTCAAAATTTCTTAATTTAAATTAGCAGTTTAAAGAGAGTTTCAATTAATCTGATTATCACTGTTGCATCAAAAAAATAAATGTATTTTCTCTTAATATGCGAGTTATAATTTATTTTTAAAAAGAAAAATAACCATGTTCATTTACACAGTTCTTTGATTATAATTATACTTTAATTTTTAAGTTTAAAACAACTACAAATATAATTTTAACAATAAAAAAAGAGTTTAAATACATATTTTCAACCTAAAATTATTTTAAAAAATTTGGATTTTAATTACAAATGATTTATTATAAATTAATGAAGCTGTATTTATATTGGGAATTAAATATGGCAGCTGAAATGAAGTGTATATCAGCAAACATTCTCAATATTTATAATTAGAAGAAAAAAAAGTAGAAAGCAGACGTTAAGCTATGGAATGCGTGGGCAGATGGCTCAAAACTTTTAATAACAGGACACGAAATGCTTCATTATGCCCGATTTTCCGATCAAGATAAATAATTTTTGAAGGTAAATGAAATTTGTTTTCCAATCAATACATTTAAAAGATTTTTGTAAATGATTGTTATTTATCAATTGTGCAAGATGAAAAAATACATTCATCTTGTTTTTAATATTTTGAAGATAATTATCATTCTGATTATTGTATGTTATATAAAATTAACGAAATTTTTTTATAATATCAGAAATTATAATAAATATTAATCATTCACGTATATATTTTTTCTGCTTAAAAATGGAATTTTGATTCAACTATTAAGTAAAAGAACAGTTGTTTTTGAAAGATTTATTTGGAGAATATTTTTGACTGATAAAGAGATTTACGTATTTATTGATACTGTCTGTAATTTTAATTAAATAATTTTTTTAAATAAAGATTATAATTCAGGTATTAAAAGAAAAAAATGCCTTTATTTTCGCATACAAAAATAAGCATCCTATTAATTGAAACTATATTTAAATTATTAATTGAACTTCAGTAATCTTGAATATTTAAAAACCAGATTCATACTTTCAATTATATTCCTTCGAAAATATTAAATTATAATCCAAGAATTAGAAGAATAAATATTTATTCTTTCATAAAAATGAAAAGTTAAAAATGAAAATCATTAAATCAATTTGATATAATTTAGAAAGAAAATGAATGAAGAAGAAAACTTCCACAGAAGCTAACCCCGATCTCGCGAATGCTATGCTAGCACCTTACTGACTTGGCAAATCAGGCGCTCTGCCGTGGTTACGCATTATTAGTACAGAAGCTACTCTGAGAGTATGAAGGCCATTTACTCGAAATTGGTTGGCTACTAGGGTTTAATATTTTAATGATTGAACATCCTAATGGCTTGCTAAATCTTATATCGAATTCAATTTTTCAACCTAAGTCCTACCCTTGTTAAATATAGTCGCAGCAAATGAAACTGTTGTATAAGCAATAGATAATTTAGATAATGTGATTTGAAAATATTAGGACTTTTGAAGAGACCTAATTTATAGGGATATTGTAAGTTTTCACTTGATTTTTTTTGTCGATAAGCGTTAATGAAAAGACTTCGATGGAAATATTTTTACATTTTTAAACGTAAAGCACGTATAAATATTGAAAATAAGAAAAGAGGCAAGAAATAGGAATCTTGAAAAAGGAATAAAATGTTAATTATTAGCTTTTAATGGCCTTAAGTGATTGACTTGAATGGCCAATTTGAGAAATTCTGTCAATTCGGCTTTATTTCAGCAAAACTTTGCATTTTTAAAAGATTTCAGCAATTTATTTTTGGTACCTGGAAATTTTTTTTTATTCCTTCGATATTTTTGGAGAATTGCATTAGAATTTGGTTTTTGTTAAAATATGCTATTTTATTATTGAAAAACTCAGCAAATCTATTATATATAACAAACTGAAATAAAGGAATTGAAAACCACCACTCGAAACCAAATTATTTGAAAATCCAAATGTCTCCGATAAAATACTGAAACGAATTAGCCTTTCTTTTAACTGTCTCAAATAATCTTAAATACCTTTTAAAATTCTAACAAAAACATATTGAATTTGATAAAATATGTAAATAACCTTTTAATGCGTAAGCATTAGGTATAATATTTGATTCGTTGAGACAGTCGATCAAAAGCACATTTAGTGTTATTCTACTAAAACTAAAATCAAAAGTTTCTATTATCTTAAAAAAGAGGCTTCTAAAGAGTATGCAATTGTCTGTTTAAACACTTAACAATTTTGCCTGTATGCCATACGTGCATCGATTTATTGAATTTTGATAACTGTAAGCTAAAAATAAACCATTCATAATTATTATAATTCAGCATAAAAATTACTTCGAATACATAGATAAGTCATGTGTTTAATGGATTTGCAATTGAAATAAAATAAGAAAATATTCTTAAAATAGAGGATAGTAAAGAAAATAAAACAGTTAAGTGGTTAAATAAAAGGTAATCTTCATATTAAAATTCAGTTAGCAACATCCAAGTTGCAACGAATTGGTAGAAAAATTTCTAACTTACATTAAACTGCAACATAGATTTAAATAATCTTTTATTTGAAAAGAAATATGTTATGATTTATTAATCTATTGAAGTGAAAAAAAGTAATAATCAAAATATCACTGACCAAAATTTTCCAATATTTTGAAGATATTTTCAAAAGCGCGTTTTTGAATTTTATGCTTCAGGGTAATAATTATGAATTTGTATACCATTTCTGTTTCCAAAATAACTAGAATGTAGAAAAGAAAAAAAATTATTTCATTTTCGTAATATTCGGCTTCGAATGAAAGTTTTTCACATATGCTGACTGAATTAATTGAGACTGTTGAAAATTTGGGAAATCTTTCAGCCACAAAAATAATTAAAATAGCCGAATTTTCGATGATCTCGTTAAACGAATAACAAATTAAGATCCGCAAAAGTATTATCATATAAACATAGAAATGAATAAAGTAAAATGCTGAATCTATGCGAATTTAGTTCATTGCACTAATCATTATTCAATTTTCTTCGATGAGATCTAATATGAAACTTGTTTAAAAAAAATACAGAGCTCGAGATTTTTAAAATTATGCTAAAATAAAATTCTGAATTATAATATGACGATAAACTTTTGAAAAAAAATAAATTTATAATCTATTAAAATTGAATAAATTACTGCAACAATGACCCCATAGTGTTCCAATTACTTCTTAAATTACACTAGTTAACAAAACTTAAATAATACAGTAATTTTTTATCATACAACAATAAAAATGAAGCAACGTTTTTTTGCGATTAATATTTAATAGTTACCTTGAAACTTCCCTACATTCAATTCAATAAAAGTTATTTCTTCCTTCCATATAAAAATTTAGGACATTGGAGAAGACGCATTAGCTACTAGTACTCTGATTTTTATTTTCAGAGTCCCGTTACGTAAACAATTTGTGCTTCGAAGTATATTCAAAAATTCCAAGATACATTTTGTTAGCTTTTTTTGGCCAGGCAATTGTAGCAAAAATTTGATTCAGAGCTTCAATTTTAGTAATAAGATTACTTGCCAAATTTCGGTTTTCTTTCTTGATTTATCGCATTTATATTTAAGCGAATATAAAGTTTGACAGCTAACCAACGGGTTTAATTCAAAAGCATCGAAGCCAACGGATTTAATTCAAAAGCATTGAATTAAATCTGTTGGTCAATATAAATATATTGCTTGGTAAACATAGGTCTATACTTTAGTTGATAAAACTGAGTCAAATTTTACTGATATAGCTCTTTGCATTTTGAAATTATGTTCTCTTGCAAACGGACAGACAAACAAATAGGAAAGACTTTTTATAAACGATTTTCATTCAAAATTTGATAGAAATCTGCAAACTTTATGCTAAAATGGCATACAAAATTCCAACTATCCAACTTATAGCATGTTTGAATTACTCTTCTCAAAGACAAGTGATACACAATTCCAAAATCTTCTTTATCGGTGGTCTGAATCGTGGCGAAATTTCAAACTCGAATTTGTTGGTATTTATAATCCTTTTTTTTCTCTCTGTATATTTTCTTATACGAGAAGGGAAAAAAGTAATTTTATTGATATTCATCTATTTTTTAATACCTTGAGCAAAAGTAATAAATGATCTACAAGTAGATTTTATGACATTTATTTCCAAAATAACTTTTTTTTAACTTTTATTTTTAAAATTCTTAAACTAATTTTTGGAAAATCCACAGTAAATTATATATACATTTTCCCAACATATTGTTAAAATATTCTAAAGCTTTTCTGCTTGAAAATTTCTTGCGGCAAAAATATTTAAATAAATTATTATTGGGGATATACTAAATGATATTCCAATATAATTACATATGCTCTCCAAAAATAAAATAAAAACTAGAAAAGAAAAGTATACAAACACTAGCCGAGCTTAGTTTTAAAAACTAACACACTTGGGATTTAATGGATAAATAAAACTATCCTTAAAGAGAAAATATTTTTCCTTATCTAAACTAGCAAAAGAAAGTGAAAGAAGAGTCAAGAAATTGAAAGAAATATATTTTCCTCATACTGTTAATACTTCCATAAACCGAGAGAATTTTTTTTCTGCAGACTTCCTGATTCATTGAGACTCGTTGGGACATCAAACAAGAAAAAAGGGCAATCATATAAACAGGCAGCTATAGCGTGGTTCTATAATGCGGCTTTTTTTCCCTTCAGAAGGAAGAATAAGTATTTTTAAGGTCCTTGTACAAGATCTATTAAAAGCAAGTAGTTTATAAGGACTTTTATTGACACTTTACACTATGTAGAGTGAGTTTAATATAACTAAACTAAAGACTAACATCTTATTTTAAAGCAACACTAGGGCTGTTTTGGGACGGACCTTTTAATTTTGAACCTCGGTAAAATAACGAGGACGACACCTGAGCTGTCACCTTCCCTCTCCACACCAACAGGAGGACATTTCCCCTCGACGTATTTAACGTACCCCAGACCTGCTTACAAGACGGTTCTTGGGTGGAATAAGGACTTGAACCTGCAACCCTCCGATTCTGAAGCCAAAACCTTGCTACCATGGCCCTCATACCTTGTAGGACATTGTAGCAAAATAAAGAAAACGGGAAATCCAGAGAAAGAAAAGATCAGTATTTTTGTTTCCACTATTTCTTCAAGTCGTACTTATGTGATTCTGTGCCCTTGGCAGTGAGTGCACTTAAAACTGCAATCCCGTTCCTTGCATGTAACATTTTTGCTCATTTTTACTCCTCTCATCAACCTAAAAATTATCTTTCTTAATTTTTTTTCTGTACATAAACAAGTAAATTTTGCAATTTTATAAGCGAATTTAACAGAAATTTAAATATTCTTGAAAAATAATACATTGATAAAATATTTTTTATGAAATCTATTGTAAAAAACGAATTAATGCTTTTTTTACTGATTCCAATCAATTACAAATTACAAGCATTTTCGAAAAAATGTTCGATTTAGCTGAAATTTTTACTCATCCGTAGAAAACCTTTTCTTAAAATTTATTTATACATCAGATCATATAAAGATTTTATCAATAAACTTTTTCTCCATCCCCTCTACTACGTCCTTGGTATTGCCTAATTTTCATTCAAGTCAAATTTTTTTAAAAAGGCAATGTAACGCGTGTGAATAGAATTAAAAAGATACATCAAAACTTTTGCAATTTTCTACCCTACTCTATAAGGTTCACAGTAATTGACCAACGTTTATGGCTTCACTTTTCGCTTTTACCACCTATGAATTCTTCAATTAAATTGAGCAAATATCAATAGGTCACCAATTTGACGGTCATCGAGTTTTAGACTCAGTCGATTCTCGATTAACTAAATCAATTAATCTGATTTAAAAAGAGAGAAAAGTAAACTGGAATCCTACAGCTGCTTCATTATTTAGATTTGAGATTCCTTATGATTTGAATTTGTCTTACTCTTATCTCTATATACAGAGTATCGCTGAATTCATGGGCCACTTTTTAAGGATAGGTAAAATACGTATATAAAAAAAGCACTTTTTGTGTAGCAATGTGGGATTAAAATCAAAAATTTTGGCGGAAAACAAAAATGTTAAGGAAATTAAAAGAAAGCTCTTTACTTACATAACATTATCCAGCTCTTTAATTACTTAACATTACTCATATCTTTAATTACATAACATTACCCAGCTCTTTACTTGCATAACGTTACCCAACTCTTTACTTACATAACATTACCCAGGTCTTTACTTAACATTATTGTCTACCAAGTTATTGACTCACTCTTTGGAAGATACTTAGTATTTCATGAACAGTTGTAGCAGTATCTAAAAGTTTAGAATTGAAGTTCCCATCAGAGTTAATTGGAATCTCATAAACTACATTTTCTTCCTTTCTTGTACTTACTTACACTTATTCGCTCTGCCTAAACTTTTCATTTCCGGCCACACATTTCGATAAAAATATTGCTTTTTTATATTTTTTATCTACCCTTAAAATGTGGCCCATGAATTCAGAGACACTTTTTATATCTTATGTCGACTTATTTTTCTGTATTTATTTACTTTTAGTATCTTGTAATCCTTCATTTTCAAACTTGTGATTTTCCTTGTTCCATAGCTTCAGTGAAAAAAGATATTTAAAAACACATTTGTTGGTCAATTATTACTTTTCGCACATTTTTTTTCATTAGGCATTTCAATCTATAGTTATTTCTTGAATCACATTTTATTTTTAATTTTAAAACGTACTGAAATTGTGCTCCAATTAACCTAAAACGGTAGCAATTTTTAAAAAGTATGTTTGTTTGTTATCATTTCAGTGAATTTATACCGTTTTAAAATGGTTATATTTTTGCAATAATCCTGTCCGTATTATCATTTATATATTATCACATATATACCCTCAAAATTGATAACTGTATCGGAATTTTTTTTATTGTATTGTAACATTCTTCATGCAAACACACACCCATTTTATCATCGTCCTTAGCAGTTAACGGCTGAATTACTGCTTATCGATTTCTTTTGGAGCTTAAAACTGAAACTGAGGATCAAGGCTCTTTAATTGTAATCTAGGAACTGTGAGGAAATTGGAGTTACAAGAATATTATCAAAAATATTGAAAAAAAATGTATTATTCGGATATTGAATTTTTTTGGGCATCGGACTTCAGTTTTTGAATTCTGAATTTATAAGAGCATACAGTATCAAGTGCATAAAAAATAATTCTGAGTTTTTTCGTTTGTAATTTAAGTCAATATTAAGAGCTATTTTTTACTTCATTATGTGAAGGGATGTTGGAATTAACTGAATATTAAAATTGTGAAGAACGGTATTATCATATCTGAAAAGCACGTTCGAGTCTGTCATTGTTGAAAAAATAAATAATTTTTTATCATCAACTAGAAGAAATAAAATGGTATTTTACAGTACTATATTCACAATTTAAAAAGTTACACTTCGGGTGATTTTTTATCTTCGCATAGTCAATATGTTACAAGGTTATTTATAATTTAAAACCTAATAAAAATAGAAAACGCAATAATAAAACTCCAATAAAAATGTGTAATAAAATTGCGACATATCGAAAAATATCGATTTATCATACTCGATATGTTTTGATGTTGAAATACGTTCAGCACTCAAACTTAGTTTTTAATAATTATTAGATATTTCTCTGGTTTAGTTCAGTTATATTAACGTCGCGTTTTAAAGCAACACTAAGGCTTTTTTGAGAAGGACATCGTAATTTTAAGCCGCGTTCAGATGACGAAGATGACACCCGAGTTGGAATCCGCTCTCCAAACGTTCACACCACACAAGCGGGAGAACAGATATTTCTAGAGTGAGAGCAATTAGTTCACTCTCATGGAATACCTCAGGGGAAAAAATGAATGTATCCACCAAGTTTTTCCATAAGATTTGCTTATTTAGCAAGTTAAACATAATTAGAAGAGTAATTTCTTATGACTTTAATTGCCGACTAAAAACACAATGCAAACAAGCTTAATCATTCCACTGAGTTAGTCATTAAAATATCTATATCAAGCAAATATTTAACTTTCTATCGTTTTCTTTATCTTATCACGTATAAAAAGACCTCTATATCTGCGCAATTAGTTTTTCATGCTAACCACACCTCTTCTAATAGAAAAGGGTTCGTTTAGGTAATTGAAAAAATTATTTAAAAACTTAACTTTCCCACTTTCAATTTTTCTCAATAATGAGAAAGCTAAAACTGAATTTGGATAATTAAAATTCAAAAGAAAACGTTGAAACTAAAACAATCTTCCAGCAAAAAATGCGATGACGAAAAATTCTTATAGAAAATCATTATCATATAATTATTTTACTTCGGCATTCAAAATATTCAGCAAGTCTTATTATATTGTTTTGCCTGTTTCTTAATATATGCATTTCTTTCCCACAAAATATTCTAGGAGAAAAAGAAGGAATCTTTTTTTCTATCATTTTCTCTATGGTTGAACTTTTAATTGCTCATAACAAAATAAAATGTTTAGAATAATAAATTTTAATAAGCAAAGAAAACACCTCAAAAAAATATCCGTCACAATATTTCCACGCGAAGAAAAATTCATTTAATGATCAGACATCACATGTTCCCAAAATGCTAATAAGAAAGAATTGTGTCTACTTTCTTTGAGTTACTGCCCAATTAAATTTATTACTATTACTGCAACCAACGAAATTATACCTCATCCTCTATACGATGACAATAAGGATTTATCTTGCATTTTTGATTTGCATACACAAAGACATAGAAGCACACATACATTCTACTTTTTGATATATTTAACCCAAATCTAAACGTATATTAAAAATTTTACTTCTTTATAGTTATCTGGTATATATTCTTATCACTTGAAATTTTTTATCAGGACTCAGATAAGTATTTTAAAGTTATAAATAGGGTAATCAGGTACTTAAAATTCCATTGAGCTACCTTAATAGTCTAAAATGTAATTAGTCTATAGTTAAATATAATTTATATTCAGAAGTGGTAAATATGCTTACCACCGCCCGTTCACGATTTAAGTGTTTTCATAGCGACATTAATTTCCAGGCTTCGTCATTAAATTTTAACTCCTGAAAAAGTTTTCAGACATGAAACACCACTGTTGTGTTTCTAATATGACTAATATATTCTTATTTAAAATTATCATTATTTGTTATTCAATTTAATTTCTGCAATCATTTTCAAAAATGAATCCAAATTGTTGATGCAGTTGTAAAATCTTAAAATTCAGAATCTTCCTGCTAAGGATTTTATGCATATTTTGACTTCATTTTTGATACATTGATTTTTTGTATATGGTTGTACGCGACATTTTGGTTCATATCTTACAGCAAAATGTGGCCATTATATTAATAAAAGGGCATCAGATTGCAACAGTTTTATTTTTATGCAATGTAGCAATCCATCCAGCCAGACTAATAAATGAAAAATGATCTTCAAACTTTATTGTAAGACATTACTGAATTTAAATTCTAGGATTCCTAACTAAAAAAACTGTATAAAAGTATATTTACCAATGTACCGTACCGTAAGTATGTTTACCAATGAATATTTGATTATATTTTTGCCTTTAACGCTCAGTGGCAAATATGCTTACCACTATCCATTTTCCCTGATAGACTTCTGATAAGAATATTTATTACCCTTTATTTAATAAATTGAATGTCTAATAAACGAATTTTTGAGGTTTTAATATTTACATCAGCAGTTAATCGTGATATAACCCAAAATTTATTTTTCAATCCCCCAGAATTATTCCTTATAAAAGGTCAATATAAAGATTTGGTAAAATTTACTTATCCCGCGTAGAGTTAAGTTGTTGAACTCACTGAGTTCATACAGATACACAATGAACCAATCGAGTTGTTTTTTCCGAAATTTTATACAAATCCTCAATTCTAATGATAGTACCATACGCCAAAATCTATTTATTTCAAACCCTGTCAAAATATAAAAGGGAAAATCTTTCAACAAGTCTTCAAAATAATTTAAACAAAATTCTCATAACATATCTCCTTTCACATTTTAATATTAAAATCTCTGCTTTTTATGAATGGATGCACCATTCTTGATTCACGACCAAATAATTCCACTCACTCCAATAATCATGGACGGTGGTATCTGCAAACTTCAGGAATTTCCCTCAGAAACAAACCTAATCAATTTGTCTAATATCTCCCATTAATTCACTTGAAAAAGATTTTGTGGAATTAGCACAGTTGGTTAAAGTGGTCATCAGTGTGTCCCCGAATTTGCCGCCAATATGGCAACCCAATACAACACTCTAGTAGTAACCCTAATGATGTTTTGTTTACTTCTTCCTACAATGGTTGAGTTGTACATGAGCTTCAAATCTTTTAAATAAATTTCCTGCAAATAAAATTTCCTATTAAATCCATTCTTTTTGAGTCTTTGTCAATTATTTATTATTTACTGTTCATGTTATCCGCACAGTCTTTATGTTCAATGTGCTAGCGAAGCTACTAGTTTCCCGCTCCCGTGGCTAGCGAAGCCGTAGGAGGTTTTTTTAAGTTAAAAAAAAATCTACCCGGTGCCTTCAACAGATGCCAGAGGTATCTGTTGAACCGGGTCTGAAAAAAAAGAATGCCTATCGGTAAAAAAAAATCATAAGTATATTGCGATAAGTGGTAACCGTAACTATCCTATAGAAGTGTTTGTTTACTTTGTCCGCCATTTTTATTGACGACTTGTCATCCTTGGCGCGGCAAAGGGCACACTAAACGTAACTTTTACCGCACAGGTTTTTAAATAAAATTATGTAATTTTAAATAAATATAAAAGCTATACAATGGTAAGCCAATTTCTAAAGACAGATGAAAGAACAATAATTGTGCAAACTATTAAGTAAATAGGAGAGGGAAAGAGGGTCAGAAATTCTGACATTAAAATAATCTTACAAAATGGGATTAATTTTAAAGACTTTGCGCAAAATAAAATTTTAAATGGATGCAAGTTATTAAAATCCATTAAAAATTCAAATACGTTAGTTAAATCTAGTTCAAATAAAAATTTAAACTAAATTAAAATAGAAAACTATATTTCATTTTTTTCTTTCATTTTTGTGTGAGTAAAAACAGACATCAAAACTAGGAATTTACTCTTAATTTATAGAAAATAAGATTCATACAAAAAATAAAACGAGTTTGATGCAGTGTATACAGTGAAAGAATTTCTGTTTAATCGCATACAGCGCTTTGAGATTGACTCATCAAATCGTCTGAAAATCTTAACAGTTACTTCAGGTTAAGAATTATTTTTAGTTGGATATAAAATTAAGAAAAATGTGAAAGTATATTTATGGCACAGAAAAATTTCTCTTTTAAACGATATAAAAATTTACGCATTTTGATGGCAAAAATATGTATTCTTGCATAATGATTCAAAAATGTATCGCACGTATAACTCAGTTAAGAAAGTTTTAATAGATTCCAAGAAAGAAAAAATGAGGCACTAAATGACTCATGGAAATGAAGACATTAGAAATTACATTATAAACCAAATTTGTTCTTGGTACTTATCAATTAATAATAACAAAAACTTAAGAAAGGAAGATTACCCCTTTGTCAGGTTTGAACGTTCTGTTGTAATAATGATTTACTTAAACTCTAGAACTCAATAATGGAGAACGGAATTCGAATTTCTACCATTGAGTTACAAATCCCAATCACAAAATTCTTTATTTCCTTCTTAACAATATAATAAATAATCTAACTACTTTACATTTCTGTTTCTACTTTTTTTATCACAATATTAAACTAGCAATGATGTTACAGACACAAATACTCACAAATTTACCATTACTAAAATCGTAAATGATGACATAAGCATCCAAAGTTCGCACATTTGTGTAGTCTCTTGATAGCCAATAAAAATGGCCCTCCTCAAGAGATATTGGAGACAAAGTTGTATCTCAGAAACTAAGCATGGAAAACAAAACAATAAAAGGAAAGATTAATTTAGCATTTAAATTTCTGCTTTTTTTTACTTCGTTTACTTTTTATATTTATGCTGAATTTGCATTTACCTTGTAAGATTCAAGTTTTTATCACTGCACATTGCAGGATTAGATATTTTCTTTGGGGTTCGAAGTTAACTTTCAACCTAATCGTTCGAATGAAAATAGATTTAGTTCTCGGTAAATTATTAGCCAAACTTTCAATAAGTTATGAATCCGTCGAATTACTTCGAACTATTTCTTTCAAATCCGTCAATAATATATTAGCATCGTAAACCCTTTCACTTATTACTTCTGAAACTCAAAACAGATTCTAAGGAGTCAATTCTGTATTAAACTATGAACCAAAAAAGAATCATTATGAAATTCAATTGAAAGTAAATAGTTCCTGGACCAAAACTAATAAAAGATGCATACTATTTAAAGATATAATATTGATATATCTAAAACATAAATGAACTTAACCAAATTAGAAATAAATATTAAGTTAAATGCAAAAATGGAACCAAAAAAAGGGAAGGAAGAAAGGTGGAATCCAACCTGAAGACTTTTTTATGGGTCACCTTCAGACAGGGATTCAAACCAAGGATTTTTTCTGTGAGGTTCGACTTTCGTCCAAAATATTGATCCCTCGTGACCCCAAAATACAAAGAAATTGAAGTATTTGTATATAAGAATTAGGATCACAAAATTATAATAATTAGCAAAATATTTAAAATTTTTAAATCTAAGCAAGATCACAGCAAAATGAAATCACACCAATCTACGAAAAGACCATTTTATCATAAAACTAGAAAGCATCAATGAAATATAAGAGCAAAGAACATACCAGTTGAAACTAAAATTTATAAAAACTTTCTGAAGGAAATAAACCTATCAATTCGCACACACAATTTTCAACTTAATTCAATTTCCCCGTGTTTAAAGCTGCATACGCCAATAACGCTTGGTTAATGGCTCGAAATCATAAGAAATAGATAGAACGATCACGGCGTCATTTATTGAGTTAAAAAACCAAAACAAAATAAACTAGAAAGCAAATGTTTAGAGGTAAAAAAAATACAATAATTTAGAAAAGAGATAAAACTTTTCTTAGAAAAATTACTCCATTTCAAAAGTTTTTGGCGAAATCATTTGACTTAAGTTTTTAATGAGATTGTTTTTTTCTAGAGATCAAATTTTTTTAACTTTAGAGTTAAAATTGGAACAGTTATTACTAATTTTAATTATTTTGAAGTTAAACTCATCGCTTTTATTGTAAATACCTACTAAAGTTTTATTATGAGAAATTTCTATTTTTGAATCCAGATAGGTGGAAGCTTTCTGTTGATTTTCGCTCGTTTCAGTTAAACAAATATTTTGGATAACAATCAATAACAACATTAGCATTATCTATGTTTGATAAAAGTAAGTCATCAATAAATCTCCGACCGTATATTATATTAAATTTTTTTCTCACAGTGAGGCAGAAAAATATTGACTAAAGCACTTCAAAAAGCTGTTCCCGATGCAATTCCCCTGACTTGTTAATAAAAATTAATTCCGTTACAAACAAAATTTTAAATATTGTATAAATAATAAATTTGATAAGTTTTTATTATTAAATTTATATCATTCAAGCCATTTATTTTCTGTAATAATATCTCAATATTCGTCATATATAAAAATACGGATATCAATTAATTTGCATGAGGTAGATTAGAGGACAAATTTTCAGAATTGTAAGTATTAAGTTTATTAATATAAATAATTTGTTAAAGTAATAATGA
>JAOUZG010016587.1:7542039-7552489 GCA_026289955.1 Argiope argentata | reverse complement strand
CCACATATTATATAATTTCAATTAATGACACCACATATTATATAATTACAATTAATAACACCACATATTAAATTATTATAATTAACATAAGATGTATTTAACCCATACACGACCGATTTAGGTGTTTTCTGTCACTTAAATGCGCTAAACATATAAACTTTTAGGTATATTTGGTAAAGCATTTCATAAAATAATAATTTTGTTTAGTTTTAAAGTAAAAACATTTACGGCAATTAATTTCTATTTTATAATTTTTCTTATATACTTTATAATTAGCTAAATAATGCGCGATTATTGAAACTTAAATTGGCTTCAGGCTCTACCAATGATAAATAATCTTATTTCAATCTCCTTTTTTTTGTAATTCATTCGGTCTAACCCATTTAAAACAGTTAGATGCAATCATAAAATATTCAATGAAAAACTACAAACATTTTTATTTTGTTACATTCCAAAATTCAGTTCAAATAGCAATAATACATTTTATATGTTAATTAATGCTTTCGTAGTAATTAATGCTTTCAGAATACCAAAAATTGAATGAATAACTAAATTGAAGTTGGTTGTCAACATTAAATTAATATGAACATTAATCGATGATGACAGCTGGATGTGTCTTGTTTGTAATAATGTGTAATGTTTGTTCAGAAAAAATTTATATTATTTAATTTAGGCTTAGCTACAATTTCAATGTCACTTTGCCTGTTATAAAATTTAATAGAAAAATATGCAGATAACAATTTATATTTAAAAAAATTTTAAATTTTTTAATAAAATACGGAAATTTAAATTCTTTTATATACACTCATTTTATGCAATTACATCCCTGTATTAAATCAATACAATCCAACCGGAAATATTAATGCAGGGCAGTAGCACTTTCCTCTTCTTCTAAAGAAGAAGACAAAATGGAAACTTTCTACGTTGCTAAGTAGCGACAATAATTAAATATTCTTATAGCGAAGATCAATAAGTAAGGGTAACATTTAGCAATACTCTGTTGATGTAATTAAGTAATATTTTAAATAGCCTTTCGTTGAATGATTATCTTAATGGAGTTCAAACATATATACACAACTATTTGCATACGTTCTAAGCAAAAGAAATCGTTTAGAAAATAATTTTGTTTCCCTCTACAAAACGTTGTATTCCATTGGCAACTGTCTATCAGTGGCGGCGATTAGCTTGAGTAAGAAACACAACCACCTCACCAAGGGGATGACGTTATAAATAAGAATTTTTTCAGTGCTACTAACTATCGTAAATGCCATTTGATATAGATGGAAGTCACATAAGGAAAAGAGACCGTTAATGTGGTCCAGGTGCTCTCTCGGGAAGGCAACAGTACAAACTGGCAGGCTCAGTTCTTGATTTTAAACGGAGGTACAGTTACTTGAGATCGCTATCACCAATTAGAAAGCCTTTCTTGCATCAGAATTTGCAAATGCTGCAATCTTCCTTTTTATTGACGATAAGGCCAATTATACTACGAACGTCTAAAAAGAGATGATATCACTAAAAGGGATCTAATTTAACTTCCACAGAACGTAACGGGATGATTTGAGATTTCTTTCGGCGTAAATATATCCACTGGAGAGCACCCTACAAATGCAGTAAATACTCTTTGAGGAATGAACTCTCCTATCCCATCAATAATTGGATAATTTGGCTTTTGACTTAATAATTTTTGGCCTTCTTAATCCTAAGAGGGCATAATATTATGTTTTCAAGTTTTCTATGTGAGTTAAAAACCGACGCCGATTAAGTGGAGCACCTTATTTTTGTTCGAATGATGAATTTCCAGCTTCTGAACGATCGATCAGATGATGAAAAAAGTTTATCCCCACTGTTTCTCGTAAATACTCCTTTTATTGCTCAAATCGCATTATTATTAAATTGACACTGTCTCTTTTCTAGTGAAAAAGACGCATGACCATAATGACAGTTGTTTCGAAAATAGGCAGTTGAATCGAAAATAGATATTGGAATAATTTTTTTCTAGTAAGTTCTCAGTTGTTGCAGAAAATTTTCGATTTCTCATCTGTTGCATCGAAAATAATATTTTTAAATTATTGAATTAGGCATGAGAAATCAGATAATTTTTTGTATCATTTGAATAGTACCATCGAGCCTGTAATACCATTTGAACTCCCTTATAGGCTTTCCACTATTCTCTTAACATACGAAGTAATTTACAAAATGGTACATCTAAAATGGAATATTTCTTATTTTGTCAATCCGTATATGAACATAAAAATTCATATATTGATTTAAAAATCGTTGTATACAAAAGGGTTTAAAGTAAGTTATTGAATTTTGCATAGGAAAAAGTTTAACATGATGAAGAATCAAGAGTTAACAATGAAATTAACAAACTAATGAATAATATTTTATTGTTTCTTATTTTCTATTCCAGAAACTTTAATTCTTTTTATAATAGCTAATGCGATACATAATTTTCATGCATTAAGCATTCTGAAGATTCTCTTAATAATCACTAAATATTCAGTTCTTTTTATTCTTCTTCTTTCTTCTTCAAAGCATAGAACTATGGATAAAAATTACGCTTTACGAAACGTTAATTTTATATTTTTGAATAATCACGCTACGATAATGGAGTGAAATTTCTTGTAGGATGATTGGGAAAAAATCGGAGTTATTGCTTAATGATGAAGCTGCTGTAGTAGAAGCAATTATGCCGGTACCACATTTGTGCTTACATCAGGATTAAAAGCATTTTAATATTAGAACAGGATTGAAATTTGATTTGATTAATATGATGAAGACTGTTATGGTAGATATTGATAAACATTTATACGATACATCAAAATTCGATTCTCCGTGCTAATACTCTAATGAAATCTACGTCACCGCTACAGTAGTTTCCACTTACAATACAGACAGCAGAACTAATTCCAAATATAGCATGTCTTTAATAAAGAGGCATTTGAATTTTAAAAAATAGGAATTCATAGGGAGCATTTGTATTAAGCTTGTGAATTAAATTTGTATTTTGTCTTTATAGCCTAAAATATTTAGCATTACATGAAATTTCTTATAAGTTTTAATAATCATCCAAGAATCTCAAGACTAATTTACGAAACGTATCAAAACTTGCATCCTTAATAAATCCCACTATTCTACTTATTTTAAGAGTGTTAAAAATTTCATAACAAAACACAAGTCTGTTATTTCCGATATTTATTCTTGTCGGGACTAATATAGATTATTTTATTTTTACTCTATAAAATCATTAGCTATTCTTGTTACAAACATCTTTTGTAAATAAATTCACATTCATGTTTAATAAAATGAAATGTAACGTTGCAATATAATATTTCTGCAGGAGTCAGTATTTTCCTGGGGCTGGAAATGTAGCTAAATCATTTAATCGATGAATTCCCTGCATTAAGCTTATTTCAACGATAAATACTTATTCACGGATGTTCATACTCTAAAATTCTGTAAGTTTTAGAGTTTTGAATATCCTAAAACTATATGATTGGTAGAGGGACTTCGCTATTCAATCCCGACAGGATTCTACTAAGAAACTGCACAAAGATTATTATTTCTCTAAGAAATTGGACAATATTTCAAATAGCTTACGTGTTTCATTGAATTTTGTCTCGCTTCAGGCATTTTTTAGAACTGAAAGGTCGAATATTCTTTCTGTTTTCTTGCATTTGTTTTTCTATTTGACACCTTAGGTGTATTTACAAAAAATAGCATTAAAGACGGATAATCGGGCGAGATGCATTACATTATTTTTGCATTTAATAATTTTTATTTGGTTCCCTGGGGGTATATATTTGGTTTTAATTAACTTTTTTACTGATATTACGACTTTCAGTGACGTATGGCATTTTAAGTTAGAATATTTCTATTGCTTTCTATTTTTAAATTATCTTTGTTTGTTTTAGAGTCAGCGGGGTAAAATGCTAACTAATTTCATAGATTTGTCATTTTATTTATTGAAAATGATTGTACAAGATGTAGATGTCAATATATTTTTATTTAGATATTAAAACACGAAATATTTACACAGTGAAGAAAGGGATGATATGATATTAGTTAAAATCTTTCATGGAATTTGAATTAGTGCATGAAACGCACGTGCTTTTGTTGTTGTCCTCAAAGTCTCCAGACAATACTTACTGTTTCAGATAGTCCTAAAGAAAGGCTTTCTTTTGTTTGGTTTGTAGTAGTAACTATTATTTTATTCAATAATTTGAGATTACAACGATTAAACTAATACATCTCTTCATGAAAACATTCATGCAGTTGAAATGAAGATGCTGAACTAGTGTGTAAAATGTATGGAAGAAACGTTATCAGGACTTCAGAAGTGTCAGACAAGAATTTCACAAACTGGCAAAATAAAGAGACCGAAGAAAAAGATTGATAAAAACTTCAAGTAAGTTACAAAATATTTTTCATTAATGTTAATTTTGTAAATTTCAAAATATTATTTTTTTTCTCTTGATTGTTTCAAATACAGGATTAATTGTGTTCCAAAATTTCCTGATTTAGGTGAGGATGAAATGATTGATAGATTTAATAAATTAAACAACAAGATGCGCTCTTGTTATAATTTACTGAATCAGTGAATTTAAATGACAACTACCCTTGGAATGGAGACCTACAAAGGTTAAAGTTCTGTTTAAAGGTGCAATCATAGATCAGCTGGTATTTAACAGAGTTACTTTGTTTTAGGAAAATCAAAAGTACCTGAAAGCAAAGGCTATCTTGAATGAGAGAAAAAAGTATGCAACCCAAAGCAGAGCTACTTATGCTGAAGAAGAACGCATCGATTTAAAACTGCCGGCATGGAGGAAAGGAATATAGTTTTTATAACGTGTTATTTTAATATAGTATTAACATTATGATTATATAAAAATTATAAATTGTAGTTTTTAAAAATATTTATGTAAACATTACAGTATACCATATTATCTAAAAATATCAACAGTGTGTTTTTCTTACAATAAAAGAATATTGTCATTCAATTTTGTTTAGTCATCTGCCTGTAGTAATAATACGATTATTTAATATCTAGTAGCCTGCCTTTATATTATCCCACCTTAGTTTGCTGTTTTGATGCTAGAAGAAAATAATTGCAAAACAATTCTTTCTATATTTTATACAAATAAAAATCCGAACTTCACATTAAAAAAATATCTTATGTCAGAGCATATTTTTTGAGAATTTTACAACGATAAATTTGTCAGTTCAACGAAAGAAACTTAAATAAAAAGAAATTTCTGATTAAATTTTTTATAAAAGGACATTTTTCATTATATTTTTTAAAAAAAAAGATATTACTTATTATATTTTTTTATAACAATATATCTATTATAACAATTTGAACTTAAACAAAATGTTATTTCTTATAAACAAGATTTGAGAAAATATTTTCCAACAAAACACGAAATATATCTCCTTGATTTTAATTTGAAAAAGGCAAATACACGGATTTGAAGAATAGAAAATTCTCTTTCAAAAGGACGCTCTTAAAATAATCAAAACATTTTAAAAATTTCTCTAAAAAATTTTCAAATTAAAATGATTAGTTGATGACATAAAACTTAAGCTGATTATTGATATTGAATTCTTTTAACTCTAAAGTTATATTGAAGATACTAAATGTTCACAGGAAAAGAGTTGCTTTGTTATTATCGAAAATATTCTTCAAGAAAATTCGGAAACTGTTTTATAGAATTAAATTTACCAAATATTTCAGTAATTGATAACCTAATCATCGCAATGTTTTTTTAAAAAAAGATAATATAAAAAAATAACTTGAGTAACAAATAAATAAAAATTTAAAAAAAATATTTTCAAAAACTTGAAAAACAATATTTTAAAATTTAGTTAGACAGCTGAACTGTTTTTCAAATAAAGGATAAATAAAAAAATAAAAAAATATTTTTCAAAAACTTGAGAAACAATACTTTAAAATTTGGGTCGACAGCTCAACTTTTTTCAAATAAAAGATAAAAAAAAATGCATAATTAATGATTTTTTTATTTCGTTTGATGAGTTCAATAAGTTTATTAATACTATTTATTGACGAATACTCTTAATAACTCAATGATATATCAAATAAAACAAACACTTCTAATTATAAAATATTTTCGAACTAAGAAAACTTCTAAAATAGAACTATATTCTCAGTGGAAAATATGCTTACAAGGTTGAAGCTGATATTTGTGAAAAAATGGATGAAGTTTCCGATGTAATTGATCTACTATTCGAACTTAAAATAAAAAGCTCAGTATGACCATAGAAATAACTAAAAATATCAAAATAATTGTTATTAAGAAACTTATTCCTGGTTCTGCTTATTCAGTTTACCTTATAACATTATAAATATTAGTTTAAAATACTAATTACTTTTTCCCTGAATTTTCAGCAAAAAATAATTGACCACTTGAGAAACATATCAAATTCGATGTCACGTTGAAATTTTCACCCCTTACACTGTCAGTTAAGAAGCTAGAAAATATATTTTTATCAGGCATTATTTATATGATCTCTGTATTCATATGATTCCTGACCAATTAAAAATAATTGATCTCTCGATTGATATATCAAATTCAATGTCACGTTGAAATTTTCATCAATTTCACTGTAAGTTAAGAAGCAAGAAAATATATTTTTATCAGACACTGTGTTATATGATTACTGTATTCATGTGATTTCTGATCTATTAAAAAGTGAACTCTCGAGCGATATATTAAACTCGATGTCACGTTGAGATTATCACACACCACAGTTTAAATAAAGAAACTAGAATATATATATATTTTTATCAGGTACTGCTCATATGACCCGTATATTATTACTGCGTTATATATGTCTTTGCTCATTAATATAGAATATTGTCTCAAGTTCATGACGCAAATACTTGTTTTTGTTAAATGTCAATGACGCAGTTATTGTATGAATTAGAAATATATTCTGAGATATTGCTAGGCAATTGTTTATATTTGGATAATGCAATGAAAGAAGTAAAATTATTCATTGAGGACCCTGGCCTCGATATATAAATATTTTAAAACTTTAAACCTTTATAAACATTGATAAAATACATAAATATTATAAAACTTTAAACCTTTATAAACCTGTATAAAATACATAAATATTTTAAAACTTTAAACCTTTATAAACCTGTATAAAATACATAAATATTATAAAACTTTAAACCTTTATAAACCTGTATAAAATACATAAATATTATAAAACTTTAAACCTTTATAAACCTGTATAAAATACATAAATATTATAAAACTTTAAGCTTTTATAAGCTTGGCTAAAATATATAAATATTATAAAAAATTAAATTATTCTATTTTCCTGTTCTAAGCACAATATTCATAATACAAAATGTGTCTACATCCTTAACTTTTATTTTCTGCGTTCATCCCATTAATCAAAAAAAATCCAAAAAAATTCACAATGAATAAAAAAAAACTTTGTTTGATCTTTGGATCAGTTGTTATTTCAACATAACATATATTAATTGCTAAGGCCAAATAATGTTGTAAGTATATAAAATCTATCTTGTAAGGGTTTGTTTACAAAATTAATCAGTTTTAACCGTAACCCCAAACAATTTTATATTATTAACTCATGTAGTTTTATTAGATTCAAGTTGTCCCAAAACAATGGAAAAAGGGCATACTTCTTTAAAGATAGCATATGGATATATCCATTCAATTGCAAAGATACTTTAAATATGGCATAAATTGTATCAATACACAAGTATATACTTCTTCTGTGCAAGCTAGTAATATAGAGTTAAAAAAGTAAAATTTTTAGACAGTCTTTATAGAGTAAAAGTTTTAGTTAATAAAATTCTTATGTATGCACATTTGAAGTTCCATACTTCTATCTGTAAAATTTGCAAATAAAATACAAATTTCTCGACTAAGAATAAAATATAACTGACAGGCAAATATTTATTACTTTTTCATAAACGACTTTCAGTCCTCCAAAAACTTCTATTGCAGTAGGAGTAAGTGAAAATATATTTCTTATTTAATTTACATTTTATGACCATAACTTTTTTCATTCCTTCTAATGAGCGAAATTTATGGTCACTTTTTTAAAATGTAAAAAAATTAACATAATTTTTTGACGTGAAAATTTTTCATTAAATTTATAGTAATTTTATTTGATGTACCGGAACTTCTTAGTCATTAAAAATCCAAAATTACTGTTAAAGTTCGATGTATGGGAAAAAATCAAAGAATTAAATGAATACGAACCGCAAAAAAGAGTTTTGGCAATTTCTGTAAAAAGAATTGGATATTAAAACTCAAACATATTATTTTCAACCCAAAAACTAAAATAGATTTTTTTAAAACTTCAATGATAAACCAAAGACTAAACCATCAAAAAGAAAGCAAAAATCGTAGTAAAGGAAAAGATGGGGGGGACAAGCACGATAAGAAGCAGTATCGCGCCTTAGTTTAGCCTAAATAAAATTATTTAGGCTAAAATAATTAAAACTAAAACTAACTAAAATTAAATTAGCCTAGATAAAATAAACGTTGAAAATTAAAACGACAGCAGTAATATTGAAACATTTAAAGGTAAACTAGAAAAAAAGTCTACATTCTCAAAAACCTTTCGAAAAGCAAATGACAAAAAAGTACTTTTAGAAATCAATAAAAAAAAGGATACAAAACGCATTTTCGAAGTTCAGATTAAATCATGCTAGCTTGTATGACTCTTCTTACGAAGGTGTGTCAATAAGTAATGTACATAATTTTGTACTCAATTATAAAAAGCAATACATATCAATATGAAATGGTAATGAAATTATTATTAAATAAAAGTAATAAAATATTTATTACTCTTCAGCGTAACTACCATTCATTCTGAGGTTTTTGTCCCAACGTTGTATCAGTTTGAAAATCCTGATCTAAATTCGTGCCAAATTGCAAGGATTCGAACGGGAAGTTTTGGAGTACCCACCATACAATTCTAGACTAGACAACTTCGTCTGTTTAGATCAATGAAGAGGTTCCTAAGCTGTTTTAAGTTTCACTCTTCTGACGACCTCATAAGTGCCGATGGCGTTCTGTGAGACCTGGATTTTCAAATTGATCCATTGATCCATTAATAAAGTTCCTTTCCATCTTAATTCTTTTTCTCCTCAAATTGAATGGCAGCTATGCTGAAAAGTTATAAATTGGCAATATTTTCATTTCCTTTCATTCATTGCTGTTTTTATTAATGTGTATAAAATTATGTGCCTTAGTTATTTATTTCTCCTCATCCATCATGTATTTAGTTATTATTGCTCCGATATATAATCCTTTCTTATAAAGTTTGATGGAGAGAGGAAAAATACTAATTATTACTTAAGTGCTCAATTTGTTTGGCATAATTATTATCACTGCACTTCAATTATTACTCATAATCGTGTTTTTGAGATTTCTTTTTAATGAGAAATGTCGGAATTCTAGAAAATATGTGAATCAACGTTAAACTGAAATTCGTTTCTTTTGCCGTAAATACCAATTTTCAATTGTGTTGGCAGTTCGCGATTTAATCTAAAAAAATTGGTGATCTTGATTGAAAATGATTTGGTTTAATTTGAGTTTATCTGAGTGAATATTATTACCAATAGATTGAACTCTGTAAAATTAATAATAATGAAGTCCTTATCGTATCTGAAAATGGAACTAAAATTTTTAAAAACTGTTCTTCAACAACAATATTTGACCTGTGTACATGAATGACCAATTCTTGGCGAGATACCTTTTATGCATTGAAAAACATTTTCTTCATTAAAAATTAAGTTATTGAACATGTAGTACTTGATAAACTCAATAAATGAGGAATGTGAAATAAACATTTTGAAACACAAAAAAATTAACTAAAACTCCTAAACATTTATCAAATGGAATACTTGTGAAGAAAGCAATAAATTTCTGATTTATCAATAATGTTATTTCTGAAAAATTTGCCCACTTTTTATCATTACTTCCTTGTATTATTATTATATTGATACAATTTTCTTTTTTTATATAATTTACAATGATGTTAAAATATTTTGAGTTCACAATCCTAGTTTCATACATATAAACATTACTTCTGTGTATGGATATATCCAAATTTTATCAATTCTATTTGAAGCATGGAACAGATAATCTATAGTAAGTTATTAATTATGCTATGTTATTTAATTTTTTGCTAACTAATTAGGAATTTTGAACAAGATGTATGTAAATAGAGTTAGTGCTGTATATTGGGCAACAATCTCCGATTCTCATCTTTATTTCCAACTTGAATACCCATTTGTATTTTTTTTAGCTAAGGAGTTCAATATTTCTCTACCCAATTTTATTTCAACATCAAATGAGATAGGCTCAAACGTGTGTGTGTGTGTATGTGTGTGTGTGTGTGTGTGTGTGTGTGTGTGTGTGTGTGTGTGTGT
>JAOUZG010016587.1:7528733-7542029 GCA_026289955.1 Argiope argentata | reverse complement strand
GTGTGTGTGTGTGTGTGTGTGTGTGTGTGTGTGTGTGTGTGTGTGTGCGTGTGCGTGAGTGCGCGCGAAAAAGGAAAAAGAAAGGTATAGAAACACATTCAGACCTTAGAGATTATGCAGCTTCAAAAGGAAATTTTTCCTTAAATTTAACAGAGATAGCATTTATTTTAGACGCGCAGAGATTTAAGATCCGCAGGAAAACTGCGCACAACTGTTAGATAAAAATGAAGTTTGAGTACACGTACCCAGAAAATAATTTTAGGAATACGGAAACATTGAAATTATATATGTGTGTATACACATACAGAATATCTCAAAAAAGTTAAAAAATAAAAGTTTTATTTGCACCACTTAGTGTAAACCTAATAAAAATTTGCAATTAGAAGTATATGCCTTAATGCAATATTAGCACTTACTTCTAATTACAAAGATTTATCAAATAAGATGGGAAACTGTATGGAAACTGGCTTTTGTGGAGGCTAATACTTTTTGAAAAAATTATATTTTCCCTATAGCAAAAAATGTGTCAATTAGTAAAATTCTCTCACATTCATCTATGCACGCACGAAGTTCCATGTTTCTATCCACAAAATTCGCAGAGAAATGCTTATTTTTAAATACAGAGGGAATGATCACAAATTTCAATGGAAATATTTATTTTATAAATGCAGATTTATTCAGCACGAAAAAACTGTCGTATTCAAATGTTTGTCAAATAGTTAATCATTTATTCATCGCAGCTTGAAAGAAATTTGCCGATCACGCATTATATTGGTCGATGGTTGTTCCAACTTCATAAGGAAGAGAAGAAAAACTTGAGAAACTGAACATTTAAAAAAAGTTCTGAAAAGCCGAATAATAAAATATTTTTTTTCTTTTAATAGTTAAATGAATGACTTATTTCATTAACAAGGAACGTTTGGAAATGATGACTATTTATTTTGTTTGCAGTCGTAATGCTGGTCTAGATGTAAAAGAATATTAATGTCATTTGCCGAATTCTCGGCATCATTAAAAAGAGTTGACTGAATTGTTTTGAAAAATGCAGAGCCCTTTCTGCAAGAATTGACATTTTGACTTTAATTATTCTCATGCTAATGTACGAATAGTCAGCCTAGGACTCAACATTCCAAAGCTGTTAGCGTAGAAAATATTTTAAAATAATAACTGGCATCCAAACAGTATTCGTGAAGTCCACAGATTGATACAACAGTTAACTGGACAATCCAAGAATTTTATGCCCAAACTTTTATGAATGAGCCCTACTATAGACAATCAAACACGGACAGCATTGGATGGAATTAAGATTGAGTCCTAAGGGCCATACATGGCCACAGTAAAATCTTCCCATGAGAAGCACATCCCCTCATCATTAAGTAGCAGTCTACTCACACCCTTTCTATTCCTACCCGAGTGGCGAGAACCAACCACCATATCGAAAGCTTCTAATATCTGATGTGCCCTTCCCCCATGAAGAGCCTACTATAGGCAAAATCAAATTCTTCTTTTATAAAAAATCCAATTTGGAAGGTCGAATATTGTTTTCATTGAAGTAGAAAAATTAATCAACACTATTACCCATAAAACGGTAAATGTGCGGTGTGGCGTTTTTAGAAACTCTGCTTCTTCCAGTTTGCATAACAGGGTACTTAATGATAAAAGATATATTCAATTAATTCTGTTTGGCGTTATATCTGAACTAATGGATGAACTGGCTTTGCTGCACGGGCTGTATAGTTCTTTGCCGATAATTCAAATGTCTGTCTTTAAGTCACATGGGATGAACTAAATTGTACATGAACACTATTGTTCAAAGAATATATTTTTGTATATTGTCGAATGAATATTATTCAAAGAATGCAAGTTTATGTACCTATCGGAAGTGTCCATCTTCAACAAGTTTTTTAAGCACTCAAATTAATGAATCAATTTACAATTTTTAAAAATTTAATAACAATCTATAAACGTATTGTCATTAATCGATTATGCACTTTTAATAGTCTTTCGTGATGTGTATATTATTCCTAAAATTCACAATGAAAGTCTAGTTCAAACACTGGATAGAAGTATGCAAAAAAGGTATAAATCAATACATTTAATTTTAACATGTCAGCATGTTTTACTGATAGAAGATTGTATCTTTATAGATGAGTATAAGAAAAACATTTTCTTCACTGCGGAAGTTGTATGAAAATTTAATTTTTGTATTTTTTTATTATTTTTAATTACTTATTAGCATATATTTTCTTACAATAATTAAGGAAATAAACAATAAGGAAGAGTTCTACAGGGTACTCTTCGAATTTCTCCAGTTTACTTTCAGTATTTTTCCTTGATTTAATTTTTTTTGGTATTGATTTTTTACGCATATTGTGTGTGTGTGTGTGTGTGTGTGTGTGTGTGTGTGTGTGTGTGTGTGTGTGTGTGTGTGTGTGTGTGTGTGTGTAAAGGGATTTTTATTTCAGAAGTTCGAAAATAAAATAATAAACTTTTTGATTAGGCAAATCAAGACAATATATGCAAGTAAAGATTCTTCCTCTAGCTAATAAGATGAAACATTAACAAAACAATAATTGAAGACCGAGTTTCCCTAGAAAGTCTTTTTTTATATAACATCTTTTTTTTTCGAAGAAAATATTTAGATACGAATCATATATTGATTGCATATGAATATTTTTCAATCTTTTCTACATAAGAACTGGTCATTCAAATAAAAAAAATCCACAAATGCATTAAGTCAAATATATTATTTGAAACTTTTGCCTATATTACAGTATTCATTTTACAGTTTATCTATCATTACGTATATATATATTTTTTAATTTAACGTGGTGAAATTGGGTCTGAAATGGTGCTAAATGACATTGGCAGCATGAGAGCAGATAGAAAAAGGCTCTAATATTTAGTTATAAAAAATATTTTTTGTGATTAAAATTGTATTTTTTAGGAAAGTCAACATATAGATAAACTTAAAAAGAAAAAAAATACTAAATATAAATACATAAGTAAACAAAAATGAAGCAAAATTCGTGATTCGAACCGAGGATTCACAACGCACACATCATTTATATTGCTGTGGCCACTATACTACACTATCCACAATTCTGTAGTTGAATAGACATATTCTAATAATTAGATATAAAAAATGTATAAAAGTGTGTTTTTCCAGGAAAGAAATTTATATAGATAAACTTAAAAAGTGAAACTTTATCTTTATTTACATAAACATAAAAATTTGATTCCAATCGTTGCAGCCGTTTCCGGAAAAAAAACGAAATAAATTTATGTATATACACAAGAATTGCTCGTTTAAATTTATAGGATTATGACACTTAAGATAAAAAAAACATTCGGGCCCAGTAAAAAAATTATGAAGATTATTAATTATTTTGTTCGTCTTGATTAAGAGTATAAAACTTTGAATAAATAACGAAGTTCCTCTTTAGTATTGAAAAGAAAATCGCCTTGATATTTTTTTCTTTTTGTGTGTTTCGGGCAAAATTTTCAAAAGAAATACTGTCTTGGTCGAGCAATTTATTTTATTCTAATTAAATTAAATGGAAATTTTTCCCGATTTCATGAAGTCTTGTATAACATTTTTCATAAACAAAAATTTTTTCTATTTCATTCTTTTTCCCTAACAGACCTTTTGCTTTCGAAAATCAAATATATATTTTTTTAAAGCATAATAGAACATTGATATTAGAATCATATATTTGTACAGATTTTAAGAATAAGACTTTGGAAGATATTTATCCTTATATTTATGGGAAAGCTTTGTTTAATTTCAGGTTGTTTAGATACCTATAAAATCTCAGTTAAATAACTTAAGTAGTAAAGAAATATATAATTAAAGAAAATTAATTCAATCCAAAAAAAACATGAACAAAGTCACCAAACATTAAATTATTTATACTTCCTATACAAAAGTAAGCTGTAAAAATAAACAACTTTAATCATTGAGTTCCAATTTTGCCTTATTTTTTATGGAATTATTTTAAAAAAAACAATTTCCTTTTTGTTGAATGCAATAGCAAAATCCACTTCATTTTTTAAGTAAAATCGCTGAACCCCAAAGTGAATTTTTTTTTCTGAAAGTAAGTTTCAACTTTTCACTTTTGAATTTCAGTAAAAAAGTAAAATTAAAACAGTGCTTCATTTAATTTTATGTTTATAAAAGTCACGTGAATTTCTACAATATTTCAGAGTGATCTAAACAAATTATACGTAAATAATCAATAGATTTTTTTCCCGAAATTTTACTGTAAGTCTTTCAAGAAAGTTTTTTAAATTTACTTTAATAAACTGAGTTTCACATACAAAAAGCAAGTTTTGTTTTTCAGAATACCAATTGAGCTCTTTCTAGAAGAAATATTAAAAACCCTAATTTTTCCATAGATAACTGTAATAATTTTTTAAAATATATCACCAGAGTTTGCTTTTCATGAAAATCAATGCATAATTCATATACACTGAATAAATTCCCGTTCATCAGAACTACTTAACTTTAACAAATGAGTGAATTTCAATAACTTTTAACAAATGAGTGATTGTCCATCACTCATTTGTTAAAAGTTATTGAAAAATTACAAGAAAAGCATTAGTTAAAAAATTAATCATAGTAAATTAGAAATTATTAAGATTACAATAAAAACCAAATTTAAATTCAAAAATTTCTTATCGATATTTCTCGCGAAGTAAGCATACCATCATGTGTCTAAAACTATTAAAATTACATATTTTTCTTGAAACTATGAAAACCTCGAAATTGCTTTTAAATTCAAAAGGCTTAATAATTATTAGTACTTTGTAAACTAAAATCAATAGTTTTGCTGAAACACGTGCTTGTAGGAAAAGCATACATAATAAAATTTTAATTTCGAATGATGGATTTATTAGAAAGATAGTCAATGGAATCTAAAAAAAATTGTTAGTGTACACTTTCATTATTGACTGAAGAATTTCTTATTCTGTGTATTAAGCTCAGATAATAAAGTAATAAATGAATAGAAAAGTTTTACCATTTCAATGAAAAATTGTAATTTTACTAGAAATCATAACATCAAAAGAAAATTATTTAGAATTTTCGATTACGATTTTAAAGAGGAAATGCAGCTTAAATTTGTCAAAACATGTTAAACTTTAAAGACAATTTTACATTCATGCAATGAGCGTTGAAAAATTTTATATAATATTGCATAATTTTTTTGACAATCAAATTTCTGGATGTTCGATATGTATTATAAATTTTTCAAAAAGAAATTATTTCGTAGTTAATTAATATAGAATAGAAAAGAAATAAAATATTTCTAACTCTACAAAATGTATGAATAAAAAAAATCAATCTTAATTGATAAAACATTAGCCCAAATAGTTTTAAAACGATTTCATGATATCCAATGAATGTTAAAATCTTAATTTAATTATACAAAAAATAAACACCGTTAAATAAATTAGAAATATTCGATATGAGATGTAAATAAAATACTAATTCAGGGTATGCTTTTGAGTTTAATGCAATAAATTTTTAAAAACAAAAATTATTTTGACTGTCTTAATAAAGAGTTGTTTGTTAAATTGAGCTTTAGAAAATATTTCAAATATAATAGTGGGTTATTCCACAATAAACAAAAAATCTCAATATTAATTTGCTGCCTCCTATTATCCTTCAATGAAAAGTTTCCGAACAATTTATGTCCATAAATTAGAATGTATTTCCTCCCATACATTATTTTATATAAAATACTTAAGAACAATGGTAAAAATTATGAATATTTTATGAGATCTACTTATAAACAATATTATCAATAACAAATCTATTGTGAAATCACTTTAATATAAAGGAAAATCATTATCATATCAAAAATAATAAGCAAATCCTCTGAATTAATATATAAATAAGGAAATCTTGTGAATATAATAAAAAAAATAACAAGTACAAGATAAATGAGATAACATACATGAATTTGCAGAGAATGAAAAAGAAAAAAATCCAAATTCATTCATTCACTTTTACTAAATTTTGAGTAAGAACTATATTACGCCTCTTAGAAGTTTGATGCTCACCAAAAACATGATTGATAACCTCCATTCAAAATGAGCACTTTTTTATTCACTTCTACAACGAAATAATTAATGGATAAAGGCTATTTTATGAATCGTGTATGAAATCCATCTCTGGTACAATAAATAATCATTACCAGTTGAACGGTTGCAAAGCATGATAAGCAGTTATTTAGATGATAAATTTTCCTATTTAGAAAATATCTGATTCGAGGAAATTCAAATAAATCCTTTCAAATATTTTTCTATATTGCTAAGAGATACTAGGTATCGACTCAAAAATTAGTTTTCATTGAATCATTGTGTATCATCTGAACTTTCTGTTAAGAAAACTGAAAAAGAAAAGTTTGACCAAAAGACTTAAGGAAGACTATTGTAGTTCTACATTAAATTTGTACCATTATACCTTTGAAATACATTTTAGATAAATTAAATGATTAATCATCAAATCTTAAAGAGTATACTTTAAATCAAGAAGCATTCGCATATAACAGAAATTGATTAAATTTTTCAATCTTATTTCGTTTATAGATACAGAATCTAGCAGATCTCATTGAAAATTATTAAATATATGTTTGAAAACTAATTTAATTCCGTTAAGCATCAAAGATCAAAGGAAACAGGGAAATGACAATCTGCGTTTTCATAAATTACAACCTCTTATCATTTCAGCTTTTGTAAAGAAAAGAAAGTGAACAAATAGGTCTACCTTACACATTTTAACAATATATCATCTAGCACATCATGTATTCGTAACGTATATACATTTGGCTCACAATACATTTTGATTAATATATTATAAGCCAAATCTGGAAAATGTAAGGTGATTTAACGCAAAATACATGCAGCAAAGAAAAAGGAATATCACAGTTATTTTCGGCAAGAAAACAAATACGTTAAAGATTTCTATAAAGATTTCAGAGTGAAACTTTAATACGAAATAATAAGTCTTCCTAATATAGTTATTAACAAAAAAAAATTTGATTCTAAGATATATACTCTAACAAAAGAATTACGAAGACAGCGAAAACTGCTAGTTTGTGTTGTTTCTTATTTTTTTAAATAATAAAATAACGATCGTAACCTGTCACTTCTTAATCAATATACTAATTAAAGAAATAATAAAAATATTGTGAAATTTAAGTATAAAAACAATTTTAATTTTTTAAAAATTTCTCTATTATTTAAAGGAAACATTTACTTAAAACATTATATAGTAAACATTAATTAGTATTTATCCCATTCTGCTAGTGATGTTCTTATTATTATCAAAAATAGGGCATCATTTTTAAAAGAAATTTTAAATAATTCAGTATCCAAGTGAAAGATATTGAAAATAAATAAATACCATCTTATAAATTTCTGAATGTTTACCCATGAATCATCTCTAGATAATCGGCTGTGGTAAACAAAAAAAAGTATATACCAGGGACTATTTTTAGTTCTAGCAGTCGAATAAGATATCTCTACATATTTTATATCGATAAATTATAGACACAAAATTAATTTTCAGTTCAATGACTCACTTCGGAATACAAACTATGGACCTCCATAAAAGAACAGAGCAAAATATTTCTATTTTTCATATCAACAAAGCACATCTTTCAACATATGTGTACAGCTCAGATATGTAAACAATTACAAAAATATTACTTATACAAAATATTTATTTATTCGATTCTCATGAGAGGAAGACTCTTTTAGAAAATAGTATCGTTCCTCGATATTCACCTACAAAAACGATATAAATCCCTAAAAAGTACCTTTTTTATAAAAATAAATGTATGTGTTATCGAATTTTTAACAACCGCTTGTTTTCTATACTATTTCGTCTAGAATTTAAAGGTTGTCTACAGTTCCAATGAAAAAGAAAGAATTATTCACACATTCATTCAAAACAAAAAGATCATTCATGAGCTTCCCCATGATGGCACACCAGCTTTCGAAATTCGTCTCAATGAAACCCCCAGAGGATTTATTTATTATATATTCTCCCCTACCTGAGTATTTCTTGTTCTCTTTCCTCTTCTTTCTGTTGACGAAACATGACCCCTTCGATGATTCTGCGCTCCTCTTCCGTCAAGTGGCTGAGGTCCGGAAACGGTGGCTGCATGAGGGGCACGGGCCCCCCAGACTTGTCCTGTGTCTCCGACATGGATGTCCTAAGACTATGAAAATGGAAGACTGGTGATATCCTAACAGATTTCCCGCTCACCAACAGCAAGAGCACACATTGCAGCAATGGCCCCGCCAGCCCGTGGCAGCTGAAAGTTCGAACCCGAAAGCAACTCGCGGCCTTAGTAAAAGAGCATCGCAGCAACCTCTATGGAGAGGCATGGCCGCCAAGACTTTGACTGCACCAGTGCATTCTGGGTAGCAGTAGTAGTAGTAGTAGATGTGACGGCTTTCCTCGCGAGAGCCGGCGAGATTTTGAGGGTGGGCCATCTAGGTCACGACTAAGAGAGAGGGGCCCACTCAGCCCTTAGGTGCTGGGGGCAACGGTAAAGCCAGAGTCACGTACATATACATGCACCGCTGTCAGAAGGGAGGGAGGCGTTCATGAATAAGTTACGGAAATAATACGTCAGTCACGCGACCAATCAGCGCCTCTCCGTGGATTGACGTCAGAAGTGGACCATTCGCATGGGGGGGGAAGGGGAGCGAGTGATCGTCTGATAAAAATATTGCACGAGTGTCAGTGCTATCGGAGCGCCAAACTTTCACTCGCCTCGAACCTATTTTTCCCTGTGAGACATGGGAAAGGCACTTTTTCAATTTCTCTCCTTAAACTCCTAATTCATACAATGTCATTCAGAGTAAGAATGGGATGAGAGCACAAATACATTTCATTTACAAAGCACGTTTTTTATTTGTTAAAAATTCATTCATTTTCACAAATTTAGTTCTTATTTTAAATAATTGTTAACTTTAAAATACTTTTATCTATAAAAGCGAAAGAAATTAAATTCAGGAAGTTTCAATGATCACATTTTTTTTTTTTTGTTAAAAATAAAAATTCAGTACGGAAACAGTATATATAATTTCAAATAATTAAATAAGTTTTCCATTTCATTGTTTAATAACAAAATTTTATGTTCACAAAAATGTAGAAATTCCAGGTTTCAGAAAAAAAAAATAGGAATTCCATCTAAACTAACTGTATTTTCACGTCTGTTTTATAGATTTATAAAATAATGCTATTTCTTATGAAATATCGTAACATAAATACCATATAAAAATTAAAATTTAAAAAAATGAATATTGATTTAAAAAATACAAAATAATCTTTTTAAAAAATGACAAAAATAATTTGCAAACAATAAAATAACCACACTTGTAGGCATTAATTTCGTTTTTCTCTGGAATAACCCGCAATCTCAAAAAAGTTGATTTTACGGTTAAAAGTGTACACTACAGGAGAAAATGGTTTTACAGAGGATATGTCAACAATTAGGGTCAACATCGTTTCAGATGGTCGGAATTTGATAAAACGAATTTTTAGATTAAAAGTTGACTATGTTTATTTACTGTAAGCTGTCTTATATATATTAACCAAAAATAGTCAATACATAGTTTTTTTTTGAAATAAGGTAATTAGAAAATAATTAATTGGTTCTAAGTAGTGGTCAACAGTTTTTAAATTAAGTAAACAAAATATGCGTATGAAAATAAATCTGAAATGCCTTTCTTGGATGTAACGCATTATAAGCATATTATTTTGTATCAGCATGCTATTGACTTATGAATATTATTTTCATCAGCAAAATGATGACATCAACGGAAGTAAGGAGAGGCAGGGAAAACAAATAACTATATGCAAAATGATCCACCGATGACTTGAAATTTAACAAGTAATATTTAAAAAAAATTTAAGTTCAATTCCTACTTAGGTCAATCAAAAAATGTTTTATTTTAGTTATTTCTTATTAAATAATTACAATTAATATAAATAATTTATCAAAAAATTACTGATATTCGCAAGAATCGAACTCGTATTCTTCATCTTCACGCGAAGAATACTGAAATCCTTGGATTTTACCAATTGACCTACTGATTGATTCCAATTTTCATTACAAATTGCTAAAACTCTATTTAAAGTATTAAAAATTAATTAAATTTAATTAATAAATTAATACTTGAAAAAACTGTATTAACATCAAGTGTGATTCCCTATAAGTTTAAAAAAATGTATTTGAACTTGTGTGGACGAATGGATGAATAATAATGAATGGATGAATTTGTGTGGATGAACAATAAAGACACAAAAAAAGTTTTTTTTTTGTTGTTATTAATGTCGAAGTTAATTTGGAGAAAATTATTAATTTATTCTAATTAAACTTCTCTGCCTCATCATATTAATCTTTTTTTAGTTAACAACACATTTTGAGTTTTCAATTTTTGAATGGTAAAGTTCTATATACCAAAACGAGAACTTATCTGACTGCAGTTCAAAGTTTTTTCTGAAATTTGTTAATGTTATCAAAAACAAGATAAATTTAGAGCAAAAGATTGTTTCTCTAAAATGAAATCTGAATTGCCCATGGAAATTTCATTATTTGTCTTTACTACTATTATTAAGCTATAAAAGTGAACTGTTTAATTTATTAGCATTTTTGAAGATTTTTATTTGTATTTCATAAAAGCTGAAATTGAGTTGAGTTAACTTTCCTTGAATGTTTGTTTTGTTCTATTTAGCGAATATTTAAATGTATTGAGCCTTCAAAACTAAAAATATATTAGATACAATTTTTTTTCAAAATATCATATCTGAAATGAAAAAATTCAGGCAAATTTCTATAATGGACAAAAACTCAATTCCTGACAATTTTTGATGAAATTACATTTATCTAATAAAAGTAATTTTATCAAAATTATCAGGTTTTATTGAATAAATATATATTATTTATTTCGGTGCCTCTTAAAGGAATAAATCCTTACTTTTGAGTTTTTCTAATATGTTTAGGTAGTGTTATAACATTCTAATCTATCGCTTTCATGCTTTCTTTCCAATTAAAATTCATATCTTTGAATTTATAGAAAAAGAATTTCACTTTATTATTAAAACAAATCTTTTTTAACATGTTGGTACACTTAATATTTTTTTTCTTCGATATTCTTGTCTTGAAAAAAATAAGCTTCTGAGCCAGGCAGTGTTCATGTTCACATCAAGATTTTGTTGGAGCAAATTATCGTTATGAGAAACCAAGAAAAAAAAGCAAATGTTTTTTTTTTTAGTTTTTTTTTTTTTTTAAATATTTGCTTTTGGATCATTAGCAAATATTTGCATTTCATTTTCTGGATTTTGCCTTAGTTAAGACTTCTTAGCGTGTGATTACTTTTAATTCATGGTAAAATCAAAAATCAAAATCGAAAGAAAGATGATCATGTAATTTGGAAATTGTTGATAGTTTTCAATTACCTGTAACGTGGGATGCCAAAAAAATTCAAGAGGTACTGATAAATACATTGAAATGATGGAGATTATCAAGGGAAAGTTGCTATGATTAATAAAATCAGTGTAATATCAAAGCTTTTGAACTATTGTGTGAGAAAGCAGAAAAGGAGAGTAGTGCCCTTTTTTCTGAGTCTATCCTGATTATATTACCCGAATTCAGGTCAACGCCCATTCGCCCTTTTCTACTGCTCAGTGAACGTTTCGAAATCATTTGAATTTTGAAAGCTTCTTCAACTCACGGAATCAAATTATAAGTAAAAAATGGATTGAATTCCAAGGAAAAGACAAAATGTTTTATTGAATCCACCACTAGGCCCATTCACCAGAAGCAACGTCCTCTGGAAATTCAAAAACGATCTAAAACGATGAAATTTGCTTATTCTGATGACTTAGATAATCTATAAAATTTTGAGTTAAATTCGTCATCAAGAAGTCTGCCTATCCATCGACGAGTATATATATATGATAATTATAAAACGATGAAACTAGTTAGTTGAAATTTGTTATATACTTTTAACACGAAAACTGCTAAACTATATAGGTTTTCATCAAATCCATCAAGAAATTGGCTGCCTAAGTACAGTTGCCCATAATACAATAAGCTGCATAAATGAAATTTGGTGTGTGTACTGGCATCATAGTTGTAGATATTTACGGGGTTTTTTTTATCCAATCGGCCAAAAAATGTGTTTATTTAACCTCACTATACTTGGAGTCAAGCAGAAAGATTGCTCTATTGTGTAAAAGAAAATCTTAAAACTTGGACAATATTTTTAGTGATTAAGTCTAAATCCAAAATTTTTAAACATCAGTATTCTAGCTTTCGCCTTTAATTTTTTATTCTACTTACCCTATAGTAACCTAAAATTTAAAAGCACATACCTTGTGAGAAAGTACACGACAAGGTTGTTCCTTAGCTAACTCCATTGAGCCTGCACCAACCGTCGGTATATATAGATTGCTCTTATAGATAAATTTGGATTGCGGTGTTTTTATGTACAAGTTGTGTTAAATATATTCTTTAAATTCTAAAGGATGATTGACATCAAGAAATTTTGAATGCAAAATTTGTCCATTATTATAAGACGAATAATTTTCTCAGTTTCGATGTTTAAGGAGTTAAGAGGAAATACATATTTCAGTCATGACAATTTCATCCATTTGAACCTGGAGTAGAAATTCACAAACTCGTCTGAAATTTTCAGTCTCCTCACAAAACATTCTTGTCAACTTAAAACTACTCTAACTATCATATTTAGAAGAGAATATAAAAAGCCACATATATGTATGCGCGTAATGATATCTATAAATTTAATTTAAATTTTAATTACGTTCTTATTTTCTATCCTAAATAAGCCCGTGTAAACTTCATTCTAAAATGTTCACTTATTTCCTAATCCAAATTCTATTTTTTTTATTTAATTTTTTCTAATATGCCCTCCAAAAAATTGCTGACTCTTCGGTTTCCAGGCTATATTAGAAGGGAGAAAACTCTATAACAACTATGACATTTTATTAAAGATAATTCAGATTCTTTTTTCTAGTTCTACAAAAATCCCTATGAGATCTCAGAGTAAAATCAGTGAACCGAAAATTTTCGATCTCTTTTCCTCTTTTATTGAGATGTGAAAAGACTCGTCGTCTTAACTTTCCTTTTCTGAGAAAATTATAGCTTCCGGGGAGAAAGAAATTGAAGAATTGTCTCTTTTTTTCTGCCATGTATCTGCAAACTGTGTGTGTGTGTGTGTGTGTGTGTGTGTGTGTGTGTGTGTGTGTGT